>OX457041.1:6453386-6868386 GCA_949752735.1 Lumbricus terrestris | reverse complement strand
CGTGTTTGCAAATTTAGCCAGATTTTAAGAAATCAATACTCCAGGTAACCAGGATGGCCGAGTGGTTAAGGCGTTGGACTTAAGATCCAATGGACATATGTCCGCGTGGGTTCGAACCCCACTTCTGGTAGACTCGTTTTTGGAACGCGGTGGTGTAGTGGTGGCGTCGTTGCCGTGAAGCCGGAAGGTTCGAGGTTCGAATCCACCTCAATTAAGTCGCCGCGTAGGGACCTTGGGCAAGTCCTTCACTCGCAATTGCCCAGCGCTTCGGCGTGAAACTCCGATGCAGTGTCCGATCTGCAGTCGGGAGCGCCTCTGAGTATAGTGCTTGAAGGGGCGCTATAACAAGTGCACATACAAACAAAATTAGACTTCCCACTCTCTTCCTATACTTACTTCTTAATTGGTCGCTTCCTTGGCTTCTAAATTTCTTAATCACGTCTCTGCTTAATTACTTGAAGTTACTTCCCAACTTTCTTAGCTATCTTAAATCTTATTTTGTGACTTTTGCTCTCTAACTTACTTGCTTTGTAATTCCATTACATCGTAGCAACTTTTCTTCGTGATTTACATGTACTTACAGTATTCACTACTATTTATTTGTTTATTTTATTTATTTATTTTATAGCTTCGATAGTCTATAGTTCATCAAATATGACGTCGTTACTTACTTTATTAATCACTTACCTATTTACTTACCTATTTACTCCCTTACCTTCCTACTTAATTGGTTTCTCAGGTGGATACGAACTGCGATGGAATCATAGACTGGGAGGAGTACCTGAGCTACGTTCTGCTCGAGTGCCGCGAGCGTGATCTCATGCGAATCATGGCCAGAGAACCGTACAATCGAGATCCGAAATTCTGTCGAGCGGAAAATCGAGAAGTCATCGTCGCGCTTCACTTCATTCCATCACCCACGGGGGGTAAGACATTCCGTACAGAGGGAGGCCAGGAGAAATTTCGGGGATTTTCCAGTTAGGGGATTCATTCGTTCGTTCGTTCATTCATTCGTTCGTTCGTCCATTCGTTTAATCTTTTATAATTACTATATTCATTCATTCTTTCATTCATTCATTCATTCATTCATTTATTTATTCATTCATTCATTCATTCGTCCATTCATTCATTCATTTAAGTATTTATATTTAACTCCTCTTCAAGAAAACTACGCAGAGGTGCTCCCAATGAACATAACTATAAGCTGCGTACTTCCAATGGATTGGAATATGTCCGAAAATGGAGAGTACTAGCTAAAAAAATTCTAAAATTATTTCTTTCGGAAAGGGGTAAAAACTCGTAACTCCCCACCCAATAAATATGCCCATGATTCCATATGTACATGACTTGGTCAGGGTTGGATCGTTTGGCAACAGTCGGACCTGGAATCCGAGTTCAAGTAAAATCACTGGGTCAACTCCAATCTGGTTTAAGGGTCAGTAATGCGTGATTCGTTTTGTACAAATGACATAAATGAGTCATCACTGAAAATGTGCAAGGCCTAGTTTACAAGCAATCAATCAGTCAATTTTCAGTCAAAGAGTTAATCAATTCTTATTCATCAATCATCTGTCTGTCGTTCATTCAGTCAATCATTGAATCAATCAATTGATCAGTCGCTAAGTCAATCCGTCAGTCAGTCAGTCAGTCAATCGATCGATCGATCAATCAATCAATCATTCTGGCAGTTAATCAATCAATCAATCAGTTGGTTGGTTAGTCAATTGTCCAATCAAATCAACCGATGGCTGTTTCAGGTCGTTACCTGTCGGCCAGCAAGGAAGGCTTCTTGACTTTCTGGTCGAAGAACTTCACCTTCCCGATGACGCAGAGGGTCTTGAAGGGCACCGTCGGTTCGACCCCCATCTGGGTGACGGCCGTCGAAGTCGCCCTTGACGCCCGACTGCTCATCGTCGCCACATCCAACTGCGACATCACGTGGTACTTCTACGGAACGAAGTACCTCGAGCGGATCAGCCGCATCCACCAGCTGCCCGGAAGCGTCATGGCCATGTCCTTCTATACGGAGGCGCACCACGAGGGGTCCAACCGGATCTCGTACCTCGCGTGGGGCGACGAGTTCGGAGGTCTGGGTGTGATCATCTTCACCAGATGTCCTTCGAAGACGGACATTGGGAATCCAAATCAGACGGATGAAGAGAAGAGGAAGAAGGCCCCGAGGGCGACCAGGTGGGGCAGGGGGTCTTCCTCTTACAAATGCATTTTTCCTGGGGTCTTCTGTGTACTTGACGCCGTTTACTTTGCATGCAAGATTTGTTATTTATTAAAGCGATTAGGAGGCGACAACCTCTCAAGATATTATAACGTACTCTGAACACAAAGGGAAGTCGAGAGACTGGGTGGGGTCAGGGCCGTCTTATGGTCATTGTAGACCCTAGGCACTTTTGCATATTAATCTATTCGGAGGCCCTATGGCCTATCCAACTCAACTCTGTATTAATTCAAATTGCAACACATTTACATTATTTCTTAAAATTATGCTGAACCATGTTTTGTGATCATAGACAGACTTATAGCCTAACTGAGATGGGAAAGAGGCAAGCAGCCTACGCGACACTACATGAAAGATTCAATTTTCTTCTTGACAGAACTTTATCAACTGAAGAAATAGTGATTAGAGCAAAGGCATTAGTTGAGATATCCATGTGATCTAGAAGATGCTTTTATTGACGAATTTCTTTTGTTTTCTCGAATATTTGCAGACAATAAATCTGTAGCTGAAATGATTAGGCCACAAATAGCTGACAAGCTGGTCTCCAGTTTTCCAAAATATCAATATTGCTTTTCGAATTTATCTTTCTATTTTTGGAACAAGTTGTGAAGGTGAACGTTCTTTTTCGAAACTGAAAATTATCAAAAATTACCTTCCGTCAACGATGGGACAGGCACGACTATCCTTCCTTGCATTAGCCTACTTTCAATTGAAAACGACTTAATGCGAGAAATGACATTTGAAGACGTTAGGCTATAAGCGATTTCGCGAATGCAAAGAGCCGCAAAGTTAACATAATATAGCTTAGCCAATGTTATGTCTACTGTTTCATTAGCTAACGCTAGCCTTAAAAAGTTAGCTCGTTAAAATTAAATTTGCAAGTTTTCGTTTTCTGTCTGTTCTTTCCGGTCATTGACCAATCACTGCATTTATTTTTTAATATATTTTTTTAGGATTTCGTAGGCCCCTGGTAAGTTCGTAGGCCCTAGGCACAGTGCCTACTGTGCCTACTGGATAAGACGACCCTGGGTGGGGTGGGTGTGTTAGGACTCACTGTTGTTGCCGAAGTTGAGATTCCGTAGACTGTCTGTCGGTCTCTTCAGTGGCCACTCCTCTGTTTCCACTGTGAACTGCAAACCGAGAAAGTACAAGTACAAGTATGCTCAAGGTACCGTGACGACTCTGTCTCATTTCCTCTGGACTGTCACGCCAAGAACGTCTCTCTTAATAGCTAATACTGTAAGAGGAGTTGTATAGATTCTCGTATATACGATACTTTTACTTTTCTGTCTATACCCGCTTCTACAGGTACTTTTTCTTCACGGACATCTCGAACGGGAACGTACCCAGCCTGGGAGCCAAGTACCACGAGACGATCCACAGCCGCTACGTGCGTCAGATCCGCTACATCCAGCGGATGCGATGCTGGTTGTCGTGTGCCAAGGACACCGCAACTGCCTTCCTCCTCTCCGACCTCATCCATGAGATGACGGCCAGGCCTCAGTTCTGGTCCGTCGACCACGGTGTCAACGCCTTCGACTACTGCGACAAGCTGAACGCCATCGTGACCGGAGGTTTCGACACCGTCATCCGTCTGTGGAACCCTCTGGCCGAGGAGTCGAAGCTCGTCGGGTTCCTGAAGGGCCACATCAGTCCGGTGACCCACCTGCTCGTCAACAACCGCCAGGAGACCCTCATCAGTCTGGCGGAGAACAAGGACATCATCGTCTTCGATCTGAACACGACGACCTCCATCCAGACGCTGCTGCGGAAGGCTCTCCGACCGATGGGCGTCCGGCCGTTCTCAGCAGCCCTGCTCCACCAGAGCATCAACCGGGTCGTCATGGCAACGAAGAGCATCGCCATCATCAACAGCAAGGTGGATGAGTCGAGTGAGGTGTTGACGGCTGGCAAGGATAGACTCGTCACCGTCATGCTCTACAACTCGCTCTTCAAACAGGTGCGAAAACGTCACACTTCTATGATTATAGAAACATTACTGCTCTCTATAGTAATACAACATGTAATGCAGTATGAGAATTGTGGAAAAACAACTAGGGTGGGGTCAGATGCTATTTTTTGGGACTTGGGTCGTGAAATGAAGACTTTGCTATGGGATCCTAAGAAAGACTAAGGGGTTGAACCCATCAACTTCCCGGTAATTCTCACCCACCCTCACCCCCGCTATAGTAAATTGTAGAGCAATAGAATGTAACACAGGCTTGCTGTAGTATATTGGATAACACATAACAGGCGATTTTAATCAATTTAGTTTGTAGAACGAAGTAAGCTGAATAGAATCAACCGAGCAGAAAAGGACGCGCTCCTCCTCGAAGAATTTGTAACGTACATCAATTTGAGCAGGAGTTCGAACCGATGACCGATTGATGCCTTGAGCATCAGAATAAGGGCGCTACATTTAAGTTCTACGATTTCTATTTTTATAATATCGTATATCATTATATGGCTTGAACCTTCACAGCGCTGCATAAAAGATTCGCTGTGGCCGGTCCCTCTTTCTGGAACAAATTTCGATCAGTCACCGTTTAAATGAACTTCTTGAACGTTCTTTGACCGTTTCTTTTCCGCAAGCGTTTTAAACTTTTTCTCTTTCATTGTGGTTTGGTACTGTGAAGTCGGGAGCGTCACTGAGGTCGAGTTCCTATCAAAGAGGCGCTATATCAATTTACGATTACTGTTATGCAGTGTACATTGTGCATGGGATCTATTTGACGAACTGCAGGTGGTTACGGGCGACGAGCGATCGCGTGTGTCCGTCTACGACATCTTCAGCGGTGAGAAGGTGATGCAGTTCACGTGCCACACGGTCATCGAGAACGGCGACACCATCGAGGCAGAGATAACAGCCATGTCCTTCGACCCCACCCGTCGTCGACTGGCCACCGGAACCCGCGACGGGATCGTCAAGATCTGGAACTACAACAACGGAACACTGTTGAAGGAACTTCCGTCCACCGACCGCACGGAGATCGCCTGCATCGCGTGGCCCCCGACCCGGATCCTCGTCGCTGGATGGAGCAAGCGCGTCAAGGTCTACCTGGAGGTTGACGACAGCAACGAGTTTCGAACGTTCAAGCCGGAGCACGTGGGGGACATCCTCTGCGTGAACGTGTACCCGCCGAGGATGGCCATATCGGCGTCGGTCGATGGGAACATCATGATCTGGTCGCTCGATACGTCCTACCCGCTCTTCATGTTCTCGACGCTCTTCCCCGAAGATGTGGCGTCGTCCAACTTCTACAAGAACCAGGAGGACGGCGACGGTGCGAGGGTGTCCGGCAAGAAGGACGGTGGAGTGCAGAACTGGTTTCGACTGTCGGCAGGTCGTCAGGTGGACACCAGCCGTAAGAGTTACTGGAGTGGTGGCGACGACCAGAAGCCTCGAGGAGGTCCCGGTGGCGGTGGCGGTGGTGAGACCGATCAATCGCTTGGTATCACCCCGTTCAACGCGTCCGTTGAGGTGATGCTGGTTCTGACGCGACGGGAAGTGGCCGAGGATGTGGGCATCCTTCTGACGTGCCTGACGAACGGACACGTCCTCTTGTGGCCGCTCAGCATCAAGGGCAAGTGCGTTGGCGACTTCTTCGCGGCGTCGGCCAAGGGAGAGTCTATCAACTGCGCCGACGTCACCGAAGACAACGAGTTCCTGGTCACCGGGGATAGTGCGGGCTACATCAAGGTCTGGGACATCAGTCACTACCGGTGCGGTGCCCACGGTCCCACCTGCTGCAAGGAGACGGACGCCCTGAGGGAGCCCATCTGGAACGAGTTCCCCTACGTACGGATGCGACGGGTAACGGACGCACTTCGGATGACGAGGCGTCGGAGTCTGCCTCTGCATCTGAGGTGCAAGTGTACTGCGACGGACGAGGGTCCGAGTGATGCGATCGACGCCAATCCGCCGCATCTCATCAACTGCCTCTATGCTCACATGGGAAGCCTCGTCGGAGTGGTCGTAGCGAAGGTAGACCCATATACAGTTATACACGTTACAATTATTTATGGTTGGATCAACTCTGGAATTTGTGTTCCGCCGTTATTTGCGTGGCAAACGCAGTGCACGCATAGAGTAGGCACTGCATACGGGTAGAGAAGTAGCATCCGGCTCGACTTGGTAGGTTATTAAATTAATTTCCCACTTTCGCAAAACTGAAAAATACGAAACCATCACATTGTTCTGTGTGCGTGTGTGTGTGTGCGTGCGCGTGTGTGCGCGTGTGTTGTGACAAGAATAATAATTAATTCATCCATGGCTGTGTACTGCAGATCAACTCCAACTACGTCATCGCCTCCACTTCCACAGATTTCACCGTTCGACTCTGGACGATCCACGGTCAGTTCCTCGGTCTGTTCGGCACTCGCGATCAATGGAGGAACATCCGGTCGCTGGCCAGACGCAGGAAGACACCAACTGCAACCCCAACAGAACCGACGACGACGACGACGAAGACCGAGAGTGCATTGCCGGTGGTGGTGGTGGCGGCGAGCTCCCCACCCCCGCCCACGTCCCCACCCCCACCTGAGACGCCACCGCCGCCTATGAGGTCCGTGCGAAACAGCGCCCGGGTCGGTCTTCCGAGTGACCTCCGACGCGTCGCTTCCTACACGACGATGTTCATTCTGGAGACGGAATCGAACACGCGGTGCAACTCCAGGTGGTCGGTCGTACGGAATGCCGTCGCCTGGATCATCGCATTCCTCCAGACCCGGATGCTGCTCCAGGAGCCGAAGCCGAACCCGATCACGATTCCGGGAGCGAAGCCGGAAAAGGCGGCCGCCTACTCGAACAACCTTCGTGAGATGATCGACGAGTACGAGAAGGGAGCGCTGGCGCACACCGGATACAGGCGCAAGCAACAGCAGCAGGACCAGCGAGCGCAGGCGGCGGAACGAGAGGCGAATCTGCTGCGACCGATGCCGCCACAGACGAGCTCCATTCTGGGAAAGTCTTATCGAAAGCCAACGAGATATCGACCGATACAAAGAATGACTCTTGATGAGTCGATCAGCGGAGAGGTAGGCATGTCTGTCTGTCTGTCTGAGGTTGTCTGTCTATATAAGGAATTTATATAGCGCCCCTTCAGATAACTATTCAGAGGCGCTCTCTACCCAGGAAAGGCCAAAGAGAAGTTCATAGAAAGAGTTTGACAGGTCCCGCTGATGGGAACCCAGAAGCTCTCCAAACAGAGGGAACCACAATCGAGAAAAGCAAATATTCTGTCTGATGGATGGATGGATGTGTGTGTGTGTGTGTGTGTGTGTGTGTGTGTGTGTGGGCGCGCGCGCGTGTAGAACCATAGAGTCCCATTCTCTGCATGCCGAACGCAGAGAGCGGCGACCAGAGCTGCAAGCCGAAGTTCAGAGCAAAGAGGTCCAGACGATGGAGGAGGAGAGACTTTTACAATGGATGATGGCCTGCTGGAGAGGGAGCCATACGGTAGCACTGATATATTTTCAAAGTATTGCTTTAAAATGCTTGATCGTGTGTGTGATTATATTCTTCAACGCCTGTACCTGTGCTTCTGTGATTTAAAAAGACTGATTGAAACTGATTGATTGATAAAATTAATGCTAATACGGTTGGGACAACTTTTTCTGGTCTCTATAGGTTTCACCGTACCGTGCCCTGCCCTATATCGACCTAGTCCAGCAACCAATGGCCGAAATGCTCGGCTCGCCGGCCATGTCGAGCATCCAGGAGAGTCACTACCTACCTGCCATCGATCCAGACATCGGCCTCAACCTAGCGAAGAAGCCGAGCGATCCATCCGTGCGAATGATGCACGCACTGAAGCGAGCCGGTTGGTTCCTCAAGTCTGATGGGCAGCTGCAGCGACAGAGGGTTCCCATCAACGGACCGTTCCGCAAGTCGATGATCATGATTCCATCGCTGGCGCTGACGAGCGAAGATGAGCTGCGGAGGCAGAGCGTAGCGGCCAGGAAGAGCAGTCATATGGCGCCAGGCGGGAGACTGAGCAAGTCGAAATCTCGGAAATGGGCGGACTTTTGAAAACACATGCACACAAGAGACGAATATTGTTCTTGTTCGTTTTGTGAGCAGAGGGATTGATATGTTCAAGTGTTCTTATTATGCTCAATTGTTCTTATTATGCTCAATTGTTCTTATTGTGTTCAATTGTTTTTATTATGCTCAATTGTTCTTATTATGCTCAATTGTTCTTAATAAGTTCAATTGTTCTTACTATGTTCAATTGTTCTTACGATGTTCAATTGTTCTAACTATTTTCAATTGTTCATCTGTTTTGAATTCTGCAGCTTTAGTATTTTTTTAAATTAGTGTAATTCCTGTAACATCAAAGCACTCTGAAATTTTACGTGCTAATGCAGAAGCATGGACCTTTTTGATAGGGAACAAAGGCAGTTGAAAGATTTAGACAAAGTTATGAGGATTAATTAATTCACAATTAATTGGTCTTCTGCCTGCACTGGAAAGGAATCAAGGGTAAATAACTGAAATCTTTTTAGAAGGTGATGTTATTATCAGTGGCTAAGTGGTTTGGGAGAGCAGTGGAAATGCCGAATGGGTGAGCAGTGGGAATGCCGAATGGGTGAGCAGTGGGAACACCAAATGGGTGACCAGTGGGAACAACACCGAATGGGTGAGCAGTGGGAATGCTGCAGAAGAGTTTTATTGGAACTCATGTGTTACCAGGGTTCCATGCATGGTGAGCAGTGGGAACACAGGCAAAGAATTTGAGAGCATCAGGAACGCGGTTACCACCCACTGTAAACCCTGGTTACTATACAGTGTACATGCAGTCAGGTCATTTGTCACTTGCTTTGGTAGAATAATCAGCTACTTGTACTCTCCTACCAAAACAAGATTAGCAATTTGCAAAACGTTCCACTGTGAATCCCACCTCAGAACTGTCAACCACAAAAGATCAAATAATACGCAACTTAATCGACAACACAAGTTGTTTGATTAATTCAATACGTGTCAGCACAAAAATCTCTTTTACATGACATTTTCGTCAACGTCAAAGTATTCCAAGTAAACATCAAAAGTTCCTTATGTTTAGCGTCATATTAACACAACTGAACAAGCCACAAAAGTTTCTATGCAATCACCGCATATCGAACACAAAGACACCACACACACACACAACTAAATTATCTAACCTCGTAAGAGTAGACAATTAAATCAAATTATCTGACCTCATAAGAGTAGACAACTAAATTAAATTATCTAACCTCAAGAATAGAAAACTAAATTAAATTATCTAACCTCAAGAGTAGATGGCATTTGGTCATTAAACAACAATTGCGTTGGGACGCCAAAAAACGTTAGGGTGAGAAAGCCGCACCACTTGTGAAAAAACTCAAAAGTACTACGTGTGTGTCAGTGTTGATTGGCACTACGCATTAAAGAGATTTGAATCCTAGTTGCAAGTAAGTTGACCGCCAATCACTGCACTCTACTGCCTGTGGAGATTTGTACGCTCCTCACTGCCACATATTGATGCGAGCTCAATGGGCTTTCTTACACAGCCAACCATTCTTGGAACAATCTTTCTTTGAATCTGCATACTGTTTCAATTGAGATGCATATGGTTTCAATTTAAATGCATACTATTTAAATTAAAATGTATACTGCTCAATTGAAACACATGCTGTTTCAACTGAAACGCATACTGCTCAATTGAAACGAATATGGTTCAATCAAAACGCATACTGTATTAACTTAAATGCACACTGTTCAATTGAAACGAATACTATTCCATTGAAACGCATACTGTTTCACACTGAAACGCATACTGCTTCAACTGATTAAGCTGAACATAGCTATTCTGTTCAACTTCTATTGCAGTCTATCTATAAATCAGTGTCTATAGATACAGTGCAAGCAGCACATTAGGATGTGTCAGGTAGGTATTACATAACCGCTTTATTACATTTCACTATTATATATCCAGATACATATTTACATACGCAAATGAACTTCCAGGTGAGTCACCATCGTTCACGTTTCCATGACAACTCGTTCAAAGTCCACTTGCTCCAGCAAATATCGGACTTCTACAATCACCCTTAGCACTTGCACCATTACACTTACTGTACATCTGTAAACATCGGTGTTATCATCTCTGGCCAGAATGAAATCACAACATTACAGGACCGTAAAGCGTGTAAATTGTAAACGACACATAATTAGTTGGCAACAGTCCGCAACATTGAAACGAAACGAACATCAGTGTTTCAACGTTTCACATCCGCTGCTGCACGTCTATTTCTCCGTCGTGCTCGTCGGCTTTTCGTCTTCGAGCGTTTCAAATTTGTCGTGCTTCCACTCAACCGACTCAACAGATCCTGCAAGAAAACAATTATCGGGAATCCAGTCAAAGGTTTCAAAGCATGGAATAGCACGACTAGACAAAGAAATTGATAATAACACCAGTACTTAGAAAAAGTACTATTAGAAAATAAATTGATGATAAAATCAGTTGAAAAAGTATTATTGGAAAATTGATGATAAAATCAGTGAAAAAAGTACCATTGGGAAATAAATTGATAATAAACTCAAAACAAGAATGATCCGATTAATTATCCGAGTGGCACTTTATAAAATAATTATCATATTAAATAAATCAAATGAGCAGAAGTCGAAAATACGAGAAGGTAGAGCGTTCCCAATGGCAGAACAAACTCTTTTGAACAAGCGCAGGCCAAAGATAAGCATGTAGCACCCAAAATATACTTTGGGCATTTGCAGCCCAAAAATTTAAAAAAACCTTTAGTAGATATAAAGTAAACTCTCAATACTGTAGTGTAAACTACAAGTACAAAAATAATAATAATAATCATTGGATTTCAAACTCACACAATGCAGAATGCTTACAATTCATAGTGTGACAGATGATACCACAAGTTATTAAAGGAGTCGAATTTAACTGTTGGAGCCAACAGGGCCCCCCCGATCATGTCCCACTACTCAATTTATCAACACCATCTACCAACTGGAAGGTTGAGTGGACCTTTGGGATGGTAGTGTGAAGCAATCCCACATCCGTGCATTCTCCATCCCAGAGTGTTAACCATCACAATAAACGCTTCCCCATCAGTAGAGAACTTCAATAAACATTTAGAACGGTTCTTACTCGAACGCTTTCGGAATCCTCCTCCTACGTTCTGAAAGCGTGGCGTTGCTCTGCCTCCGAATCCTCGTCCTCCGCCACGGCCACCTCCTCGCGCGAAGCCGCCTCGACCCCCACGACCTCTGTTCACGACCCACGGCATATCTTCGTTTCGATTGTCATGCTGAAGATAACAATACATGAAGAATTGCACACGTAATGTCACAACGTAATACAACAATATTCAAATAAAAATAATAATAACAGTGAATTTCATCAAAGTCACAAAGCATTCACCTAATAATAATAATAATACTAATAATGCAAACGACTATTTATTTGGCGTGGTAACACAGCAGGCATGGGCTGCATTATTACAAGGGCTCTTTACATTCTACTAACAGCATGACAGGCCCTACAAAAGAAAGTCTTGAGTCTAAGAGATAGCATGAACACCCTATTCAAAATATTTTTTTATGAAAGTATAGACCACAGTACTTTCAAGAGATAGATATATAATAATATCAGCATTCTACAATAATACTAATATTATGAGTAATTCTTAGAGATGGTATCACGATATTCTAAGAGATAATTAGTACTAAGGATCAGACTTCTCGAAAAGTAGATATTATTATACTATCAGAAAATATAACAATTACAAGACTACAGACAATACCAGAGAATACAAGACTAATTAATTAATTCACTTATTAAAGACATTGCATAAAATTATATTACAACTATTCCACACACCAACCTCAAAATAGCTTCGACCTCTAGGAATCATTTCCGGTTTGTCCATCCACGAATCGTACGAATATTTATCTACGACAGAACAAAATACAAGGCTAAAGACAATGCAAGATGAAAAGACAATGCAAGACTAAAGACAATGCAAGATGAAAAGACAATGCAAGATGAAAAGACAATAGACGAACAGATCAATACTATTTTTAACATGGTGAGTTATTGAAAGACGACATGTCTGATATTCTGAATGGACAAATACGATGAAATTCATACACCCCATAAACTACGCTCATCTAAGAAAATTACACTCAGTCAATTTGGCTGACCAGTTACTATTTACCCAAGTGTCTTACTAGGGAACGGGGCAATAGCTGAATCATAACACGCTGGCACGAAAAACAGAAGGAAGCGGGTTCAAATCTTGTTGGCCCAACAAGGACGACTTTGCATTCTACTCGCGAGTGGGCAGTGCAGTAAAATGAGTAGCGGTTTCACTGAGCAGGTGACCTTGGGTTTGGTGGAATGACCTGACCACAAAGATACCGCTGATGCATGGCAATCAGACCTAAGGGCTGCTGACCTCACACCAGAGATCAGTACCGGGCCGGACACTCACAAAGCGAGTATGAGCAATGCCTTTACCTTTTTACTTTACTATTGTATCTTCTGGCAAATGGTTCTATCCGTCTTGTAGTGTAACGATATAGAAAGTAAGATAACTTTACGACTAGGCTAACCTAAATTTCACAAGATGAACTGACTCAATTGATACCATCTCCAGTGCCCCAAAATTGATGTGCAATTGTGCATAGTTCATATTACACATGCTAAACCTCATCCAATTCAGTCACTTCAACCTGACCCTTGTTCTGCTGACTGATCATGACCTTAACCACTCTCTAATGACCTGACCCAGATTCTGCAGGCTACACATGACCTGAACTAGCCTCTAGCGATCCAACCCTGAAATGACCTAGAAAACGAGGACCAGCATACCAGGTCGTCTGGAGAAGTCTGGCAACTCATCCGGTTGAGTCTTGTCATCCTCCCGTTGGTTAGCCTGTCTCATTTCACGCCCCACTGCACAAGACAAGGAAAAGGAAACACAAAATCAAACCAATGAACTTCAATAGCGCTCACTAAGATGAAGCAGTTACAGAAGGAAACAAGCAGTAGGACACAAAAGTAACCAACAGAAAACTAACAAGAAACAGTACAACACAATAAGGCATAGAACAAAACAATAAGCAACAGGACACATTTCTAAAACAAAGGATATAAAAGAAAGCAACAGGACTAATTAGCAAACAAAAGAACAAAGAGGCAGAGTACAAGACAACAGCGAGAGCACAAACAGCATATTATGT
Organism: Lumbricus terrestris; assembly: GCA_949752735.1. Taxonomy (NCBI): domain Eukaryota; kingdom Metazoa; phylum Annelida; class Clitellata; order Crassiclitellata; family Lumbricidae; genus Lumbricus; species Lumbricus terrestris. The sequence continues at coordinate 6,854,917 of OX457041.1, read as the reverse complement.
AAAATACTAGGGCACATACAAAAAGCCAGAGGACAAAAAAATTAAGACAGGGCAAAAAAATTATAAGATAATAAAGTACAAAGTACTTGCATAAAACCATATACCATACGGAACAAGTTAGTGTGCACATGAAAAATAGTAATAGTAAACAATAGTAAGAAAAGATTAAAGAATGGAAAATGATTAACATAGTGACCAGGCAAGATAGTATGAGTATTGAAGTACTGTACACAACAAGTACTACTCACTTGGCTTAACAGAAGATGTAACTTTTCCTCTGAACTTGTCCACAAGTCTCCTAAAATCATTAGCGCAAATAACCCTCAACATAATTGTAAACTTTAAATTATAAGCGTTCTGCATCTTTCATGAACTGGTAATTGAAAATAATCGATGAAAGTAAAAATGTCTTGAAGTTATGATGATGATTAAGATAACAATTCGTGTTATCTTGACATTTACACAGTTGACACAAAAGTCAACAGACGTCTCAAATGTGTGTTAAGGAATTAACGGTTGTCACGACTGATAAACAAATGACTGGTTTTGGGCAATTCCATCGTTAGGGACGTGACATTTGCACAAAAACGGGCAGGTATTATTATGAAAAAAGCACTATAAGATAATAGCTTTCAGTAAAGTCAACGTTTCTTAGCAATTAGGACCAGAAAGTCTATATATCTGCCAAATTTTATTACTTTGTGAGTTAGCCTCACTGACTTGCACATGTCTGAAAGTGTCGTTAGGGACGTGACAAGCTGCGGACACGACTTCAACGGTCATGCAGCATTATAGTAAAACTCTGCTAATTTTAGCATTTGAAAAATTCCAATTAAATATGATTACTTCATATATATGGATAGGATACCTTAACACAAATAATTTTGTTGTTATCACTCATGTAAAAGTTTAGGTATGATTTTTTTAAGCGTTAGGGACGTGACAGTTTTGTTAGGGACGTGACGGTGTGCAAATTGCAATATGTTCCACACTTTAGAAGTAATTGTTTTATGTTAATAATGGTATCAATGGTATGTGAAGTGCATGAGTTTAATGTATTACACTGTATAATATGTTGTACTAAGCATTCAATAAAAATTTTGGTCCACATTAGGCTGGTGCCAGGCCTCAACCATTTAATAAAAAAAATTAATTATCAACCATAACTTTGCCATTATGCTGATCTAAAAACATACCTGGCTATATTAGATGATAAAATGTTATTCAGCATATCTTGACTAGACACTTTAAGCCCACATAGACTAGAACATGACATATTGTAGAACTATACCATTTACAAACTGTAGTTCTTCAAAAGTTAACCGACGGCATATTTAATCACTTAGTCCAGTAATTATTCAAGGGGTTAACCACCGAGTACAGATCTCATAAGCGTGTTCACACGGTCGACCTCATCCTGTGTAAACTTAAACAGACCACGCTGATTTACAGGAATTGGCGGGCTTCTTAGAACACACAAAATTTCCGTCAGAGGTAGTTCTTCACTTTGAGGTTTGGATGGCCACTTAAAACTGTTTGGTGATTTCAATGGAACCATGAAGTTAATGGCAATTGTTTTTGCCTGCTCGTCAATGCTATGCACTAATCCTGGCCACCAGATCTCATCATAAATCACTGCAACATATGTAGACGATGGCACAATATCTGATGGCTGCACTAGGGTCTTCGTGGCTTGTGCTGGGCGAAATGGCTGCTCTTCACACTCATCTTCAACTCCGAAATTGTGAGTGAATGATTCGTCACATGTCGAGTACTGTTTGTATCGAATCACACTCTCTTTGACCACTTCAACGTAGTGCATATTCTGAGTCCCTGTTATAGTGCTTGCAGTTTCAAAGAGTTTGTGCAATGAATGAACCTGTGCAAAGCTTTCGATTTCTTCACTGGTGACTAACAGCACATTCACCTTTGGACAACGAGCCTTCGCCACTTCTGCAAATGTAGAGGCATTGTTTACAACCACATGCTGCCGGCTGCTCACAGCTGCTGACACCGTTCTTTTAACAGTGCCGCCGATGCCATCGACAGCTCCCTTGCCATGACTTGTGGCAAAAAACTCCCATGAGAAACTCATCTTGTACATTGCCGAAAGCTTTGCACTCAGGAAGTAGAATATAAATCTGTTTTTAAATTGTGATGCTGCACCATCTGTAAATATGTGCAATTTATTAACAGAACAGAAATTCTGCTGCACATCATCCAAAAGAGTGCACAAAAATTTACAGACTGCTTCCTTATTGTGGGATAGACAATTGCTGACAATGACGTATGACCGACACTTGTTGCCGATCCACAGTACTGCAGTAAATACAGTGACCTGTTTCTGATGCCAGTGAGCACTCTGAATTTCATCCTGATATGAGGCTGTGTAGTTCTCGGAGAAATCCATTTGCAGGAGTCCGGTAGATTCATCCAAGGTAGACTTTATGGATTGAAAACGTTTACTCTGCTGCGTCTTAATGAACTCGTGCTGTAGAAATTTTTTCAGTTGCATTCGTAGAGCATCAATACATTCTTCTGACAGTCCTTCATTCTGAATTTTCACTTGTTTTCCATCTATTGCATCCCAAGCATACCACTTCATTTCTACTGATTCCTGGCTCTCAAGCACAGTGGCAATATTAGTCTCAAATTTCTTCAGATTGTTGCATAAATCACATTGTCCTGTCGTGCAATTCATATTCTCTGAACTGCACACCACTGCCGACACCAAGTCAGATGTTTTAAGAGGAATTACATCCGGAAACTGTAAATGCAGGGTTTGAAGCAGAAGGTTGAGATTTTCATGGTATTTACAAAGACAAACATTTGCTGGCGTTTGTGCACTCAAGAATACATGCTTTGGACGTAGTTCTGCAAATTTGGATTTCCCGATCAGGCCTGGATGATCTTGTTCAAAGCACTTGTATGCTTCGAGTATGGTCATTGTCAAATGCCTTCTCTGAACTCGAGTTTTGTGCTTTCCATCACGAATAATTACACCGTCTTTCATTCCTGGTGCCTGTCGTGATATGTCATCTCTCTGATAGAATGCATGAACTTTGTCAATGGTATGTTGAGTTATGGCAAGTACATTTGATTGGTGCTTTGCTGGTCCAAAGAGTGAAGATGAAATGGCCAGTTTGCGAACAACAGCGGCTTTCTTGAGTGGACTACTGGGAAGAAGACGAGCTGCTCTATTCACCGCTCTGCCAAGTGAGGCAGCAGATCTGTAAGCCTTTGATGGAGAAATCATTGATGTAGTTGGTGTTCTCACTACAGATATTTCATTAAAGTTTTTCAGCTTAGTTAGCATTCGATGCTTTCTTTGTCGTTCTGTAGCGTCTCTTTTTTCTTTTCTTATTTGAGTTTTGGTCAATTCTCTGTTTTTACGCCAATTCATCTTCCGTTCTGCCTGTTTCTTTTTATAGTCGGCATCTCCTCTATGTTTTGCAACATAGTCCTTCTGTCGTTGCCCAGCTGTTTTAGCCATGACTACACAAAACAACCATATAAACTATTTATGAACAAATAACTGTATAAGTTAGTACTAGTTACAATATATTTTTTAATGTAAAAAATCATATATTTGATACATTTAAAATAATAAAATTATGGTTTAGACATAACAGCACAACGAAATGGCTATGGCACCACTTGAGACTAATGGCACTCAGTGATTTCAGCGTTATCACTATTAATTTTATGCATTCTGGTCTATATACATTATACAACAAACATGTACAGTAGTAGTGTAAATTAATCTTGCTCAGATAGCATGAGTCATGAGCACTGCAGCCATGACCTGTTCATATGTGCAGAAGGCAATAAATAGCATCAACGGTTTGTAAAATTTAACTAAGCTATACATGTGCAATAGACTATGTTGAAATTCAAGAATAAATTTTACCTGTAGACCAGCTTAGTGTCTTCTGATTGAAATAGAATTAAAAAAATTAAGAGAGACTACGTTGTGATAATTTACACAATTGTGTCAAAAGTCCCGAGTTCTAGTCCATACACCGCTCACTCAGAACTACAAGATAATGTCTTACAAGTTTATTTTATAAAATGGTAGCAGTTAAAAAAACAGGGGTTTTAACTATATAAATCTAAAAAATAACATAAACATCTTTAAATGATATACCAAATTAAAATGTTTTGATCAATATATAAATATTCATTGTGATTAAATTCTCTTAAATTTACTACGTACTACAAGCAGCTAAATTATATAAATATCATGTAATTTATGATAATTTAGCATAAACTAGAAAATTTGCAATATAGGCGCCATCTAGTGAATTGCATGTTGATTATTTATGAAATTTTAATACTCATCATATCAAGAAGCTTTAATAATAAAACTGTCACGTCCCTAACGTCACGTCCCTAACGCTAATATGTCACGTCCCTAACGCTGTATCTATAAAATGAGCAGCAAAAATTTAAAAAACTCTACCAAAGTTTAAAGTACTAACCAAGTTAGCATTGCAAAAAAATAATCAGAATTATACCTTTAGTCTAGTGCGATTGAGGTAAACTATTACGAAAAACGTTAGGGACGTGACAACGACATTCTGAAAAATGCATAGTTTGTTCAGACGCATGCTGTGACAAAACGGTTCAGTATAGAGACATAATTTTTTCAGTGTTTAAAAGAGAATTGAACACTGTGCAGGATATATGTTTAAGATGCTTAAGATTGTACAGTCTGCTTTGACTGTGGTGCCTATGAACTTCATCAATTTCTCATTAAAAAATCTGTGAAATTTACGCTTTTACGTATCTCTGCAATTTTGTGAATCTGAGCTAGTAAATCAAGAAATGCTACCTAAAAAACTTTTCACAAGTTAACTACAAGCATCATACTATTAAAATATGAAGACAACCAAAGCCTATACTGAATTTCATTTTTGGAGGTATGTGTCTGGGTTCTCATGGAATTGCCCTTTTCCTAATCAACAGTCTCTCATCTTTAAAGGCATTTCTTTCCTCCGCAGTTTCCGTGCTGAGAGCGCCTCTGAACAATCACTCTGCGAGAGACATTATATAAATCCATAGAGACGATACAGAGGTGAGATCAGGGAGTAACCCCCTTCCCTCTACACCCTGCACTGACCAAAATACAAACGACTTACAATCACTCATCCCATTAAAACAACGAAGGCAGAATCGATACTGATGACCAATGAGAAAAAAATCTCGATTTTCTGGACACAACGACCTTTGGCTTGCATTCCTTAACGTGGAACATGTTTAACTCTTTTTGTAAACTACTCAAGACTTTCCTCCTCTGGCCGTGCCCAGGTCGGGAGCGCCGCTGAATAGAGATCTTAAAGAGGCGTCACATATAAATAACCTCAGACAGACACATAGAAAATAATAACAAAAATGAAAAATAAAAATAATGAATAAAACCTGAAAGAAACCTGCCTCCTGTTCTGCGGATCAAATCGTCGATTGGATCCACGCAAGAACCTCGTCTCCTGATCCTGACCTTCGACCTGTCTCGGATCGGCGTCCTCACGCAAACCCGGAAAGCGCCGACGGTTCCGGAACTGCGACTCCGCGGCGCCGTCCGACCTCCTGACCTCAGGGTCGCTCCTCGTCTGGACGACCCTGCGCCCCAGACGGTCGTTGGCGCTCGTCACTTCGCTGCTGTCCGCGTCCCTTCCACGGTGATCGGACGTTATGATCGGAACCTGGATGACCGTCTCGCGTCCCACGTCCTTCCAGAACAGCGTCGGAAGAAGACGACTCGGAGCCTCGCCCATTCCTCTCGACCCTTGACCCAGCCTGTGCCAGACCGTGTCCGACGCCGACTCCCTGCTCCGAGATTTCATGACGGTGACGACACGCTTCTCCGCGTATCCCTCCTCCACCTCCGCGCTGTCGTCGTTCCTGGACGCAAACTCCGCCCGGGTCGTCAGCGACCTCCGACCCTCGTCGCCGCGACGCGGAAGACGAACCTCGTGTGGGTGGAAGTTCGGAATGACAAACGGTTCGTCGCCGTCGATGTTTCGTTCGATCTCGATCGAGATGGATTCGTCGAGAACGATCGGTTTGTTGTCGTGGAACTGCGAGAACCGATCGTTGAGCGTCAGTCTCGTCTGATCCGATTTCTTCTTCGGCGGCGGCTGCTGCTTCCGACTCCCAAACCACGAATCGCCCGCCTCCGGACGAACCGGCATCTGCTGTTCTTCCAGTGCGTCTGCTTCTCTCGCCTTCCGCTTCGGTTCCGGCGGCGACCGGCTGCGTTTCTCGCTTCCCGTGCGTTTCCGAGAATGTCTCGACGGGTTCTTTGTTGCGCCAGTGTCGACCGACTTAGTTCCGTGTTTCATCCGCTTCTTGGCGTGCCGAGCGTCCTGTGGTCGTTTGCGATCGTCAGACTTTGATCGAGATCTTCTCTTTGTGTGATCGGGACTTCTGGACCGTCTTCGTGAGCCGACTTTCTGCGTGACATCTTTTTGATCGTCATCGGAATCGGGCGAGTCTTTATTGTGACGCCTACGCACAATAACAGAAACACTGGTCAGATTTTTGAGACGAGCAAAATAATCACAAATTAGCTGTCCCATGGTCCAGACCAATTTTCCAAAATACATTACTGGTATGTTTAACTATGCATGCGCTCAAGGCCCTGACAACCCACTGGTCGAACCCGAATATATTTATAACTGAGGGTGAGGGCCCTTTAAGCTGTGAGACCATGTGCGACGGCATCTTTAACAGCACCTACCTAAGTACAGGTCTGTATGTATGCATGCACGTGTATATGTATCACATTGTATGTGTGGATGGAAGGATGGATATATATCTCTTCTTCACGCTTGAATAAATCCCTGCCAGCAGAGATGTTCCTGTCACCAGCATCTTCTTTGCTTAATCTGAGTTACTTCATGTCTGTCCATCTCTCAAATCAACCCTCGTTGAAATGACATAGCATGAAAGCGTATTTACAGTTTATTACCTCCAGCTGCTTTCATCGTTCGGCAGTACAACCCGCTATAAAGCGTCGCTGGCGCGATGCGGTTCTGCAGAGCAGCAACAGCACAAAAGACTACAGATGCGACTGCAGGCACTAAAGACTTGGTGAATTTCAAAATTCTTAGCATATATATTCAATCATTCATTCATTCATTGAGAGCATTTTTTATATAAATTACCGATTGTGATGCTTGCTGGCGAATTCTTGTTTCCTTGGTGGTTCCTTTTGTCCTCTGGCACCGCGGTGGGGTAGACCTTCATTCCTCCTTCGACCTCCTTCCCTGTCCTCCTTCTTTCTTCCAGTGGTTGAGCCACTCCGGGACCTCTGCTTTGAAGAGTGGCGCTTGGCTGGCGCACGATTTCTCTGCGGGGATCGAGATCTCATCCTTTACTAAACACAGATAGGAAAATATATGTCCTAGTAAGTTGAAAAAATAGTCGTTTATACGTGCTTAAGAATTCAGACGATGAAAAAATACTCAATAAAATTCTACTGCAAAGGTGTCTATGTATTAATTGTTGGCAGAAGGAAATATTTCTGAACCTGTTTACTTGTAGGTCCTTAGTTAAATTTAACACTAACGCCAGATGGCTAGATTCGGCTTAGATGCAAATAGCATGGTTGTAAAAAAACGCTAAATTTAGGGCACTCTTTGACCGGTTTACTTAGTGTTTAACTAATAAAGTTGTGTTCTATTCCGCTCCTATCTGAGACGACCACAATGTTTACTTGCAACCGAGCCGTCATTTACCTCTACCAATAACGCGCAAAAAAATTCACAAATGCACTACAGCGAAACCGGTCACGATAAATTCCAGCTCATTAGGTGTTTACAGGTCACAAACTGCCAGGTTTTTATGAACTAGTTACGGGGATGCGTCTGATGACGATAATGATGACGATGATTACGAAAACGATGAGTTATCGACCAAATTGGCGCATGATTGCATTAATCATTCCTTCACTACCGCCATTGCAAAACTCAAACGTTGCAACCAACGTGCATCAAATAAAAATCACCTTTTCGCAAAACGCAAAAACAAACGATAGCAATAATATGGATGGCAATAATTAAAACACAAAATTCTGCGATATAATAAGTGTTTCCGACATGAACAAACAGGAAGTGAGTGCAAGAAGAGTCGCTTTCTGTAGCGCTCGTTTTGGATTGGTCGCCTATTTCTTTTTTCATTTAATCTGAAATCCGAGTAAAAACTGCAAATTATTACGATACAAACATTTTATAATGTTACTGCGAACTTTCTGTTCTCACAATTTGGCAAGTCAAACTGATATGACACCGTCGTTGACTTATTTGCGGAATACCAACGCTGCGATTATAAAGTACTTCAACGTTTGGTCTGTGTGTCAATGTGTGGTCGCTACGAAAATAGCGCAACATTTTCAAAGTAAAGTATTGGACCAAGATTAACTTCCTGTACCTCGGTACCCGTAACCTATAATACAGACTAATAAAATTATGGGGTTCAACGATTCCAGCAAATATGCATTTCTATTACCCATAGGCGTGGGTGAGATTTCAGCAGTGGGGGCCAAGCTTTTGCTTTTGCCCGAAGAATAAATCCAGAGTAAATGACGTCGTGCACTTATAGGTCTATGCAGTGACGGATCCACAAAGTTTCGTGGAGGGGGAATCATAGGTGGAATCAAGGTATGGCCTTGACCGGATATTTTTCTGACGACCTATTTTAGTATTTCTCCCAAAAATGTATCAAAAGATGTACCAACTGCATTAAATTCTGAAAACCTTTTTTAGTCATTCAATAATTGGGGCGCACTCTGTGTAAAATGTCAAATGGGGGCATGCCTGGATTGCCCACCCTGGATCCGCCCCAGGCCTGTCTCTGTACAAAAACGGAGTTTCTGTTCTTGCGCCCGCATCTGGGGAGAACCCGGAAAAGGGTGGGCCCGGCTACTTTAGGGGCAGTCTGGGTAATTTTAGGCTTATATGCGAACCTGTAAAGTTTATGATGTAAGCCTATGCCTTCACAACAATCAGTTTAATAACTAAGTGCATCAAATCCTATGGGAAATTGCAATAAGTAAATGACAGCAATAACAAAGGCCAACCTCGAGCCCAAAATGTCAACAAATGTCTTTAATTTCAGATGAACAACTGAGTAAATTCATAATTGTATATTGTTTTGTATTGTACCGTATGTAATCATCCATAAAGAATCTCTTGTAGGGTGAACCTTTCAGAGGCGCTCCCAGTCGTGTCCGAACTTTTATTACTTCAATTTGTTTTTTCTCTCATATATTATAGGCCTAACTTATAATTAAAGCACAAACTTTGCTCTCATGTCTCAAAGGAGTAGACCACTGTGCAACTTTGGCACTCATTCAGCAGCACACTTGATGCAAGTTCCAACTATCTCAAATTTGAACGACTCTGCAGAACCCTTGCGTACAAATGTTGGACAACTCAGATTCGAATTCAACCGATCTGGTGGGTTTAATATGCCTAAGTGCAACAAATCCTAAGGACAATTGAAATAAGTAAATGACAGCAATAACAAAGACCAACCTCGAGCCCAAAATGTCAACAAATGTTTTTTAAAATGAAGAGATTTTTCCATGCAAATTTAAGACAATTATTTGGAGATGCTGAAGTACCGGTATCCAATACGTTAAGATAAATTCAATGATTACACCTCATTTGAAAAAAACCAACATAGTGATTATGATGTTTCAAAAGTTGTTTATTAATAAATTTTTTATGTAATTAAAGGTGTTTAGTTGCGTGCCATCCAAGCAACTCAGTCGCACATGCTGCTGCAACATCAACTCGAGTCGGTGTCTTTGTCCCATCATCGCCAACTAAACTGGAAACTATCCAGTCATTCCACTCTTCCATTCTAATATAACCGCTTCCATTCAAATGCCTTCTCTGTCCTTTGGTGTATTCTTCTTTCGATATCGAAGCTGCGGCCTGAAAAAGAACATTTAAGTCATTTTAGGAGATCCACAGGTACGACAAAATCTACTACATGGAACCAGAATGGTTCCTCAACTGTTAATTGATTAAAAATCGCACATTTAACTGTTCTCTCCATCATTTAATTATTATCTTTGGCAGATACGACCAACCATCTCAGATTAGCGTTTTGAAAAGAATTTCTTATAATGGTATCACCAGCTGTTAGGACAATAGACCTACTATAAAGCATCAACTACTGGCTGCCTAAATGAAAACTACAGTCAAACGCTAGTCTAATTGGAGAACTGCCCAACCGAGTCTAAGCATAGGCCAAGTATGTGGGAGGACTTAAATTTTAACTTTACAAAAGTGATCTCTAATTGCACTGAAACTGAAAAAGACGTTTCCGGATTAACCAAATTGTGATCGTTACAATTTAAGAACATTATTTAAGTTAGGATATGGAGTCAAGCAATTCAAATTAGACAAATGTTACTAATTTAACCCTAATTTAAGTGAACAAATTTACGTGAATTAATTTAAGTAAACCAACTTCACTAATTTCAGTGAACTAGTTTAACAAATTCAAGTGAACACAGCAATACACAGACTGGTTATAATTTGATGAATCAATTAAAACAAGAAGACGTTATTTACTTCCGATCGAATGCGTGTCTCGTTGTGTGGAATATCTTCATCAGTTCTTCCTGTGTTGGTCCATCCGGACGATACTTGTTCTTCTCCTCAAGCAAGTACTGCACTTTCAGTTCAGTATCACCCTGAAAGACAACCAATTACTGTCTCCAGAACACACGCAAACACTTCACGTAGCTGAAGTCTGTTCACGGGTCAGTCACTGGTGGATTCAAGATTTCCCTGCATCAATTTGTCAGTAGGACTTGATTGGCGCATTGCAGGCTGCCGACATTTGAATCTGGCTCCTCTAATAACTTGTGATCACAAGTTCATTACTGATCGTAATGATGTTGGGTTGTGTGAATTTTAAAATATGCAAAGGCTATTATTATTATTATCATTGTTGATAAAAATCCAGTTAATACCGAAATAAAAGATCATAATTATAGGCTAGATAAGGATTTGCAAACGACATTTACTGTCAAATCAAATAAGGGAAAACATTCAAATCGAATCTCAAATCAGTTTGATATTCATGATCATAGTAAAGTTATACCACAGACGCCAGCAAGCCATTGGGACGAGTGAAATTTCGGTGCGTGACACGTTGCAAGCAGCAATTCAACATCCAATCCACACAGACTAATAAATTAAAACTTTTACAACAAACCACATTACGGGTTAATCATGTTTTTAAAGTTTAAACATGATGTCATTTTCTAATGAAATCTAAAACACAATAGAAATCTAAAACACAATAGTAAAGGACAGGCAAGAATCATTCGTCACAACTTATTTAATCAACTGCATTGCCTCAGTTGGTATTATTAAATTACTGGTAATAAACTTAACTTTGAAAGCAGAAGAAAAATAAAATCTTACCTGTCTAATTTCTGGTTCCTTCCTGGGAAGTGGCTGAAGACAAATAAGCATAATTAGTCATACAAGAGCTCAAAATACCATTTCTAACAAATTTTATCATGCAATTAAAACAAATTTTAACATAATTAAAAATCATAGCATCCAACTTTCACAGCACGTCAAATTGTTCTTGTTAAAACTGGTTAAATTGTCACTCTAGAATATAGTTGAAGTTTTTACCAAGAAACTCAAGACTCTGAAACTGTAATCTACCTTCATTCCTTTAAAACGTTCTTTACATGCATCATCTCAACATTCATATAGAATACATATGATACATGTATTATATTACACAAGTATACCCACATACACACCCAAATATATAATTTTAGATATATCCATTTAATTCGTCTATAGATTGGTGCTACAAGGTCAGAGGCATTGCTAAAAACTTTCCTTTTAAGCAATTTAATAGGGTGCACTTAAGTGAAATTATGTGGCAGACACTGGCGGCTGCAGCTAGATAATAATAATAACAATTATAATTTGACAATAATAATTAAAAACAATAATAATAACGATAATAATTAAACATCTTCTGTCGAACATTACGAAACCAGGAAGTAATTTACCAGGAGAAGAGATGCTAGTTGCACAGAGTTACAAATGAACAATCTGCTTTTGTTTAAGAAAGAGCCAGAACCAAAGAGCAGTTACTGAACATTTTATATTATTTCACATACTTTAGTGTGCTCATAAGGAAAGCTTTGCTCGGGATGCCAACAAAGAACCATGCTGCCGTCTTTTGACAAAGCCACCAATGGTTTGCTGCAAAAGACACAATTTTTAAGCTATCAATCAACATCTAAAAAATTAGGATATAACTACGCAAGTATATCGCAATTGCAAATTAAAATAACACCCATGGTATAATAACAGAAGAAATATTATTATTGTTATCATATGAGTAAAAATATATTCAGGTATATAATCATAATGCATTGCAATTACAAGATCAGAGAAATATATCAAGATATCCGAGATACCCGAAATGACTATATCTCATATAGCTCTGAGTTGACGGTGCCTCTTAATGGCATTACCATAGTAGCCCAATTATATTACTACTAACTGCATCATTAAGATTTACCTGACATTTTCAATATATAGCAATTTGTTAAACGATACAATAAGAGTAATATTTTTTAGAAATCAAAGTTCAATTGTTCTGGACGAGAACTCAAACTAGTACTTTTGCATTTAAAGGCTTCCACAAAAGCTACATCAAAGAAAATGTTAATCATTCAAAGAATCAACACCAAAGGGCAGATTTAAGCAAGTTTCATGAAACCTAGATAAAAACATCAAAATTTACCTTGATGAAGATGAAAACCTTGCATTACAAAGCAATGTAACTGCAGAAAAAGACAAGGTAAAATTGTACAAAAATTCAGCTAATGGAATGATTCAGTATTTCTCTTCAAAACATTCAAACATATACTGGAAAAGCATCCTATTGTTCAGGAATGTTTATGTGAGTAATGACATTGAATCCACTTCATCCGTGTGCTCAAATGATCTAGATTTATTACGCCCTTCAACTGGAATGTAGCTAACAAAGCAACATGAGAGGTACTTGAGTCAAAAGTTAACATGGTGCATAGAAGGGCGATTTTCAGGAGCACAAGCATCTGATTTTAAACTTCTTCTGAGTAGTGCTGTAGATATTCCATATAATTAACTTCGACAGCGCCAATATATAATGCACAAGACATCAACCAATGGCACACCAAAGACAAACTGTAATCAGGTCAATAGCCACAGGATCAATCCGTTGAATAAGCAACCCATAAGCTATGACGAGTGCCAACCGAAACCCGAACGAATGTCGACCGGATCCCAAAATCGATTTTATTATCCAGAGCGACACACACAACCTAACAATTTTCAGGCAGGTAATCTATCGTTTTAACGGAATTAATTATTTGCCATTTTGTCCACTATCGTTTTGGCGGAATTAATTATTCACCATTGCATGGGATATAGCGATGATGGCATACAAGTTGGATTGACGAAAAGAATTCTTGCTAAATAGAAGTCGGATTGGTGAAATAATTTTTCACGCAATAGAAGTGGGACTTGCAAAAACATTATTGCTGAAATTGGAGCTGGAGTGATGAAAAATAATTGTTATTTAAATAGAAATTGAATTGATAAAAAACTGCGATTGTTGAAATAGAAGCTGGATTGGTTAAATTAAATCTTGACCAAATGGAAATCTGATTGATGATAATGATTTATGCCAAAGTAGAAGCCGGAATATTGAAAAATAGTTATGATGCGACTGCCCAAAAATTTCGTATAATTTATTCCGCTATTCCGTTTTCCGAAATGAGAAAAATAATTAATTCCGTTAAAACGATAGATTACCTTCAGGCACTAGTCTGTGTCATGAACAACACCAACTGGACCATTATGTCATGCACTTGATTTAGCCCAGAATAGTCTTTGGCCGAGCTCTGAACTACCGTCACTTCTCGTACTTTGGTAGAGCCTGGAGAAAGGAGGAGAACACTAATCATCCTTGATATGACAGAGTGTCGTAAAAGTCTATGGTCGGTTTCTATAAAACTGCTTTTGGGAAACCGGGCTATTGTGCATTTTCAGCGCTTTCGGGGATTCGAGTTGACACCGATATCCCACCCTATAAGCGACTGTGCCCGAAAAAACACATGGCTCAAGGTCCTAAGTTTAGGGTTACCATACGTCCGGGTTTCCCCGGACATGTCCTCTTTTTAGGCCCCTGTCCGGGCGTCCGGGCGGTTTTCCAGAAATAAGGCTTTTGTCCGGGTTTTTCTCGTCCGTCCATGATCGATCGATTTTACTTACCCGGTACTTTTCCGTGTTATATAGCCTAGGCCTACTATTCCGTTCCGTGAACTAAACATGCACGCGTTCAGCAGCATTTACCTCAATGGTACCATTGTGTTTTCCGGTTCCTGGAGCGTTTTTCTTAAAAACCAAACGCATAAATGTGGCGCGAGTTACGTAATGATAATTGTAGATCTAAATAAAAATAATCAATTTTTCAATTTAAGGGGGGAAATTGACATAAAAACGCCGAAACGTAGGCCTAAGTGTTTTCGTGCAGGTCATTATGGCTGGGAAGTTAAATGTTTGACATGCGGCAGCGGAACTTATAATTTCATGTCAGTTGCCAAAAAGGGTGCACAGTGCACTGGATTTAAAGGCGCACATCGAAACGCCGAAGCATGTTAAGAGTGTTCGGAGAACTTCATATACCAAAGTAACCAAATATTTTGGTTACAAGGCTGGGTTCTAAAAGCGACGAATCTGTCATTGTTTTGTTTCTGGGTACAGTCAGTGACAGCAATGTAATGTGTACCGAAGTACTGAACAATCAATGAAGTTTAAATTGAAACCATGTACAATAGGAAAAAAATTGTGTAGTTTAACGTTACTTTTATTTGTACAACACTTAACATTGGCGTAGCACTAGGAGCCTATAGGTATAACCGGCTACGGGATGGTAACCGGAGGATGAGCATTTTGTGTCCTCTTTTTCGTCCGAGCACTTATGGTAACCCTACCTAAGTTATCGATACATTGTTCAAACAAGTGAACGTATATAAAAAATAAAACATAAAATTTCTTACGTTTAAAACTATTTTTAACGAAATGCGCAAATAAATTTGCTTTTAAAAACACCATTTTGCACTTTTAAAGTATTATTTAAAAGTAGCTCATCTTTTGGTTATCCCTTGAATTCATACGTTGAACTTGAATAATGAATACATATGACATTGACTCCAGCATGAGGCGTATGTAAGTAAGTAAGTAGGCAAGAAACGCCTTCATTTGAATCTGACAAGCGCAAAGGGCGAAAGAAATTGCATTCACAGAGAATTAGCATACACAGCAAAATTTGACGGTCTAGAGAGTGTCTCTGTCTCGAGATAGTTTTTTATGTATCGGTTTCTGTCTCGGAACATATATTGTCTTGATCTCGAGGTCAGAGACTTGCAATGTAGGCCTACTTTTGGGAGCTGTGGCCATGGTCGTGAGCCTACATGTGCAAACACGGCATAAAACCAAATAGAAATGAGCGAAAATTCGTGGCGACAGTTGTTCCGCCAGCGAGATCCGAAAGTATGGTTTTATAATTTCTATGGTGATTAATGTGTTTACTGCATTATTATTATTGAGTTTGAGCTTATCATTAGCGAACACTAGGTATGCATGTGGATGTGGATCGAGGAAGGGAAGGGTGACGTAAGGATTAAGGGCCTCTGAGAATTTGGCGGTGGGTCCCCGCGACCACTTAATCCGGGCCTTCACTTACCATAATGTTCCACAGGCTCCGCTATCCATCAAAATTTACGTCACACGTTCGATCTTGCCTCTTCAAGAACTCCGTCTCCACCTTATATAGATCTAGAAGCCAGACACCGGCCATAATTAGCAGCTGCTCGGCTTTTGAATAAGCTGGTGCCCCAAACTTGAGCGCCTGCAGCTTTGAACACTTTACAAAATCATGTATTCGCCTAATTCACGACTTCCACCAAGTGAACATAATTTATTACACAATAATAATTATATAGCTAGCATATGCATGTACCACGTAGGTTGATCTTTGTTTCCCCACTCCCATAACGTTTTAGGGTGAATTCGAACTACGGCTGATGTATCAAAGCATGCAAAGAACTCGATCTACTCTCGAATCTGACGATTCGAACGGTCACTGCGGAAAAGCAATTTAAAATCGATGCTCCTGTCTGAAAACACCTGCTTGAAACTTTAATACAAGATTAAATACAAGATTAATTTTTGACCTAATTCTTTTACTTAAAATAAAAGATAAGGCTGCAACCATCTTAGGAATCATCCATAAATGACGTCACGCACCTAGGGGTCAGACACTTGTGGCTTTCCCTTACTAGACATCATTTGAATTTTGTTGGCGTGACGCGGGGGTGGGTAAAAATCGCCCAAAGTTGCGTGACGTCATTTATGGACATCCCCCTTATTACAAGAGGTGATTGCTTCAGCAGACTGTCTTTAAAGATGGTTGTAAATGTCACAACCACTTTTTCGCTGATGATGATGATGGTTCTCTGCCCGTAGGCAGGTTCATTGGCTTTACGCCCCTGTGGATGTTCATGCAACAACACAAACCTAATTAAGGCAGTTATCTTGCATACAGTGGTAATAGTATTAGTATCGATAGATGCCTTCACATTAACTTACTTATTTTGTTGCATAAATTTGTAAAACCATCAATCTTCTTATAGTTCATACTAATCTGGGGAGAGATGGGTAGGTTGCAACATCTAATGGGGCAATCACTCTTTGGCAGGTCAAGCAATTCCTTGGCTCAAAAGGTCAACCTTTCATTTTCACTTGTTGTTAATCCAAATGGTCTAAAACAGTTCTGTCAGTACAGTTAGTAAATAGGCTATTGCCCATCTATAATACATATTTGCTCAAATCACAGCATTTTTAAAATATACAATTGCTCTGTTATTATTGGTGTGCTATATTAAATACCATGTATGTAATAAGCCTCAAGCATATAATATATATACATGTAATGTATGTGAACTCATCTTGTGCAAAAAATAATGCTAATGACTTTCATCCTTACCCATTTAAATATGCTGTTCTGAGCGTCTGTGGCAATGCATAGCAAAGTCGTAGCATGCTGCGTCTTAAATAGCAACATCGACTTTGTCCCATGCAGTGCAGCATTTGACATATTACAGTAGGCAATAATATTATAGCGTGACATAAATGTAATATACATGGTGGGGTCCTTATATAATAAACAGGCGCAATGTAAAGAAATTGCTCTTCATTTCTGATGAGACCATTCTGGATCGAACACAAGTGGATAGAACTGGCCGGTCATCTTCTGTCCCTGCACAAATTAAAATACACAGAATCGTTAGTTTCTTGCTACACAAAGTTTTATGTAGCACATTTTACTGCAGACTCGTTAAAAGATGACTCATCATAACATAATATATTACGAAAGTAAGTAGGTAAGAATATCCTTTATTAGACTACCAGCAGACACACAGTAGTTTACAGAAGAAATAAATATCAGTAATAGAAAATGCAAACTCATACAATATTTTCATAATAAAACTTCTGTTGGCAAAGGAATCAACTCTAGGAAGGGTTAGCTCTTCATATAATTTGATTATGACTATTATGATCGTCAACAGGATACTAGAGTTTCACTTAAAGTGACCATCATCATTTGAAGGTTTGTGCATAATACATACATAGACTCTAGAAATCAGTAGATCAAATCATAACAGTTCTGTATGCATCTCCTCTGAATGTATTACGCAACTGCTCTGAACAGAGTAAATATCAACCCCCAAAGACAGCTTGCAAAGTGCAGCTCAGTAGCAAAATAATTTCGCAATGGCTTTACAAATGCTCCATAACAACATGTAACAGCCCTGAGTTTCATGAACTAGTTCTGACCTTTGGGATGTTGGCAGCTGCGTGAAACGTTGGATTTCCCTTCGCACAAAGCATCGCGTTGTCCGTGTCAGACACAACACCGTCTGCAAAGTAGTTGAGCACGGCTGCTCTACGAGGCTTGTCCGCGCTACAAATAACATTTTACAAACTTGCGAGGTAACATAGTACCCATAACCCTGCAATGTGACAGTAATTAAATGCCCCATCAGACTGCGTAATATGTGACTGTAACAGTAACAATTTAAGGACTGCCTGTTACTGTATTAAAAATGCCATAAATGCACTCTTATAGTGTGGCATTAAAGAAGTTGAAATAAAAAGGATACCGTATGTAGAACAATGACATGAACAGTTGAAGAAAATTAGAAATCAGTCTAATGCATGCAAGACAGTTACAAACCTCGTAATATTGTTGAAAGCAAATAAGCTTAAATTCAATTAGATCAGTTTTTCAAACCCTAGATCCAATGGCAGTGCCAGATACACACTTCCAGCCGGTCGCACCATGGTCCTGGGAGTCATTCGGCAGGTCAAAGAAATGCAATGAAAAGAAATGTGAAGAAGATATTACAAATTCCAAAGAGTAATCGGCAAGCCATAAGGTAGGTCAAGAGTAAAATAGGTAGTAGGTCAAATGACCTTCTGGGATCTACGGTGGTGCTGCCAGTGCCTAGATCTCAGGTAGCCATCCATGGTTCGCAAAGATTATATATACAAACTGAGATAGAATTGATTATTTGAGAGACGAACTGAACTTGTTAGGAAAAGATCCATGAACAGCCATTGAATGGTGGAAGCTGGCTTCACCCTTCTTAAGAAGGGCAGGACGAGGTTTGAAACCCTCCAGCTCTTCAGGTTGTAAGATTGTCTGAGGAAATAAAAGAAATGTTGAAAATCAGAAAACACTTCTTTGGAGTTGGTACAAATGGTCAATTAACGATCTCTCAGGATAAAAAAAATCATTATTATAATTAATATTACTATATTTTATACTATTATTATAACTATTGCAAATAATAATAACTAATAATAGTTTCTCTCACATGACCAATATCACATAATTCCAGAACAAAGCAACTTTTCATGCAGACTCTTGTAAAAAAAATGCTGCATTTATAATAGTATTAATGATAACAATATCAACAATAGTACCTGTTAAAAGCTCCTGACATAATTTTTTGAAGGATCACACTCACCTATGATAAAAAAATTATATTAATAAAAAAATAAATAAAATAATAATAACACCAAATCAATTAGATCATTAAGATCAAAAATAAAACAAGGACAAAATTTGTGTGCAATATTTGTTCTCATCAAGTGTCATGCCTTTATTCCCTCCATGTCCTTGAAATTGAAATCCAAAACAGGAAGAGGATTGCCGTTTCTGTTCCACCTAAATACAGAACATTTAACAGAATTAAACAATGTTACAATCAGTAATTTTAGTGCTGATCAGCTAAAAAAGCATAATAGCAACGATTTCTGTGTAAGAAGCAACTACAAAACACACCTCCCACAAGCCATCCACTCAGCCACTTTAAATCATAAACACACTGTCTCCAACTAGGTTTTCCAAGGGTCCGAGAGGGGTGTGGAAGTGGAGTGGAATGCCTAGGGCCTGCAACTTTTAGAGGCCCAGTAGTTTTACAAAGTTTATTATTTATGCCTTTCTGAATATATTTCTTAAAATCAACAACTGAATAAAATCATAGTTGTGCATAATAAACAAATGTCACACAGTAGTACGACTCACACCTGCACCATTGTAATTTCAATATGCTTTCTAAATTTTTTTATAAAGTCTAAAATAATATAGCTTGCTGACTGCTTAGGGAGCTGACTGCTCTGCCCAATGCAGAGGCCCGGAATTTCTCTCCTGGACCCTGCTCCAAAAAACCAGGTCACTTGGGACCTGCCGTGGCTTGTTGTGCAGTCAAGAAACACAACTTTGAGGACAGACAATGGATAAGATAAGCATATTCTTTATTTGACCAATTGCTATCCGCATTTTGGCATAGACTACAGAGGCTAGTAAAAACATAATTTTATGTACAATTCATAAAATTGATCAAGATAGTCAAATGTTAAAAAAACACATACCGGTAATCTTAAATCCAAAATCGTATAATTAAATCATCCTACAGATGAGAGTTTTTCTCACCATGCCATCTGCTGGAAGGATTGTGCGGTTATGGGTCGTGGACGCAGGTGAAACCAGACCAAAAGTCATGGAGCAAACATGGGAGAAGCTCTAGATCTCACATTAACTGAAATTTGAAAAGAATGGAGGTCAGTGATTTGCACTGATCCAGGTTCATTAATACGGATACTGGAGTTAGGAACTGCTGGAAGCACTGACCTGTGTGAACCGGGGATGTACTGGAGACAACCATTCTCCAAAGTCTGGTCATCAAGTGCAATGTGGACCTAGACAACAAAGTGCAACAAAGAAGTCATAAGCACCTTGTTAAGGCGCTATATAAATGGTCATATACATAAATATACATACATCTCAGAATAACTGATCGCCAATATTATATGTATGGCAAAAGGCCATCTACGTTAGGACAGGTACAATAAATTATTAATGCAAGCGAGTAAGTAAGTAATTTATACTTAACTGCATAAATACACATTGGTTTGCATGAAATAAAGCACACACACGCACGCACACACACACACACGCACTATGATTTTAAATTGCCAACACGAGTTGGTATATAAAACCACCATTATGTGGGCCTGATCCGGGGTTGCCCATGCAACTTACCGTAACGTGCATCTGTGGTGTAGTTCGTGTCCAGTAGGAGTAATCCTGGTGCCTAAAAAATTAACAATGGATTCAAAGTCATTCACGCAATGCCCAACCCAACCCTGTTCATCTCCACGGTAACCACTTAATGTAATCTCCACATGGCAGCCAATCATGTAACGTCTCGATGAAGAGTCGTAAGATATCAAGATTTTTGAAAGCTGATGAGAAATAGCAAGTTCTGAGTTTTCAAGAGAGAAAACAGTCTGATCATAGCAGCAATACTGGTACTCGATGCATTTCAAGGGGCTTGTGGACAGCCACTTTATAAGTGCCAACAAGAAGCCAATATTCCTAAATGGGATCTATATTATGGGTTCAATGAATTTGCAGCCAGGATGAAACATGCACGAGATCCATCAATTCTAATTGCAATTCCAAGAGCAGTCCATTCAACTAACACTGACCATGAGCCACTGGTATAAAATGGACAGAGTTCATATTTTCAGCCTGTCTACAGGGGTGCCCATGTAGTGTTGTGGTTAACATGTTCGACTGCCAATTGAAAGGTTGGGGGATCAAATACCTGCCAGGGCAGAAATTTGGCTCGAGATTTACCTGTGGCAAGTATTGCTAGAACCAAAATCATTAAACGCACAACAAACTCATCTCCTACTTGTGTGTCCTCACTTGTCATGTTAATCTCTCCACAAGGGCTCCGATATTCATCCCAAGGTGGCTATGTCTTCACACAATCACTTCCGAAATTTGGAAACCGTGAATGGAAAAAACTTGTCGACTTAACTCGTAAATCTTCATCATTAACGCTCTCAAGATGCATAAAGATGTATTACATACTTTCACGCAAGATTTCAGTTTTATACATGACAGTTTAATAATAATAATTAATAATAATAATGGAAAACTCTACCATGCAACATTTCCACCGTGTTTTGGTGGTTTCGCAAACAACTGGTCATGCCAGAATCGAACGGCTTTCTCCTCATTCGGGACCATCAGCTGAGAACACGGAACCTGAAATGACAAAAGAACGTAAGAACCGGAAATAAAATAAATAAACAAATATAAACAGTAAAATATGAACAAAGATGCACCAAACAAATAACAATAGGCTCTTGAATTTCAAATAAATTAATACACAAAAATTAATTAAACACGAAAATTAATAAACAAACACAATATTAAAGAACATGACTCAAATAATGAATATGATAAATTAACTACTTATAACTTAAAGAGAAATTTAAACGCAAAACCTAACATCAGCATTAAAATAACTTCAACATTCAACAAATAACAACGGTAAATTTGGATTTCAAATAAATTAATACACAATAAATTAATTAAACACGAAAATTAAAAAACAAACACAATATTAAACAACATGCCTCAAATAATGAATATGATAAATTAACTACTTATATTAAAATAACTTCAACATTGCAAGATTTCAGTAAATAATATCAATTGATAAGCAAATGAAATTTCTCACTTACAACAACTTTAGGGTGAAAGACTAAGTCGTGAAAAAGCGACGTAAGACGCCAGTGGCCAAGCACATGAACCAGTACATTATCTGGATCCCCGCCTTGGTTGCTGTGAAACTCGTACAGAAGATCTCGACCTGGATGTGTACACTGTTCACTCACCTACAATATCAATGAGACGTGTAATTTGTCACAATTACTGCATCAATGTATCAGAAATCATAAACAAATTATATAATACACATACTATTTATATGCTTTATTTAATTAAGCCACTGTTTTTTTGGGGGGGCCCGGTAGAGTAATGGTTAACACGCTGGCCAAGAGTGCGAGAGGTAGCAGGTTCGAGCCCCCTTTGGGCGGATATGCTTTGTAGGCTGCTATTAGCGCCGTTGTAACTGCAAAGCTGTGATGCGACATATGAAAAGGGACCACAACGCGGGATTTAGTTACTGAGATACAGGCGTTTGAACATGGTCACCCATCAAACTATCGAAATCGGGTTTTCACTGGCATTCGCTAGAGGGCACCTCAATCTATCAATCAAGTAACATAGTTTATGAAAATTGAATATTTGAAGTATTTCTCTTAAATTTCAAACGATCGCAGGTAAAAGGGACCACAGCGTGGCAACACCATTCTCGAGGTATTTATATGGCAATAAAATATTTTTAAAGCTGGTTTGAACAGCTATCATTACTGCCTATTATTTGACTCAAGTGCTGGACTCCGTTATGAAGTATATGCTACACTGAGCTGAAATAAATGCTCAGCTGTATAACTTCCAAGAAATGGATATGCTGTGAGCATTCTTAACTTTA
This sequence comes from Lumbricus terrestris, assembly GCA_949752735.1. Lineage (NCBI taxonomy): Eukaryota > Metazoa > Annelida > Clitellata > Crassiclitellata > Lumbricidae > Lumbricus > Lumbricus terrestris. The sequence continues at coordinate 6,831,888 of OX457041.1, read as the reverse complement.
AATGAGTTTTACCGAAAATCGCATATTTCGGGTAATTCACGTTCTAAAATCTACAGATCAATCAATTTGACTCCCAGCATGTAACATTATAATATCATTATTTTCAGAATTTTTTGCTGAATATGGTGGTATGAATAAGTCCAATACCGGCTAAGTGGTCCCTTTTCATATGTCGCATCACAGCTGTCTGTTCAGTTAGTAGTTGAGTTTAATTAAGATTACTGCATAACTTGTAAATGTAAAGCGCAGTGCGTCTTGCAGGCGCTCAATTAAAGAAAAGATTATTATTATTATTAAGAACAAGTTTGTTGCCACAACCATCACCAAGATCAGTGGCGTAGCCAGGAATTTTTCATGGGGGGGTTTTATGGCCGGAGACTCTGTTTTTTGCTATTTTTTCTTACTTAAATGGAAAAATAACCTTAAAAAATCTTTTTTCCGGAGCCAATGGGGGGGTTTTAACCCCCGAAACCCCCCCCTTGCCTACGCCACTGACCAAGATCAACCCCAAAGACTCATCATGATTCCCCTCCAACACAACACCACCATAAATAACATAGCATCCACTACCACTGGTCATCAACACCAGTGCCACCACTTTTACCACTGCCACCACTTTTACCACTGGCATCCCACCTCATCATTGCACTGCCACAACTGCAGTTCAACTAACTCTAACCTAAGAACTGTTGTGTGTATATTAATATTCTAGCTGAATATATAATTATAATCTGAACAAATAATAATATCTTATCAAGTAATGTGAAGCGTTAGACAGACTTTTGCACTGCAATACTTACCAGGTAGAACTGATATTCCTTGAGAATCAGATCGCACTGTTCAGGACTAAGAATAGGAATGTTTGTAAGGAATCCATCTTTCCAGAACTGTGTCACTTGGTCAGCACTTAACTTGAACTTGGAATAATCCTAGGAAAACAGTAAGTCTTTCAAGATTTGGGAAATGTAACAGCAGCAAATTATGGTTATTTTAGCAAGAGACAAAGAAAACTTTCGACAAGTGGCATCGTTGTGTTGGGTTATAAGCAACTTCACTTTTCTTGTCATTGCCATAATTATTGAATCCTCTCCCCGACATTTGATCTCCCTATCGTCAGTGTACTGCTGATGTCGTCATTTGTAAAGACATTTTCGGCAGAGGTGATAGCGGAACAGAAATCCTGGAATATTTTTCTACTAATGGAGATTCGAACCTTCATAATTTGTAGAGCATAAGAAAAATAGGAAAAAAGTAGCACAAGCATTCCATTAACAGGCAGAAAAGAGTTTTTAGAGTTAAGAAACTGAATGTGTAATAATTCCACCTCCCAGAAAAACCGACTAGCTCTGTGCATACATAATATATTGTACTGAATCCCCCCCCCCCCCCCCCCCAAAGCAGGGTGACTAAATTAAACACTGCACGGTCAGTCTGATCTTTCCACTGATGGGGAATCAGTATTGATGCAAATATGAATCAGCGTACTATTTCATAGCAAAGTTTGCTAAGGTTGATGATAAAAAGTTCTACCAAACGAGATATTAAGATGGCTTACGGTTGCCGGTGGATAAAGGATTTCAGTGGCTGGCTTATGTAGCGTACTCCAGTCAATGACATTTGGCATCACTTCAACCGGGCCATCCATCTCCTCAAACATACATATAACACCGAGAAATTAGTAAATTGATAAAGAAATACTTCATAATGATAATTATTAGAGTACTGAATAACAGTAATTAAATTTAAACAGATATTCACAGGTTAACATAGCTTCAGGACTGTTTGAAAAATAATGGTATCCACGAAGAACACGGACATATGAATGCACCCACCCTCACCCACCCACCCACCCACCCACACACACACACACACACACACACACACGTATGTATTAAGGTCACTAAGGTGTTCCCATCTTCAATGTTAAATTATTGCCTTGTTAAATTTTTCAGATGGCACTAAACAATGCTAAACTTGAGTTTGATTTTGCTTACAGATGTATAATATGTATTAACCAAACATCAGCAGCAGTGGTGTCTGATGACAGCAGACAATACAGCATGTCAGTGACCATCTCTTTATGTTATGTTCATAATTATAGAGTTCTGACTCTTGTGGCCTAAAGCAATTGTCTGGATATAGATTCAGAGTCTCACCATCACCATCAACATCACCTCGACCATGACCACGACCACCACCACCACCACCACCACCACCACCACCACCACCACCACCACCACCATGACCATGGCCACCACTACCACCATCACCAGTTCCATTTGAGAGCAAATAGTAACCTTGGACAAATTGTTCCACAAATCTAGGTCATTGTCAAGTCCATTTCTCCCCTGATAGTGTTAGTCCAAATGATGTCAAGTCCTTATTTATATGATCAATACAGAGTAGTTTTGGTCTTTCTTTGTTCCCCTTTCCTTTGAATTTTGCATGCAGTGCATTGTGTAGCTGTAGTCTCGCTACATGTCAAAAGTCTCGCTACATGTCAAAAGTCTTAATTGAAATCTCGAAGGACTGTGTTTCGCACAGTTATTTCGATGTCTTCTGGTGATTATTACGCATCAGTTCTTACTCAGGATCAAGTGTGACAAACAAGTTATATTGGTCCACTGCTGATCAGTGCAGCAAAAAGCGGTTCAGCTATGGACCAACTGAATGTACGTTTTCTGGATGTGTTTGCCAGTCTGTGTGTGTGTGTGTGTGTGTGTGTGCGTGTGCGTGCGTGTGTGTGTTGCACAGTTGAATGTAAGTTTTCATTTACGGTGTATTACGCTTTGGCTATGTACACCAATTTCCAAATAACAAAAGGCCTACCAGTAATTAGTGCGTGAAACCGATGACCTAGACAGATCTACACACTCCTCCCGATAGCCGTCCACTGATAATTATTTCGAGTCAAATACGATTGTCCCTAAAAGCAAAGTTCTGTCTGGTTTCCTCTTTATCTAGGCCGCCAATTCAACTTCGACCTCGTGAGGCACGCCTACAGCAAAGGGGAAGAGGCGACATGGTACAAACGATAAACAGGTGTAAACTTCAGTGTCGTATCTCGTTGCAGCGAATATGAATAACTATTATTCAACACAAACATCACGGCCCTGGGACTACAGTAGGCCTATGAGTCATTTTTATGCAAATCTAGCACGGCTAAGTGGGGCGACTGTTAGATGCAGCTTACCGGTAGAACAACTCTGCCGGTAGAAAATTAAACGACGCCCATAAGCGGCATAATTACTATCGTATAGCATAATACGGATTATTTAGTTTAGTGCAGTCAGAAAGTGAACGCGTAAAATCACGCAACATAGAAACTCAAACAATGTCATGACAAACAAATTGAAGCATTTTAAGTGACAGAAAATAACGCATGTCTGCAAGACTACAATTTATTCACGGCGCCAGGATTGCCAGGTAATCGCGAAAAGCTCGAGTTGGGCTACTTTGCAATGCGCTCGCGACTGAAAATTTCGTCCTCGCGCCAATAAATTGGACTAGGCCTACCCTTTTTTCAACAGTTCCTTTATTTTCAACAGAAAATCATGTGAAGCCAATGAAGTTAGGCTATGGGGGTGAGGGGAGAGGAGCTACACTTTATACAAGAACGGGGACCGATAACTAAAGGAAGGCGCGCACAATATAGCCTAGGTATGCCATTTTCTACCAGAATGCTCCTCACGCCAAAATGGCTCTCACTGCTACACAGGGCCTATCTGTAGGAACTCCTCCAAATCGCCCCATGCTCGATCAGTCCGAGCACACCGAATAGCTCGATTCAAACAGTAGGCTAAACAATGGCGAAGCAGTAGGACCTCCCCCCACACCCCCCGATCTATTAATCAAAATTGTGCAGCGTCGCCATAATTATATGAAAACGAGTAGGCTACATTTAGGTCTAATTTGCATTTATTGAAGTCGCGAAAATAGTTCTTGCTGTGCGGATGAAGACAGTCGCTGCATCATGCATTGCAGCATGGACCATCAGCAGGAAAATTTGTAAAATGTCTTCAAGGTAAGCAATGCATAAAGCATAGCCAAGGCGAGAATTGTCTGATGTAGGCTCCTGAATGCCCAGTTATAGGCCTACAACAAATTTGTTTGTTTAACTTGCGGCTGTGCATATGTCAGCTTAGCACTTCTAATCAACAAGTTGATTGATTGATTGATTGATTGATTGACTGACTGACTGACTGATTGATTGATTGATTGGTTGATTGATTGATTGATTGATTGATTGATTGATTGATTGATTGATTGATTGATTGATTGATTGATTGATTGATTGATTGATTGATTGATTGATCAGGCTATCTTAAATAATTATCTCATTTCGCTCTCGTATATTTCCAGCTACAATTCTGTAGTCTGGTGATGTCTTTGTTCTGCCTCGGTCTCGTCACAGCAGACATTCACACTGAGCAACTCCGTTTCTACCAGGGTTTCCACGTCTTCTACCACCGCATTGTTAGTCTTCACACTCGAGACACCATAGTTGATCGAATCCAATGACGATGATCCGGGCTTCGTTCCTTGAAGTTCTCCGGCCGTCCGCCATTTTGTACACTTTCCCATACAGCCTCGGTCAATTCCGACCCGAATCGATCTGAATCCGTATATACATATGACAGGATCGATGGCCACCCTCAACAACAAAAGGTCCAGGGCGATCTTGTGAAGGGCGTCTGGCGCCATATTGTGACTGGGGTCAACAACACCGATGACGTAGATGGGCAGCCAGCATATGCAGATCGTGACTGACGTCAGTCGCATGACGATCGTCGCCCTGCGGTAACTTTTGACGATCAAATCATTTTGCCCGATAAACCGGCGACATTTCCTCAGCGAAAAGTGGATTCTGATCAGGGCAACACCCATCACGACGAACTCCGCCCAGTTGAGAGAGAGCGCCACTAGCGAGTATTCGAGCGGCTGGCTCGTCTCGCCAGAGGGCGATTGTCGGTCCTCCACCGCCGCACACACATCCTTAAAAATGTTCACATTTGTCCGGTTATAGAGCAGACCGGGAAGGCTGGTGGCGCAAAACTTCAGAACCCACATTGTTGTTACCAAGGCCGCGATTTTCGACAAGCTGAACCAGTCTTGGACTAGATGCTTCGATACGGTGGTTGCAACCAGATGAAGCACCACGGCTAGTTTCAGGGTAACAGAAAGATTTGTTGTTTCCAGGAAAATTCCTCGCATCGTCGGGCAGGACGTGATAGTAACGTTTGCATTTTCTGCCAAGATATATGTATGGAACGGTATGTAAATGGCGGACGTATACAAGTCGGCAAGTGCCGCTGCACACGCCAGCACGTTGATGATACGGCGCGATCTGAAAAGACAGATCCCAGAAAGTACAAGGAGCACATTTTCCGCGGTTCCGAACAACCCAACCGTCCAAAGAAAAGTAGTTTCCACGCTCGTCGCGCTAAACTTTGTCGTTGTAGTCGTCCTAAAGGGCGATGTTCTATCAAACGCACGCGGAATATCGAAGGCCATGGTAACGTTCCAGACAGCGCGTTTTATGTCCAGCAGACGACAGTGTAGGCTCTATACCTAGGCCTACTAACAGTTATTGCATCCTATATAGGCCTAGGTAGCGAATAGAGTTATTTAGCGTTGATCTAGCCAACGTACGTGTAATAATTATTAGACATATAGGCCTAATATTATGTCACTGATGCAGAAATTTTGAAGCAACCACATATGGTACAATCTGGATGCTGTAGAATTTATACTGACTTGAACTAGCACCAGCATAATTAAAGCTTATCATGCGTTGATGAATGAAGCTACCGTTGTCCGCTGTTTACTGCATTGAGTCTAGATGCGTGCCAGCTGAATATAAAATCTCGTTAGCCGTCATTAGTCTCGATCCTGTCTTTCATTAATCCAAGATCATCCTTGAAGGGATGGCGCAGGAAAGCTAACGCTTAGCCGATACTAAGCTAGACATAATCAGGACCAACCTAGAGGCCTATTGCTAGCTAATTAGGTTCGCCATAGGTTTAGCAGGTAAGTAGCTATAGTGGCATATAGCCAGAAAATTTCGGGGTTTCTACAGCGTCCATAAATGACGTCACGCACATACAGTGGGGGGGGGTCGCATATTTGCGAGGATATGACTGTAACGGTCCCTTGCCATAGCCCATGGATATCACATGAATTTTGTGTTGACGCGTGACGAAAGGAGGGTGGGGGTCAAAAATCGTTATAAATTACGTGACGTCGTTTATGGACGTCCCATAGTTTCTTAATGTTTTCTGTATGAAAAACTCCTCCTCCTTTGATTCTTGAACTGTTTTAAAATTTAAACTGTCTCGGACCTTGTGTTTCGACCATGGCAATCGTCTCGGTCTCGGAACCCACAGTGCCTCGGTCTCGATTTCGGTCTCGAAGTTTACTGTCTTTTGCTACTCTTGCATAGGCTAAAAGTCTAGTCTTTGTTTAGGCTATATATTATATTATGGGACCGTTATCTGACCGTCACTTTTTTAGGCCCACAAGTGGCAGGCCGATCAAATCAGTTGGAACTAGCCTACTAGCAAAAATATTAGAGTCTAAGAATCAAATATTTTTGCTACTAGCACGATGACGCAGGGCGCAAACTGTAGGTTGTAGCACCTAGCCTATACTTATTTTTACAGGAGGCTTTCCCTTAAATTATTAATATGTATATTCGCGACGTTTAGAAAAACGCAAGCAAAATGCTGTAGGTTTAGGCCTGCATTAGAACATTAGCAATTTATTTCAATTTAGTTTTTAGAACGCCTGTTGAAACATTTAATCTCTTGTGCATTTATGTTTGCACATAGACTGAAATTTCACTCAACTGCAATTTTGTTCGAGATTGTGAGCATTTAATAATATTTAGGTCTACTTTAAAATCCACAGCATCCTTTTTCTCATGCATATGATGGCGCTACAAAAACCGTAATGAAGTTTTCACAATCCATGTCAGAGCGCTATAGACCAGTTGATTTAGTAGCGTTAGCATTGAGGCCCTAGAATTAATTCGCGACAAGCGGTTTTGACGTTCAAGTAAGGTTTATTACATCGACCAAGTTATGTTTATGTATGACACCCTGGTTTAAATAGTTATATGTTCAATTAAAATAGGTTTTTGTCGAACGATATAAAAGTGAGCGATAATAGAGGTTGGCAAGCTATGCTCATCGTTGCGCAAGAACTGTTTTCTTAGCCAATAGTACGCTAGAATAAAAAAAATCTTCATTGATACCTTCGAAAAATTATGACAAGCGTATAGGTTTCAGATTTTTTTAATAAAGGTATAATAAATTTGTAAGAAAGTGATAAATGCATTTTCTACCGTTTACCGTGTTGTGGGCAATGTAGTGATTGAGTTCCTCTATAGCTACCGGTCTAGATTTAACAGCTCTGGTTTCGATGGAAACTATGTAGATGTAGCCTTCGGGTTTCTCTAATTGTTGAAATAAAGCTAGATTAAACACTTCTTAACTCGTTGTTTGGGATTAACGTATTACGTTTTGACAATGGGGTATTCCACGTCAAATCAACAGTCATTTGCATCACCATCTTAGATTTAGTCAAAATTTGTTTTGGTTATCTATAGATCACTATGAAAAATGTTGAAACCCAGAATTTTCGATTTTTGGGTCGACCAGTGTCCTATATATGGGTCAACGAAATTGACAAAAACGTGTTCATTTCCGCTGACCGGTCGATGTTCAAACTTCTGTATCTCAGCTTCTGCTACACGTTTGGGTTTACATTATTAAATGCAATAATCTGTACCCATGTTTTGTGTTTCGGTAATCCCATATTGCAGCACTCTAGTTAATAGCAATAATCTACATTTGGTACGTACAGTCGCTCCTTGTTTTTGATAACTTCCCACGCGTAAACGTGTAGTTTAGTGTCGTAAGTTCTTTGCCATTGCCTGAGTTTCAGTGTTATTTGAATACAAGGTGGATTGACACACAACAATTTATATCTTAATAGAAATTGTATTGATGAAAAGTACTTGTTGCTTAAATAGAAGCTGGATTGATGGAAGAAGCTGGATTGATGGAAGCTGGATTGATGGAATGGATTTGGAAGTTGTGCGGTTGGACTAGTTAAAAGATAACGCAACAATTTACGACACTAAACTACGCGCTTACCCGTCTGAGAACTCATGCGGTTGGATTAATTAGAAGATAACGCAGCAACCGTCTGAGAACTCGTGCGGTTGGACTAGTTAAAAGATAACGCAACAATTTACGACACTAAACTACGCGCTTACCCGTCTGAGAACTCAAGCGGTTGGATTAATTAAAAGATAACGCAGCAACCCGTCCGGAACTCGTGTTACTAGCAAGTAAGAAAATGAATTCGCTATCAATGAATTTCGGTGACACCATGTGTGTTGTTTGTCGGGTCGAATTTAAGGATAGTACCGACAATGATATATCGGAAGTAAGCAAAGGCTTAGAACGAATGATTGAGTACAGTGAGAAACACAACGATATCGAACTGACTCGATACCTGCGAACAAAGCCGTCATTTGTTAAGGTTCACAACAGTTGTCGCAGAAGATACACCAGTAAGCGACGGTTTGATCAGAAGGTTGCAAAGGATAGTGGTGCAAATGATATAATAGCACCTGCTAAGTCCCTGAGGTCAAGTGCTCCAATGTTTGATTGGAAAATTCACTGCTTTTTTTGCAGTAAGTTGTGTGTTACTGACAATGGTGCTAAAGTCCGACAGGTCAAGACTCTCGATATCGCGGACAATGTCCTTGAGCAGTGTTCAGTGCGTACGGATGCCTGGGGATTGGAGATTAAGAGTCGTCTTATGACGTGTCATGACTTGTTTGCAGAGGAGGCTGTTTACCACAAGAACTGCCACCGAAGTTTCTACAGAAAAAGCATGCATGCAAATCGTGGTAGACCTGTAGACGGCATGAAATCTGAAACATTTGAGAAGCTGTGTGAGTGGTTGGAAGTCAATGACTTTGAGTTGCTGACACTGCAAGATGTAGTGAATGAAGCCCAAGCCTTAATGCTTGAGAACGACTCTGTATACTGTGAGAAGTGGATGAAGAAGAAATTAATACAACGCTATGGCAATCACATTCAGTTTAATGAGGTTCGTGGTAAACGAAACGTCATCTGCTGGAAAGAAATGGCTTCGTACATTGTAAATCAGAAGTGGCATGAGGAACACAAAGAAAATCAGGTGGAACACATCGTAGTCACAGCTGCCAAACTGTTGAAGGCGACGATTCGGGAAGCACAATACCAAACTGCATCATATCCATCTTCTGAGGAAGTGCGAGATCCAAAACGTGCCAAGGAATGGATGCCAGATTTGTTGCAACTGTTTTTGGACAATCTTATATGTCCCGAAGGGAAGAAGATTGCTGTGGGACACAGTATTGTGCAGGCAGTCAGGCCAAGAACAGTTATTGCCCCAATACCATTTGCATTGGGAGTTTCAGTTGACCATGTATCTGCCTCTAAGTTCCTCATAGATCTCCTTTATCGGCTTGGACTGTCAGTTTCTTACGATGAGGTGTGTCGCTTCAAGCAGTCGGTCATTCGCTGTGAATCTGCTGACCAGACAGAAGCGTTTCCCGATTGTTTCACGCAGTATGTAGCGGATAATGTTGACCATGACGTGTGTACACTTGATGGCTCTGGAACTCTACATGCCATGGGCATAATTGCCATAACAGATTCGTGTAGTGAAAGCAGGTCAAAGCTTGATGTTGTAGAGGTGCCAGTGCCCAGGTTGAAAGTCTTAAAGTCAGCTGATGTTGCCAGGCTGAAGAGAATACCGTTGCTGCACTGTGCTTCATCTCATGAGCCTGTTGCTGATTTAACCTTTGAACGTAATTTCCGGTCTATACAGCCATCTGTCTTACCACCATCAATTAACCTGGACTTACTGTGGCACCTCGGTTGGTTTTTACGGAATGATGAGGAGCTTAGACCAAGCTGGGCTGGTTTCAATGACTCTGTGATTCGTGGCAGTGGAGTTAGAGCTTCGGTTATCCGCATGCAACCTATAATTGACCTAAACCCAAATGATGTATCTTGTGTCTATTCTACCCTTGTGTATATTGCTAAAGAAAGTGAGAAGCTGAACATTAAGACGCCAACAATCACATTCGATCAGCCACTTTGGTTGAAAGCTGTGAAGATTGTGCATGCACACAAGCTGAACATAGTCTGCCGACTGGGTGCATTCCATGTACAGATGAGTTACCTCGGCAGCCTTGGAGTGTTGATGGCTGGATCTGGACTTGATAGCGTAATGGAATGTTGCTATGGCCCGAACACAGTCAAGCACATTTTCTCTGGGAAAGCTGTTGCACGTGCAGTTAGGGCTCATTTTTTGATTGAGTCTGCATTGACCATTATGCTGCTCAAGACTGTTATTTCATCAGGGGTTTACGAGACAGAATTGAGTGAGTTGCACGAGTTCTACAACAGTGTGATTGGTAATGGATATGATACGAATACAGTCGAGTTTCCACAGAGCTTTACTTGTATTGAAACTGCTATCAATGAGTTAAAATCAAGTCTTGCTAATCAGTCTCGCACAGCAAAGCTGTGGATACAGTACTTGTGCTACATCTCAACGCTGAAGATGCTGTTGAGAGCAGAGAGAACTGCAGATTGGCAACTACATCTTCTTAGCATCAGGCGAATGGTAAATTTGTTTGCTGCCACTGGGCACAACAATTACGCCAAATGTGCCCGGCTTTATATTGAAATGATGTCGAATCTATCTGTCACGCACCCAGACTTGTATCAGCAGTTCATGTCCGGCAAGCATGTAGCTCGACGTAGTAACAGAGTTTGGGCTGGTCTGTCAACAGACTTAACTATAGAGCAGGCCATGATGAGAGCTCTAAAAGGTCGAGGTGGACTCACACACGGCAGAGGTGTTGCAGAAAGTGTCAGAACTACATGGGTTGCTTCAGTGCACAAGACTGCCGCCATTAAGACCGCACTAGCTGAATTTACCGACCTTGAGTATTGCCATGATACAATGCTGCATCCAGAGCTTGGCAAGTCACGCGCAAAAAGAGATAATGACGATATTGCCAAACTATTGCTCTTCTTCGAGCTACACAATCCATTTGAAACAGGAGACTGCCGACTTCGTAGTCTCACTTCTGGCATTGCTGCTGCTGACTCTGATAGCATCAATTGCGATGATGCTGAAAAAATTGGAACCCGTATCATGCTAAAAATGGATGGGATCAGTGTCGCTGACGTCAAGCTAAAACGATGTGACCATGTGAGGACACTGGCCCATGTCACAAATGTAGCCACAACAGCCGGAAAGAAGCATTTGAACATTGATCCGACTATGCTTTTTAACCGGTTTCTGATTATAATGCAGCGGTCACCAGACATTCAGCCATATTTTGCGTATGAACTGTCTTCTCTTCCCACATCTCTTTTCAAGGACAACTACATGCGTAAAGCTACCAAGTCACAGCTTTCAAAACGACTCTGTGAAGACATTGACCAATCATCAGCACCAAATTGTTCAGTACACGTTATAGATGGTGGTTATCTGCTGCATGTGGTCCATTGGATTGAAGGAACTACATATGCCGATGTAGCACAGCAATATGTGACATATGTAGATAAACATTATTCCCATTCTGCTGTGATTGTTTTTGATGGCTACTGCAATGGACCTAGCACCAAGGATCAGGAGCACCTTAGAAGGTCAACGAAGCTTGCACCAGACGTTGTTCTTGACAAATCAAAGATCGTTTATAGAGACCAGAATGCTTTCCTGGCAAATGAACACAATAAATCCGCATTTGTAAACATTCTTGTTTCATATCTGCAAGCAGCTGGACACACTGTTCATCAAGCTCCTGATGATGCCGACACTGCAGTTGTGAAGGAAGCACTGATGCTTGCTGCAGACAAGAAAGTAGTCAGTGTCATTGCTAATGACACTGACATCCTGGTGATGCTGGTGTATCATTTCCGTTCAGACATGTCGGATATTTTCATGTCCTCGAAGACTAGTCAGCGCATCATGTCAGTGCGTGCCATCACAGCAGCATTAGGTCCACATGTTGTTAGCAGGCTCCTAGTTATTCATGCTATTAGTGGCTGTGACACTACGTCATGCTTCTTTGGACATGGAAAAATTAGTGTCTTCAGAAAAATCAGTAAGGCTAGTGATATTCAACATCTGATTGAAGTTCTGGAGTCTTCATCTTCCACCCACGAACAGGTGATGCTGGCTGGATGTGGACTAATAGCTATACTGTATGGAGGTAATGTCAAAGATCGACTCAATCACCTGCGCTACTCCATGTACATGCATAACACTGCAACCAGCAATCAACTACCCCGTCCTGAAAAACTGCCACCAACTGAGAATGCAGCCAAGTTTCATGTATTCAGGGTTCATCTGCAAGTCCTTCAGTGGAAACTCTTATCAACTACTGACTTTAATCCGCAGGAATGGGGCTGGAGGGAGCATGAGAAGAAGTACATACCTGTCGCAACGGACTTGGACGTTGCGCCTCCAGACATTATGAGGGTTGTCTGCTGTAAGTGCAGCTCAGATGCCAGGAAACCATGTGGCACTCAAACCTGCATGTGTAGAAAGTTTGGTCTAGCATGCGTTTCAGCCTGTAAAAACTGTAATGGCATATCCTGTGAAAATGCCAGTGACTCCTCACTGGACTATACAGCAAGTAACGAGGACTTGGATGGAGATGATATTGTGGAGGAAGTGGATGTGACAGAGAGTGTGGATGATGACATTTTTGATGAGGAATATGTTGAGTTTTTCATGCCATGGGTCATGGAGGAGGAAGTTGCAACTACCTTGTAATGCAACATAGATACTAATGCTGCTTAAATAAAGTTATTAATGCAGCAAGATTTGCATTGTGCATGAATCCATGGCACATTTTGTGGATAACTCTGTACAAAAACTTTTAATCATGCCTCAATTTGGGCTTTGTAATAAGTACAGTCTCGTGTCACGTACTTTTGCACCAAACATTCTTGCTTTATTACACAAAAAATGAGATTCAGGTTCTGTAAGATACTAATAATAATTTTGTATAGCTTGTGCTAATATTCTTCATCTATTGCCCTGATTTTTAAACTGCTGACAAGCCTGAAAGTTCTTTAGTTTAAAAATTGAACATTTTAATTGGCTTTTGTGTACTTTAGACTATAGTTTTCTGTGTGACAGTACAAAAATATTACCTTTAGGTGTAATTGAGTGTTAGTCTCAGAAAATGTTAACAATATATATATGTGTATTACAGAGAACAGTGAAACCTTTGTCTCAATTTTAAATTTCGCATTTATCCATAAGAAGGACATTGCAAAGAATGTGGTTGTTTATAATCACAAGAACAGGATGTTCTGAATGAGTACTGCGATATTGCTTGCCATTCTGATTTGCTTCAATCAATCAATCAAATGTCTTATTTGCAACCGAAGTATACATGACAGGCTTACACATCTTGAACATTGGTTACAAAAAGGGAGGCCCTAAAGGGATAAAATAATCCCGCTGTCTAGGGACACCAACTAATACATTGAGTTGACGATGTGAGGTGGCCATGACGAAATCGTGCAAAAAATCAACACAGTGATTATCAAAACTGACAAAACACAATCAAGCAACTTATGCTAAGAGACGGAGGAGAAGAAAACACACAAAGTAAATGTAAACTGAAAAGCTCAACGCTGTTGAGACATAAACAATTATGAAAAAGAACAAAAGCCTAACTACAGAACAGAGACCTACTGCAATGCATACAATGAGCGAACAGCGCTCTACATTTGCTTGAATGTTTACAAATGCATTTGAGACTAGATAAGCTGTTAGAAGAGATCTAATTGCTGCATCCAGTACACATATGAAGAATAAATCAATCGATCAGAATTATACGGCACCCCTTCAAAGATCTCTACTTAGGGAAAGGGTCAAGGTCAAGGATGAAGTGCTCACTTGTTGAATATGGGCTTTCCTCCATTTTCTTAACAGTTGTCGTTATTTTTCCCAACAAGATCTTCAAGATAGCTGTATAATGATGCCAAGAACACCTTCATAGCTATTATATAAGCTGAGATACAGGTGTTCATAGACCGTTGTGAGGTCAAACTGGTTGGGTCAAAATTTGTCGACCTATATCTCGAAGTGTAGTTGACCCAACAAGACAACTATTTCTTGCTGCTTTGCCCAAATAGAGCATTGACTCAGTTTTATTTTGGTATTTTACTCCTGTTTCTAGGTGCAATAGGAGCTGAGATACAGCAGTTTAAACGCCGTGGTGTGTGTGCAAATCAGACCATTTGGGTCGACTTCAATGACCCGTATCTTGGAAACCGGTTGACCCAAAAGTCTAAAAATTTTGTTTTGAGAGTTTCTCATTGGGTTGTACCACCCTGCCAACTTTAATAAAAATCGGCCATGTAATACCGGAGCACAGTGTTAATTTTACCTGAAATGACAAAAAATAATTTTTGGCGACCCCCCAAAAAATTTACCTTTGGGTGTCATTGAGTGTCATTCTCAGAAAATGTTGCCCATATATATCTGTATCAAAAACTGCAATAAAACCTTTGTCTCCAATTTATTCCAGGCAGTGCTCTCCATCAGACGGTCTACTAGTGTTTGATGTTTCCAAGATGAAGATCTCCAGACTATTGAAAATTCTTGAAGATTTGGTGGCCCTTAAGTTTTCTGATCCGAGGGGCAAGCACGGAAGGCGATTCTACAGAAATCTGCATCGGGTGAATATCTCACAGTTCTTCAGATGCAGTGAATGTTAAAGGTTGCTGCCTGCTTTCAGTGTGCGTGAGCAGTGTCACGCACGGTGTGAAAGCAGCTAATATAAGCGCTGTTATTTTTCTACAAAGACCTGTGTAGTGACTTGGCTACCCGAACTTGCAAAAAATGATTCATATGCATTGTTATTCTAATATAATAAAGATAATATTCGTGCTGAGCTGAATTAGTCCGACTGCATTCAAATATAAAACGAAAGTTTGCCAGTTCATTCAGGTAGCAATGTGAAGTAGAAGAGATCTACTGGAGCGCTGTTGTTAAATAGCGATAACTAGGGTCAGTTGATGCAAAGGTCACGGTAGGAACCCAAGTTCTATTATAAATTAACATGTCCAAAAAACTCCTATAGGCTCTTCAGCAATTATTTATGTAGCAATTTTTCTAACCAAGCTGGAAAGGCAGATTGTCGATTTTATTTGGCTTGCTTTGCTTTGAATCGAGGTTGTGTGGTCAGACTTGGTACCTCATGGCAATGCGATTGCCTGATACGTATTTAGTTACTTAATAATTCATTTGTCACATATAGTTTGTCAGTAAACTGGGTAATCCCGAAGACTGCGTGCCTGTACATGTAAACAGTACATGTAAACAGTATGGCCGCCCAAGAAATCGCTAAAATAGAGCACTTCGGCCTTAGCTTCGAATTTCATATTTACTCGTATTTTAATACTGTATATTTTTCCTCATTTATAATTTTGTTGACCTGACCTCTTTACTTAGATTTTGTGTTGATTGCTTATTTACTGAGCGTATTGAATCATGGGATGTGGCTGATAGGTCGCAGCGCTCTATTTTATGTATAGCTTTTTGTTTTGTTATATTTGGCAGATTTTGCGTGCATTCCTGTCGCAAGATGGTCTTCCATTGAAGACGAGGTTGCGGGCGTTGACGCCGTCGATGGCCGTGTATGCCAAAGTCAGAACTCACGAACAGATCGATTCCGATGATGTGGACAAGTGCATTCATTTCATCGTTCTGTACGTTACTCCAGGGCTTTTTTTAACGTGCAGTAATACACATAATGTGCCGTTGTAAATTGATTTATGCAGTTGTAGAAGCACTTCTATGCAATTAAAACTAGTTGAAAAAGGCCAATTTCCACCGATCTGGAGTAATTTGCCATGGAGGATGGGAAAGCAAGGAGGGGTTGTGCAGTTCTAAAAATTCCTTAAAAACAGCCCTGGGTTACTCTGTAAATTTGCTTCATCATTGACCGAACCTGAAGTGACGTTTTGCACCTCAAAGCTACTCATGTTACACGAAGTAGGGTTATGTTTCCCATAGTGACTGATTAAACAAAGGCGCACTATTTTCCCCAAATCTGTTGATGTGGCATGAAGTGGTGTTTTGTTTCCCAGGCCTATTGATGTAACTTGAAGTGTTGCTTTATGAATTCATGCTCGATCTACAAAAGCGTCAGGTGTGACGTTTAATGGAATTGAATGTAAAAAGATCTGTGAGCTGTTAATCTTGACTGTTTAGTGAGGTGGTTGTTGGTTTTTGACCCCTCTGCTTGGTATGGGTTCCCGCCTGCGATTACTGCTTCGGAATAATTAGCCTGCTTTATACCAGTTGCTCAACACCATTCTCTTTGGCTGTGGGAGCACTGCTGAGTAGGATTCTTGAGGGGTGCTGTATAAACTTCGGAATGAATATGTATTATATAATTATATATAAAACGTGTGTATATAACTGTATATATATGTACAGGGTGCGCCCCAAAAAAGACCCCCCTTAGGTTTTTGACCAATATCTTGACCAAAAGTAAGAATTTCCAAATGAAATTTTACGGGCTTATAGACAATTCATATATACACATTATGGCCATATTTCATCAAAATATTTCAAACAGAAACAAAAGTTACATCACTTTTAGTGATGCAACCCACCATTTTTTGACGATTCAAAAACCCGACGCAGCAAAAAGTAACAAAAAACCTTTCTAATTGCTCTGGTCAATATCTTGGCCAAAAGTAAGAATATCGAAATGAAATTTTACAGGCTTAAAGACAATTCATATCTGCATATGTGATGCGACATATGAAAAGGGACCACAACGCGGGATTTAGTTACTGAGATACAGGCGTTTGAACATGGTCACCCATCAAACTATCGAAATCGGGTTTTCACTGGCATTCGCTAGAGGGCACCTCAATCTATCAATCAAGTAACATAGTTTATGAAAATTGAATATTTGAAGTATTTCTCTTAAATTTCAAACGATCGCAGGTAAAAGGGACCACAGCGTGGCAACACCATTCTCGAGGTATTTATATGGCAATAAAATATTTTTAAAGCTGGTTTGAACAGCTATCATTACTGCCTATTATTTGACTCAAGTGCTGGACTCCGTTATGAAGTATATGCTACACTGAGCTGAAATAAATGCTCAGCTGTATAACTTCCAAGAAATGGATATGCTGTGAGCATTCTTAACTTTAAATGAGTTTTACCGAAAATCGCATATTTCGGGTAATTCACGTTCTAAAATCTACAGATCAATCAATTTGACTCCCAGCATGTAACATTATAATATCATTATTTTCAGAATTTTTTGCTGAATATGGTGGTATGAATAAGTCCAATACCGGCTAAGTGGTCCCTTTTCATATGTCGCATCACATATGATGGCCAGATTACATAAAAATATTTCAAACAGAACAAAAGTTATGCCACTTTTAGGGAGGTCACCCACCGTTTTTTGACGATTCGTAAATGAAACGCAACAAAAAAAGTAACAAAAACATGATTTTTTTCTCATCTCAAATAATTGGTATCCAATAGCCTTGATGTTGCCAGATGATCATTATTGTTACTATTTAAAAAAGACACAGGGCACCAGCGTAGCTGCGCGCCACTGAGAAGTCACTTAGCAAGATGACGATAAAATTGGTAAATAAGGAATCTATCAGATTAATCAACAGGTCCATGAAGAACTTTGCAAAGAGACTCAAAAGAAATTTTGGCACTGGTGGTGGGCGCATTGAACACAAGTTGTGAAACACTACCAAGTTCATTTGACAACAGTTACTTGAGATGAGACTTAATAAAATCGTGTTTTTGTTAATTTTTTTGCGTTTCGTTTTTGAATCGTCAAAAAACGGTGGGTGGCCTCACTAAAAGTGCTATAACTTTTGTCCTGTTTGAAATATTTTGATGAAATCTGAATACCATGTGCAGATATGAATTGTCTATAAGTCGGTAAAATTTCATTTCGATATTCTTACCTTTGGCCAGGATATTGGCAAAAAACCTAGGGGGGGGTCTTTTTTGGCGCACCCTGTATATTATATATATATATATATATATACGCATATATGCATATAAAAAACACACATGTGCAGACTTTCAAACTTATTATTTACCGATTAATGAGTGCGTTTGTGAACGTAGTGAGGTGGCTCGAGTGTTGCTGGAGACGGAATATCTGAGGCTGAAGGAGACGGATCCATCGAAATGTCTCTTCCTCAAGATTCTTCAGCAGACGAAGCAGAGCCTCAAGTCGTCTCCGGATGGACGGATGTTCGAAGCGCTCGGCAACGTTCTATCAACCGAATGGAATCATCCAGTCCTTCTGAAGATGGTCGAACAGGAACACAGCGACTCAGAGACAAGTATTACTCACATTATTATTATTCTTATTATTTTTATTAATGAGGAGTTTTTGTCGACTACTTAGAAGCACCGATTGCTCTGTTTGTTTTTATACAGTGTCTACCCATTTTACTCGTGCAATAATTTATGATCATCTGTTCCTGCTATGAATTGCAATCATACTGCGTTGTGTCAGTTAGAAAATAAGTTTAAATATTATTATTTTATGGTTTTTGATCCTAATTAGCCGATGTTTTGTTTACGTTGAACAGTACCATTTTTGTTTACATTGAACAGTACCATTTTTGTTTACGTTGAACAGTACCGTATGCTGCCTTCATCGAAAGCGTAGAGAATTCCGATATCGTTCGTCTTCGAGTCCGCATGCTGCTGGAATCCGGGTGCGTGGACCTGGCCAACAATCTGATATCGTGGTGCATTGCTAGCGGAATGTTCAACAGCGATATCTACATCCTACTGCAACGACTCGACTTTCTGCACCGATCTGGACGGGCGGAAGAGTTCCATCAGTTGGTAAGCATTTCAATAAGGGGTCAGGGTTCAAATGCATGACAGAGCAGATATTTCTGTCATAGTTCCTGTTCCACCTTCTAGCCAACTTGGCCATGATGAGTACATCGACTGTACACTGTTGGTGGGAAGATGAGACGGCGAGGGAGAGGACTGGTTACCCATCCACTCTCATATGCTGAGGCTGAGAAAATGAAGTCGCTAACACTTCGTAGCCATGTGTGTCTCAAGGCTAGCTTTTAAAATTGACTGTTGCTGTGTTGTGCTGTTTCGGTGGGACGTTTTAGTCGACTCGGCCTGTAACGTGACAGTACGATCTTTTGAGCTCAACCGAGTCGGTTGTTGTGTGAGAACTTTGAGCAAGTCCTGCATGCTCAATTGCTCAGCGGTAATGGTGATGTTCTGTCGTGTGAGCACGGCTGAACTTTCATGACTTTGGTATTTTAATGCACAAGGCATTGGTATTGCGACAATTGTGTATTATGGATCATGTCGTTAGAATCCTCTGTTAGGATTGATGGGTTCATATGGATTGACGTTGTTTGTGCTGCATGTCAGGGTTGCCAGATTGCGGATAAACTTTGTCGTGAGAGCACATCAAAAAGTCATCCAAAATCGCGTGATAAACAGCTAACGTCTCATTGACATGTTTATTACGCCAAAGAGGCACAACAACAGTCAGACAATAGGAAATGTGAAATGAAAAAGTATACACCGGACATTAATTAAAGAACTTAATGAAAAAGGAGCCCAAATATTGCGAGGTCACGAGGACGAAAATTTCAGTTGTGAGCACTTTAAAAAGGAGCCCAACTCTCGCTTTTCGCGACTGGCAACCCTGCTGCTTGTTGGCACTCGTGGATGTCAAGTCTAATTCTGTCAAATATACCTTTATGTGTAAATAGATAATAAATATTTTTATCTAAGCCCAGAATCTTAAGCAGTTTCTCGCCAGACCAACTTGGCGCATTCAAATGAAGGCCAATACCAATGAAAGGTATGACATTGACCAAAAATGGCTTCATAACTGCATAATTATGATTTGTTTGAGGCCTCTCACGATGAGCTAAGCACTGATGTATGTT
The DNA here is from genome assembly GCA_949752735.1 of Lumbricus terrestris. Classification (NCBI taxonomy): domain Eukaryota; kingdom Metazoa; phylum Annelida; class Clitellata; order Crassiclitellata; family Lumbricidae; genus Lumbricus; species Lumbricus terrestris. The sequence continues at coordinate 6,811,840 of OX457041.1, read as the reverse complement.
GTGTGGTTTTTGTATCAGTGTTGCCAGATATCTTGTTGTACCGCACGAAAGTTGCTTGACAGCGTAAAGCAGGGAACCAGCGTCAGCATCGGTCGATCCACCCTCTTGTCGATGTCGCGCACATTCTTCTTATTGGACTGGATGAAAGCCACAGATCTTTCGTGCACAAGAGTAAGCAGTTTGTTCCTTCATCAGAAATGAGTTAAAGTCTCTCGTGTTGAGCCAATGTTGACAAATGGTCACTTATTTTTATTTACTCCCACTTTTCTACATTTGTAGATGAACACTGGTTCCCTCTATCTGCCCGCATGCAATTCAAAGTCGTCCTCTCTGGTAGTTTTTCCTCATCTTTCTCTCACCTCAAGTCCTGCCTTTTCTCTCGGGGTTGCACGCACTGGGAGTGCCTCTGAAAGATTCTTGCTGCTTGAAGCACATTATAAATGGTCAAGTACAATAGAATATGTGATGCTGCAATGGCTAAGACTTGAAACAATGTTGCATTGTCTGTTTGATCAGGAGTTACTCAAGCATTGGATGAATTTAGAATATGCGACGGTGAAAAAAGATCGGCAATTGGCGATTGAGGCGTTTAATAAAGTCATCGCATTGTCGCACGACATAAAACAGCTGGTCCTCTTTGTTGATGTGATCGATGATCAGGTAATTTCTTTTGTTTTCTAATGATGCTCAGGTAATTTCTATTGTTTTCTAATGATGCTGAAGGTAATTTCTATTGTTTTCTAATGATGCTCAGGTAATTTATTGTTTTCTAATGATGCTCAGGTAATTTCTATTGTTTTCTAATGATGCTCAGGTAATTTCTATTGTTTTCTAATGATGCTCAGGTAATTTATTGTTTTCTAATGATTCTCAGGTAATTTCTATTGTTTTCTGATGATGCTCAGGTAATTTCTTTTGTTTTCTAACGATGCTCAGGTTATTTCTATTGTTTTCTAATGATGCTCAGGTAATTTCTTTTGTTTTCTAACGATGCTCAGGTTATTTCTATTGTTTTCTAACGATGCTCAGGTAATTTCTATTGTTTTCTAAATGTAATTGTAAACACTATTATGCATTGCTATTATTATTAAAAATACTTAAGATTTTTTCAGGCAGTTGCTATTGTTTTCTAATCGCATTTACTTCACTCTGGCATCTTTAAAACCTGTATTAAACACAATGATAATTACCAGAACAGAGCAACTCGATATGAGCTGACCTCTCTGAGTTGTAGGAGTGTAAGTAAGATGCATCTATGACAACTTGTTTTGATGAATAAATAAAAATTGATTGATTGATTGATTGCTACTGAATAATGGTTTCTCTGTTCCTTTTCTGCCACTAGGTGTAACAGTTGCAATCAAAAAGTCTTTCATTCTTTATGTTTGCTTTAGTTTGGGTCGGAGTTCCAGACGTTCTGCTCAGAGTTGATGCTGCAGGCGATACGGCAAGAGAGGCACCGACTCGACTGCGCTCGACTCTATCGTAGAGACGCGGAGGAGGTTCGAGATGCTACGGAGAATCTCGTGTCCATCTGCAGAATCATCGGAAGGATCTACAAGGACCACTGCCAGATGAACCTGGTTTGTTTAAAAAAAATTGAGGATAAGATCTGATTGCATACGAATTTGTGAGCAGTCCAGGAAGCAAGTCTTGCAATCTGTAAATCTCCATTTGATTTATGCACTCTGATGCCTTTGTCTTTAAACATATTTGTCACTTATTATTTGAATTTATTTATTTAGTGTAATGTCTTATTGGTCAAAAGCTTTGGTTGCTGTTTACTGTCTGTACTGAGAGTGTTCTTGAGTTGTTGAGAGTGTTCTTGAGTTGTTGAGAGTGTTGTTGAGAGTGTTCTTGAGTTGTTGAGAGTGTTCTTGATTGTTGAGCATGATTTGTTGTCTTTTAATCTGTTGTAGTCGTGCACATTGGGCTGCATCTACTTGGATCCAACTGTCGCAGATTTCTGTTCTTTGCAAAAGGAATATGCCAACCTGGAATGCCCTCCATCTACCGAACCAGATCCACCTCCTCACATGTGTGCCAGCGTCTACCGGAAACTGCTATCAGCCGTACAGTTTTTGCGCCCAGATTCATTTGCCGTGTCATCCATGTGGACCGAATTGAAGCCAGTTCTTGTGACGTACATGGAAGACGAGGGATTCCGCTACAACGATTCAAAGGACAGGTTTCGAAGTAATCGCAAACAGGGCGCAGCTGGAAAGCATTTCGGAAGCAGACGCAGGAATATCTGGAAGGGGATGAACAACGCTGATACAGAAGTTGGTTTTGAAGCCATGAGTTCCCCGAAAAAGGAAGCAGCAAAAGTCGGTGACGGGTCCGTAAGAAGCGGCCGATTAAAGAACGATCCTGCGGACAAAGAACTGAAAGCGGGTGAGAGCAATAAAAGAAAGCAGAACTCTGACGAGGAATGTAGCCTTGCGTCTCACGGAGGTTCTGGAGACAGTGCTGCCTCAAGTGAACCCCTTTCAAAAAGATTGTGTCGTCTGCCTCCGAATCAAGTGTCCGATCCTTCCGTTGATGTTCGCGATGCTGCGGGCGAAAGCGGTGGTGAAAATTCCACAGACAGTGCTGCGGTTTCGGAACATTCGTCCGGACCGCGTTGGATATCAGGCTCCGAAATACGACGACGGTCACTCTTGGGTCGTAGGTACGTGTGGAACTCTTCTGCTTCTGCCAATCCAGCTTCCGGTTCAAATCCCCAGAAACTCAGCTCCCATACGGCGGGCAAATCTGACAAAGAGACTGCGCGTCAGAACAGCAATGACTTTGGCGTAAACTTGGAGTTGCGTTCCACGTGTGGTTGCCTAAGTTCGGATGGTGGCAGGTGCAGCGAACGTTGCTCAAACGTTGGTTCGAATAATCCGTGCATTTCAACAGCCGGCAGATTGGATAAGAATTCAAATCTTCACGTGGAATCGACCCACAATTCCAGTACAACGTCCTTGGCTGTTCAGAATGGAAATGAAGGTTCTTGCTCCAGTGCTGTCGAAGCAAAGGCAGACGGTGAAAAGGAGAATTCTTCTCAGGGTGGCAGTTCATCTCAGGGTGGATGGGAAAGTAAGTTCCTCGCCTACTGCAGTTTTATTACTGAGAGTGAGGTAGAAATTGAGCAGTCAATCGAGAGTGTAACTGTGGCAACTACAAATGAAACCGTAGCAACTACAAATTTGTCTGTGGCGACTACAAATTTGGCTGTAGCGACTTCAGGTTTGGATGGAATGACTAGCACTTCAATTGCTTTGGTTTCCTGTGCAAATTCTTCTACGAGTGTTGTGCCTTGTATGGCTGCAAAGAGTGGAACTAACACGTCTCTGACTGGCCTCTTCGAAAGTCTTTCTTCACCAAAGGTTGCCTACATATCGAAAAGTCCAAGGTCATGCTCATCCAAGTCTTCAGAATTTCATATGAGACGCCAAGATACCTCACGCTTGGTCGTAGACGGTGCGGAACCGTCTCAGAATAGTAGTTTAGAAATGGTGAGCCATGAGGTCAAGTCAAATCCTACAGCTGTAGAAGATTTCGGACTCAATAGTTCTGCCATTGCGATGACAAACACATGCCAACCGTCAATTGAAGTGGCGACGCTGAATGATAAAGCTTCAAGTTCGAATTGTGCATTGCGGAGTAAAGAGATCTCTTCTGATACTAATTCCGACAGAAAAGTAATGCTTCATCCAACAGCTTCAGAAGTTGATTCATGCAGAAAATTTGCCAAATCTTGTACCAACTTATTTGCCAAGACTACGAAAGAACTTTCTGCAACATCTGATATTACACGTGACATTTCAGAACCTTCTGTTTCCCGATTTGCATGCGCCAGAAAAATCGCATCTGCACGTACTCAAGGGGACATTTTGCGATCAAGTGTTCCGGTTTCGTCCAACACAGTCGACCCATCTCTCGTTTGCACAACTGAAAAGCCGACGCCACCACCAACCGCCACTTCAATTCTGAATCTCACTGGGCTGTTTCCAAACGGGGCATTGAATGGTGATCCGCAAGTTGAAACAACTTCTCCCTCCATCTGCCCCGTAAACGGGGAACCTGTCTTGACAAGCACGTTCTCAGACAGCCATTCTGTTGCCTCGTCAAATCCAACGCATTCGTCTTCAACATCTTTTCCTGTCGAAGCATCATCCGTTACCATGGCAATTGACTTCAACGAGTTGATGACTTCGGGGGTCGTCTGCTCCTACGTTCCGGTCATGGAGGAAGTGTGGAGCGCCTCATCCGTGGTGGAGCCACAGTCGGTCGCACTCACGGATGGTGTCACCTATTCCATGTACGAACTGGAGCTGGAATCAGTTTTACCGATCACCATGACGACAGACACAACGTCGACCATCACTCCAGATTCAGCAGCAGGCTCTCAAACAATTACAATTGATGAAATGAATCAAGTAGCGGCATCACCCCATGACGTCACCACCTGTAATTACAAGACGTATTTAGACGATTATGCGGCGTCCGGTGGCGTGCCTGTGTCCGACACCACGCTGGTCGCGTCTCGTAGCGTCATGGAAATGCTGGAGACGATTGATCAGACCGTGACGTGCAACAAAACAAAGCGCCACTCCGTCGCGTTTGTGCAAAAACTGAAGAAGATTTTCAAGCCAGACAGTGAAACAAATTCTCGGTCACCAGGTTCTTCGAGAGGGTCAGATATTGTGGAAACAAGCGTAGAACCGAACGCGGCCAAGAGAATCGACAGCCCTGAAGATCATGAGAACGAAAACGCATCCGCTGTGGATGTAGTGGGTACCAAGCTCGCGGAGTCGCTGGGGTCTGTAGAAACTTCTGGGAACAATGTCCTAAATAAACCAGCACAAGTCAATGTTGACAAAACAGACAGTGAAGGTTATGAGAAGGCCTACCCCAGCAAAGCAAACGTTTCTAAACACTCGCTGTCTGTCGGATTAGATTGTCGCACAGAGTTCAACGACACGCGGCAAAAACTCTCAGAGGCTCTTAATCCATGTGATGTGTGCCTTGACCTGGCTCTTGACTTAACGACAAACTCGAATCCGATCTCACGAGCTGACACTGCGAACATCGAAATGATCAACGTAGAAACCGATCCTACACCTGACGTACAAACAGACGTTGGACAGGTTTGTATGGTCAACTTAGGAATGAATTCTACTCCAAACTTACAATCGGACGATGTCCAAACTGACCAGTCTGTTGATGGTCAGTTGGTTGATATGTCCATCTTTAATGCACTGGAGAACGAACAGCAACTGTTGATATACAATCGTCTGAGGCAAGAAACGGAGCGAAATGAGGACACGCATCATACGCTGGCCGTGATACGCTTCAGCGATCAGACAGTTCCGGTGTCGCCTTCGAATCGGTTACATTACGAGAGAGCAAATCCAAAGCTACGAGACATGCTTTCGAATTCTTTGCCGTGTGGGTTTGATGCTGAAACTTGTGAGGGAGATGTGTCGTATGATGCGAGGAATGGGTCAGGGCAGAAAGTTGAATCTGTGGCCAGTGGTCTTTTGACTGTTCTGGATGGGAGTCGTGCAAGCGATGGGTTGGTGAAAGGTGAGGAAAGCCTGGAAGAGAGCGAGGATGTTGGCACAGTCTCTGGCATTGGAAAACCGGAGAGTGTAGTTCGAGGTCTTGTGGAGGATATACCTGGCAAGGGTCCTGAGTTGTGCGTGGCCAGCTGTCATATGGAAGGTCATGTGGGAGATGACTCCGTCAATGCTCAAGGTCTTTCCATGGAACCTTTTTCCAGTGGAGGGAAGTCGAACAAGGGTCAAAGCAATAGTGGGAAAAAGCTAAATAAAGGTAAGCATCCCATGGTAGAAAACTCGAGGAAAGCTCGATGTACCGTTGGGAGAAACTCAGACAAAGTTGAAAGTCGTAGTGGGAGGAAAGCAGTGAAGGACAAGAGTCCAGTTGAAGAAAAGCCGAGCGTTATTCATAATGCATCCTCTGTAGATGTAGATAAGGTTGTCTGCGTTCTGTGTGGAAAATCCCTGAGTTTTGGTCGCAGCTTCCGAACCCATGTCATAAAACTCCACAAGATGGACTTTGTTGACTGGCGAGCTCCGGAGGATGGATACAGATGCCGGCTGTGTGACCTACGTTGGAAATCGCTTTCTGTTTGCACGTGCCAGCAGGAAAGCACCAGCAAAAAACCTGTCTGCTCGGCTCTGTCTTCAAAAAAAGCTTTGAAAGATTCTTCAGAGAATTTCACCAGTTGTCGTAAGAAGATAGCGCGACGTTCCAGCGACAGAAAGTCGTCACTAGATGGCAACAGTGATTGCGAGAGGTCAATCGGAGGTCAAACCGATGATCAGAGCACGGACCGATCTCGCAGTGGAAAGGGAAGAGGTGGAAAGGGAAGAGGTGAGAAGGACAACGGTCGACCTAGCAGAGGACAATGCAATACTCGGAGCAAAGAGACAAAGAAAGGTGGTTCACAGAAGATTGATGTTTCCAGAAATTCGAAGGCCATTAATAAAGACAATGATTGTGGAGACAATGAAGACAATGGCTGTGGAAGTAATGTAGACAATGCTGCTGGGAATCATGCAGACAATGCTGCTGGAAATCATGGAGACAATGATGGTGTAACAGAGGGCAGCAGCGATCGCCCGTCTCGAAAGCGTCTTATCTGCGGTGGCAAGAAGAAAACTAACGATTCTTCTGTTAAGAAACGCAACGTTCGTGAACTCTCAGACAATGCAGAGAGCAGCGTCCATTGTCGACCTCGAAAACGTCATTTTGGTGAAGGGGATCGAGAGAAAACGGAAGGTTCCGTTCTGTCGGCTCATCGTGGGAGTGGAGATGCTGGAGAGGATTCCGGCCGAGGTAACGACGTAGAAGGAGCTGGGAAGAGCTCCTCCTCACAGAAACGCTGGCGTCTGAGAGACAGGCTGAAGGTGAAGACGGAGTAGGAGAAAAATTTGCATCTATAGCTGTAATATATTTCAACTGAAGATATTTTTATTCTGTAGAGTTTTGCTTTTTAGGACATGGTGGCGAATTGTGCTCGCCTTGCGATGTGAAGAGTTTTGGTTTAAGTTTGAATTGAGACCACACATTAATTTTATTGGCTAGTCCTTCACTCGTGATTGCCTAACACCATTGATTGATTGTTGCTAGTCACTCCACAAGTGTATAATAATAATAATAATAATAATACTGCCACTAACAATAATAATATTATTGATAATGCTAGCTACATAATAATAATAATAATAATAATAATAATATTGATAATAATAATACCTTATGCAGGTAACAATAATAATAATATTGATATTAATAATACCTTATGCTAGCTACAAGTGAGGCAAGAGAGATCAGATACTGAATACTTAATTTAAGAGGTTCTCGGTTGCAATACAGCGCTTCAATGCAGTAGCATTTAGAGGCTGCTTTATTCAAACCAATGCCTAACAAAGATGAGGTGTATCTGCTCCAGATACATTGCTTTAGAATTTCATAGTCCCTGGGAAAATGAAGTACCTCAGGGCAACAAAATAATGCTACATAGCTATCATGACCCTGAGTCCATGACTGGGTTTAGGTTTGTATTTAACATTAAAGAGGTATATGATTTTGGGGTGACGGGTGACTTGTGGGCCTTCCTGCTACTGCGAATTGGGTGGAGTTTTGTAATGGGCTGTTAATTAGTTCAGGGACGCGCTTTGGGAGTTTAGTTACTGGATAACACGCTGCACAAGATTTTAACAAAATACATTCAATAAGTTGTCGAATCCAGCAATTTTGGTTAATGATGGTTTTTTTATTCTGGTGCCAAAGATATTTCTAGTTCAGCTTACGGTACTTTGTGGTAGTACAGTACAATTCAGTTCAGGTTCACAATTTTATTGGCACAAGACACGTGATTTAGTTTCAATGACATGTTTAGAACTTTTGCACAGTTGAACCACTTTTTATTTTCTTAGTGCGCAAAAAATTTCAGTTTGGTAGCACAAGTTAAGTTTCAGTTCATACTTTTATTGGCACAGGATGCAGGATTTAGTTATAATGACATGCTTAGTATTTCGAAAACTTTGAACCACTTTTGGTTTTCTTATTGCAAAAAAGTCCAGTTCGGTAATACAATATACAATGCGATACAATGCAAGTTTAGTTTAGGTTCAAAATATTTTCTTTTTTATTGGCAAAAGTTTCAGATTTGATACCAATGACATGTTTCATATTTTAAAACGCTTAAGGACTTTTATACTTTAGATTTGTTACTATATGGAAGTTTAACAAAAGCCTTTGTCTCAGTTACCACACCCAGAGTTTCGGGTAGTTCTGCATTATCGGTTTTTGTTGTCATAAGATTCCTACAATTATGTGCAAACTTTGTTGAAAAGCTTAAAAGTTCCATTAATTCATTTTAAGAAATGCCAACTTGTGCCTCTCAGAATTTTGCACAATATATAATTATATTTACAGTTCTATACGTTTTAATTTAAGAAGCACAGAAATTTAATGGAAGCTGTAGTTCAAAGATGCTTTTTTTATAAAGTATTCTGAGTGCCCAAAATGTTTGTGGGCCTACACATGTTTCACTGCCTATGTTCTTGTACAACTTTCATTTGGTGTTAGGTTTCAGCTAATAAGATTTTCTAGCACAATTTCAGTTTTTATGTTTATTGTTATTTCAACCAAACTGAGTGGGTTTTGGAATGTATCTTTGTTATTGTACCAGATATTTGACATTTTGAACTGGAAGGCTAATATATGTTATAGAGAAAAACTGTCAAATTATTTTGTTTCTTATTAGTTAAAGTGGATTCTACTATCAATTGAGCGAGCTGCTATGGAAGTTATTTTTTGTAATTAAAAAACTATTCATTTATCTGTTTTATCAGTTTTTAGTTTATTCTGTGACTAATGTTAGCCGCCCGGTTTATTCAACGTTGCGCAGAGTTTAATTCATTATTATTATTTTAGTAGTTCGTATATTTATCTGAACTCTGTTATGACATAAATGATAAGGCACACCACTTATAGTATCCGGGACCAAATGACGGTGTCATGAAACGGAGTATCCCCCTGAAAGCTATCCGGGGGGATGAAATAATCTATCCCCCCGGATGAAATTAACCGGTCTATACTATCCGGGGGGATAAATCATTCTATCCCTTTTTTTGAAAAATGAGCATAATAAAAAAAATTATGCTGTAACCAAAATTTAAAGTGACTCTAATTGTTGTAAGTGTCCTAAGCAATGCTCAGATAAAGACAACTCGAATTTATTTAGTGACTCTGAGTGTTCTTAAGTGTTTTAAATGTTTTAAGTGCTCTAAAAACAGGGCAAAACAAATTATCTAGTAGGAATAAACATACCTGTTAGTGTCATTGTTCAAAACAAAGCAGATGAAAATTAAATTTGCCCAAAAAATACACGTTGAAGCGGTTTTTTCGACTTTTTTTAATTTGGGGGGATACAATTAATACGGGGGATACTCTATTTCGTGACAACGGCACTAACCCTATTCCTATAGCCCTAACCGACCCCCACGACGCCTAACCTGACACTAACCGACCCTCACGACCCATAAACCTGAACCTAACTGACACGTCGGTTCCGGATACTATAATTATGCCTTGATTTAGTAATGTAGGCCTACTGTTATTGGATGCATGGCTGGTCCGTTTTATCCCTTATATTTTTCGGCGAAACTGCAGTATCGGGGACCGAAGCATACACAATATCTTAGTATAGTATAGTATATAGTATCTAATGACACTAACCCTAACCGACCCTCACGACGCCTGACCTGACCCTAACTGACACACACGGTCCCCGATATTGCAATTTCGCCTATTTTTCTACTAATAGGCCTACCTCTGATCCTTTCTTGCCTATTTTGAAAACATTGCCGAGGTGATAATAATTAATTATTAATCAAGGTAATTATGGCGTAATTATTATTATTATCGCTATTTTCTTTGATTACCGGCGTCACTGCAGACTTGTGGTCTTGGACGCCGTAACTATGGTAACTATGTTATAAGGTAGACACCTTAATTGCGTCACTTCGAGTGACCCATTTATGACGTCACAGTGTTCCGCTCTTGATCATGAGTCTTGATGAATATGTAGTAAATACGTGGGAGTTTGATTCAATTAATAATACTATATTGTTGTTTGCTTATTCCCGCTCTGCAGATCAGAATATGGGTTAGAAGAAGCAGGCTTCACTGGAGGGTGGTATGGGATTTTAAGAAATCGAGTAATCGACTGGACAGACTTATCGGTAGGAAATGCCGCGTAAACACGAATCGGTAGGATTAGTTGAATGGCGCGAATTCACAACGTCTGCTTGTAGTTGCGATACAATAATATATTCAATGTTATTTGAAAGCGAATAGGATATAGATGCGCTTTACACATCCACCGGACTTTGTTCCTTTCTAAATGGGACAGTCGCGTTCTAAGGTGATCAAGAAGAAATTTTTAAGGCGACGTAGGCCTACGCTTGAGGAGCTATCACAAGGAAGAATACTGACCTATCTGGAGGAGGACCAGCCGCCCACGGGGATATCCGTCAACATTTCGGGGAGAAATTACGTACTTAAAGACTCCCACTGGGTCCTAGGTAGGAGTAAATTTTATTCTCAGCTTTTATTAGCTAGAGTTAATTACCATTACTAATCGCTTGTTTATAAAGTGCCTATCAAAGATAAATTACTCACACCATCTACCGATTGGAAGGTTGAGTGGACCTTTAATTAAAGGCTGCCACCGCGCACAAACCGGCATGCGTGTCTATTGGCAGTATGAGAATTGTGTAAAATAAAGAGGGCGGGTGACGGGTCAGACCAGGGGCAGATACAGAAATATTCGAAGGGGGCCAAAATGTTTGGCCTTGGGTGTGAAAAATATCGTTGGTTTGGCGAAAATATCTTATGACCTTTTTTAGTCATTTGGTGGAAATGTTTTTGAAAATATAGGCTACAGTACTACACCATTTTCCCTCCCAAAATAGCTGATCGACCTTTTTTCTAAATGTCTGCAGAATAAGCTTAGGCTACATACCATTTTCCAAGCCAACAAATTTGATGACTTTTTAGTCGTATATTAATTGTTCTCTCACCTTTTCCCGCTGCATTGATTGAAAGCTTGTTGAAACCTAATGGGTGGGGCCACGTCCTGTGCACATTTCTCAATGGGTGGGTGGGGCATGGCCGGATTGGCCCCCTGCATCCGCCCCTGGGTCAAACATTGCTTCACGTGGAGTTGTGGTGTGTATACTATAGTCTTCAATAAAGAGCGAAGGCGCTGCCATGGTATCCTAAGAAAGACTATATATATAGGCGCTGAACGCCCTCATGAACCACCAGGCATGAATAATTAATCTCACCCTGTATATAAACCTCTAGTGGTCTAGGGCCTATACTCGTATTTTGCAATAATATAGGCCTATTGTTGACCGGTGTAATTATGCACCGCGCGCGCTTGTGTAGGCCTAGGTCTTATACGTGAGTGTACGTCTAGGCTGTATATACTTCATAATTATGAAGCTTTCGATCATCGAAAGAACCACTATAGAGTCCATTAGATTCTGAGATATTCACATAATAATTATATAAGTTATGTAACCATAATGATCGCCATCAGCCCTTCTCTGGTTAATATCCTCTGCCCTCCAATTATCCAATACCGCAACACAGAGGGTCACAGACTAAATGCTACGACCCTGCCTGCACGTTGCAACCCGTCAATTGTGTACGTAGGCCTATCCGAAACCTCTGTGCCTGCTTTCAGGATCAGAGAAGTTCTAATCCACCAGCCACAAATAGCCAATAGACACGTCCAACCAGAGCCCTGCGCCGACATGAGAGTGTCGGCGGCGGCGCGCCGGTCATTTTTGGTCGGCGGCGGCGGCGCGCCGACATACAAAAATCGGCGGCGGCGGCGCCCTCAAAATGTCGGCGTCGGCGGCGCAGCGCGGCGTCGTGGAATTACTGCTCCAGCGTCGCATAATTATTTTGAATGTTGTTACACAAGAACCCTATATTATCAAGATTAGCGCGTTCAGCCATTATTTTGGCAATTATCTTGTCTTTAGTCAGCATTGATTAGAAACAATTAGGCCTATTCCCTGAAATAACGTTCAATTACAAAACTCTGCAAAGGCTTGATTAAGAAAAACACATGACAACGTTTTCAAATTCAGGCCGCCAGCTTACGTAGCCTACTAATAACACATAAAGGACTGTTTGCGCTACCTGCCTATTTTACTCTTGACCTGCCTTATGACCCGTGAGAAATTATAGAGGCCCATTTTTCTTTACGCGACCTGCTGAAATTGTATATCTGCATGCATGCAAACATGCATACATACATACACACAGACATGCATAAATACATACATAGATTATATGCATACATGCATACATACATACATACATACATGCATACATACATACATACATACATACATACACACACATACATACATATGTCATACATACATACATACAAACATACATACATACATACATACATACATACATACATACATACATACATACATACATACATACATACATACATACACGCATACATACATACATACATACATACGTACTGTGTTTGCGTAGAAATATTTATCTGCCACAAAGTGGGAGTTATCATGCAATCTTATCAACAGAAGAGGCCTCGTGCAGTTTTTTTTAAATTTTCCCTTGTCAACGCACACTGAGTAGTAAACTTGATCAAAATTCACCACCCTTTTGATTTTCGGCCAATAATCCGAACGACTTCCAAGCGAAACTCTTAGCATCTTCTTTAAATCCAATAATTGCTATGTATAAGTCTTTCCATCTAAGCAGGCCAAGTCACCCTAAGTTACACTTGTTTTGTGCGGAAAATGTTTTTATTTTCCTAATCTGATCCCATTTATGAGACGTTGCTCAAGTTGTTGACAAAATAGGATCTATTGTCCAATTGCCTAACATTACTCCACTGTGCATATAGACAAGCCTATTAATGTTCGAAAGCTTAATTAATCACCAATTTCACATAGGTCACGCACAGCGTAGGAGTTTAGACACGACCAATCGCCTGCATAAAATTGTAGAGCGCCACCTCTTTGCAACGTAATAGTAACGTGTATCCTAATACTAGAGAGCAGACGGTTCTGTTCCATCCTAGCGGACTATAAGGCAGGAACGCACACACGGCATAGCATTCTATTAGGCATACCTGGAGTTCTTTTTACCTTTGTTGATGCCATAATTCAAATCAAATCACAAAATCCTCAAAAGTTTAAACGTTAATAAGCGCACTGTTCGAAAAGTCCAAACGAATAGGTAGCATCATAGGTTTCATAGCATTGATGCAAAAACAGTGTTGCCAGGAAAAATCAAAGTTTATAAGAGAAAGATTCTATTTTCATCAATTTTTCATTCAACAGATGAAAATGCAACGAAAAGAAATAACCGAATCCACGTGGCATCGGCGGCGCGCCGACAAATTTTCGGCGGCGGCGGCGTCGGCGCGCCGACTCAAAAAAATCGGCGGCGGCGGCGCCCGCAAAGTGTCGGCGGCGGCGGCGCGGCGCGGCCGGCGCAGGGCTCTGCGTCCAACCTCTATCCTCAGTTGTCTAATCCATAAACATCTAGATGGATTAAAAGTAGCCTATGTATATATATATATATATATATATATATATATATATATATATCCTATCGAGCCTATCCCAGAGCCTTCTATTACTGTAAGAGTAGGCTAATAGAAGGCTCTGGCCTATCCTATCAGCATAATAATATTGATGCCAAATCTGTTGAGGTGTCAATATCAACACTCGATTTCAACTGTATGAGTGCCATGTAGGCTATGCCTGGTTGTGTTTGTGTATGTGTATCTATTATTATAATAGACTCATGCTCAAATAATATTCACACCCGCCCATCTCGTAACCCAATACCGATCATAGGCTACATCAAATACACCTGCAATTACCTTCCCTATAATTATAGTTAGCGGTGCCCAGTCATCCGTCACATTACGCCTACTTCAATGTCAGGTTATATTAAAGTGTATAAGAAATTAAAGAAAAGAAGTGCATGGACGCTCCATAACTTTCCAGTGTGTGCTTGCGAAATAAGTGGCAGGACGGCATTGGGATTCTAAAATAAGTGCATGGACGCCGTCCATGACCGTCCAGCCACACTTTGAGCCCGACCATCGATGGATAATTAAGGCCTCGTTTGGTTCTTGGTAATAGGCTATGCGTCTTAAGAAATAAGAAAGTTAATTACTTTTTACAATTACTCTACAAAAATAAGCCTGTCACAACAACAATGATGAATGATCTATTGTATATTTTCGTTGCTGTGCAGATTTGACGAGTGATTTGCGACCGTTAGAAAGAGATCCGAAATCGAGCAAAATGACGGATATTCTGACACGAGAAAACACTTCCCTCAGACTTAAAATCTCACGACTCATCGACATGGTAAGTTCGTGCAAAATCAGGCTGAATTGCCGGGCCGTGTTTTTGATCTAGTCCTTCTGCTTCGGTAGGGGGATTCAGGCTTCTAGAGCTGGGGGCAAGGGAACGAGGACAAACCACGTTTGGCGGCGACGGACAACCGCTGAGGCGCGTGTCGCTGACCAGTCGAAAATTTTAAACTCTTGTCGTTAAATTTTCTCTTTTTTCTGATGACCTTTTTAGTCTTTATTAGTACAAATCGTGGTAGTAAACCAACAATATGACGTACCTGATGATCTGATATTTTTTAGTATATCATTTTATTTTATTCTCTGGGCTTAGCCTACTTAATTCTTTATTGTGCCGGTAGACAAATATTTTCTTTACATGAAAAATGCAGCTGTCCAATTTTTCGGTGGGGGGCTTAATTACGCCGCACGTTGATTCACATGACATTTTAATAATTGCTATATGTATAAGGCTTCCTAGAGGAAAAAAGTTTTCGTGAGGAATAATTTTCGGCCAGTGGCGGCGCTAGGGGGGTCTGAGGGGCTAAGCTCCCCTCCTACAAGAGGCTCAGCCCCCCTAAAAAAGGATATCTGAATTATTTGACATTGAAATATCCACGATTTTCGGGTGATGACTAAAAAAAAGGTCGTCAGAAATTTTGGCGGCGAAAATGGAAAATTTTCATGAGATTTTGGTCGATGACTAAAAAAAAAGGTCGTCAGAAATTTTGGCGGATGGAAATGTCAAATTTTGCCGCGGGCTTCAGCCCCCCCCAAACTGAAATCCTGGCGCCGCCACTGTTTTCGGCCGTGTTATCTCGGCTTCACATAGTATAATTATAGGGCCTGTACGTTCGACCTAGAGGACCATATACTTCTGGGCTTAGACACGGGGGGAAGGGCTGACGATTATTTTTCGATTGAGCCCGCGTACGTATCGTATGTAAACAATTTAAACGTAGGCTAAATTAGGCTACGGCAGCTACAGTAAGATATAGCACTGGGTAATAATTGTTCAGCAATTGTTAGTCGCCATGCATACAGTTACCATCTCAGAGAGATTCGAACCCGGACCGTATACCGTCCGCGCGCTAAGAAGGCAAGCGCGGTAACGAATCGGCTACCGTGATCCACCGATACAGCAGCATCTAAAAGGTGATGAGTAATAGACCGTACAACTACATGTATGATCTGTGTTCTTTGTTTTTATCTAGCTCCACATTAGTCAGGACATCGGTCGTCTGTCCGTTCTTGATAAGAAGATCGACAACAACGTCAACGCATCGCAGGACGCAAAGATCTCCACAGTGAAGGTGCAGAACGATAATAGTAAGTATGTAGAATTATACTCATCATATTATTAGCTGTAAAACTCTAGATGTAGCCTATAGGCCACTCAAAGTGCGACCAGTGGCAGAGTTCATACACGCATAGGAGGTTCGAGTCGTTGTGGGGATGAACAGAGACAGACATTAAATAGAATGACATCAAAGCGGAAATGAAGCTAACTATAATTATATCCATGCTGCAGTAGCCTGTAGATGTCTATTCCGTAACTGGAGATAATTGTGGTTTCCGTCTTTGCGTATAATTATATTATTATTAAAATGTCTGCAGCCTCTGTTCATCCCACAGTGGGTCGAGCCTGTACACCTGTACACCTGTATGCAGGGCTTAAACTGAAAGTGCGCCTAGACGGTCATGGACGGCGTCCATGCACTTGTTTTAAAATCTGAACACCGTCCAGTCACTTATTGGCGAGCACAGACTGGAAAGATAAGGGGCGTCCAGGCACTTCTTTTGGAGAGGTGAGGGTCGTCCAGGCACTTATTTTTCCACACTTTATGTACTGCTGAAAGGCTCAGCTGTATGAACTGCAGTGCCACTGCGCCAGTCCCAAGTCTTGATAATGAGTGAATGAATGAGTGAGTGAATGAAATTACAATGAATGAATGAATGAATGAATGAATGAATGAGTGAATGAATGAATGAAATTACAATGAATGAATGAATGAATGAGTGAATGAATTAATGAGTGAATGAAATTACAATGAATGAATGAATGAATGAATGAATGAGTGAATGAATGAATGAAATTACAATGAATGAATGAATGAATGAGTGAATGAATTAATGAGTGAATGAAATTACAATGAATGAATGAATGAATGAATGAATGAATGAGTGAATGAATGAATGAATGAATGAATGAAATTACAATGAATGAATGAGTGAATGAATGAGTGAGTGAATGAATGAAATTACAATGAATGAATGAATGAGTGAATGAATGAATGAATGAAATTACAATGAATGAATGAGTGAATGAATGAATGAATGAATGAATGAAATTACAATGAATGAATGAATGAGTGAATGAATTAATGAGTGAATGAAATTACAATGAATGAATGAATGAATGAATGAATGAATGAATGAATGAATGAATGAGTGAATGAATGAATGAATGAAATTACAATGAATGAATGAATGAATGAATGAGTGAATGAATGAATGAATGAATGAATGAATGAATGAATGAATGAATGAATGAATGAATGAGTGAGTGAATGAATGAATGAAATTACAATGAATGAATGAATGAATGAATGAATGAATGAATGAATGAATGAATGAATGAATGAATGAATGAATGAATGAATGAATGAATGAATGAAATTACAATGAATGAATGAATGAATGAGTGAATGAATGAATGAATGAAATTACAATGAATGAATGAGTGAATGAATGAATGAATGAATGAAATTACAATGAATGAATGAGTGAATGAATGAATGAATGAATGAAATTACAATGAATGAATGAATGATTGACACCTGTGCGAGTCGGTCCATCTATGATCTATTCCCCTCGTGACTATAATGCTTTGTCTGTCACTATAATGAACGTATTTTTCTGCTTTTCCCCGTATCGTATAGCGGCAAGAGGCCATCTGTAGCCGGCATGCCTCTGTCCTGTAGCTTTTCCTCTGTCTATCGCCGTGTTTTGACTGTAATGTAATGTAATGTAATTAGTAATTTATATAGCGCCGCTCACAACCAAGGCCATTCAGTAGCGCTCCCAGTGCGATAACCTCTAGAGAAAAATAGGTCTTAAGAAGAGAGAGAGAGAGAGAGAGATGTAGATAACGATCTATGACTGTGTGCTATGTGTGTGCGTGTGCAGTTCAGCTGACCCCTGGCGTTCGTCCTTCACCAACAATGCTTGCAGCGACCTCGCTTCCGTTCAAGATCTCAGACCCCGATCGAATCAGTCGCCGTCTCGAGGGCATCGTCTTCGGCCTTGGACAGCCCCTCCTCGACGTCGTCGCCAAGGTCACGATCGAGTTCCTCGAGTCGTTCGAACTTTCGGAGGACGAGGTTCACGAACTGGGCGACCACGAGATGGGTCTCGTCAGCCTCCTCTTCGAGGTCTTCCCCGTCGAGTACCTGACCGGGGGCTCAGCGCAGAACTCCATCATCATGTCGCAGTGGTTGATGGCCATCCCAAAGGCAACGACGTTCGCCGGTTGCATCGGAAAGGACAACATCGGCGACATACTGACGAAGACGCTGACGGAGGCCGGCATCAACATCATCCTTCGCGTTCAAGAGAACCACGAGACGGGGCTGTGCATCGTCTTCGAGAGCAGTCGAGGACGTCGGATGGCCCTGCGAGTCGGCGCCATGAGGAACTCCATCCGGGCGGCCTTCGATCAGCCACAGCACCGCGCGCTCTTCCGTAAGGCCCGCTGCTTCTACGCCGAAGCCTACACGCTCACCTACGCCCTCGAGGCGGCCCTCGAAGTGGCTCGCTACGCCGCCGAAAACGATCGCTACTTCTGTCTGAACTTGACGGCCACGCACGCCTCGCTGCGACCCGTGGAGGGCGTCGCCGAACTCATGCCCTACGTGGACGTCATCTTCGCCAGCGATTCAGACACCCGGGAATATGCGACGCTGCTAGGACTGAACAGACAGGCCGATGAGCCGGAAGCGGGTGCCTTGGGGCTGGAAGCCAGTGCCTTGGGGCTGTCCGGGTGGCGCAAGGAGAACGGTCTTAAGGGACGCCTGGTCGTCGTAGTACGGCCGACACGGGACATGGTTGTAGTTCGGGAAGGGGAGCTGGCCACCTTTCCATCGTTGCCTCCGGGGCCTGGAAACGTCGTCGACGATATAGGGTTTGGGGATGCGTTCGCCGGGGCTTTTATGGCCCTTCTCGTGCTCGGGGGATCAGTGGACGAGTGCCTGGAGGCCGGGGTGAGGGCGGCCACGTTCAGCCTGTTCCAGAGAGGTTGCGCACCGCCGAGAGCGCAGGCAGGTGACGTTAGGAGACTGTCCAGAAGGGAAAGCGTCACCATATGAAAAGGGGCGAATTAGTAATCATCGGAGGGTACGGTATAGAATTATTATTAAACGGGTGGCGACTTGCATGCATGGGTGAGCACTAATTGACGACGATGTTCTTTGCGTAACCCCAAGAATGAGTAAAGTGGCATTAACCGAGCGAATGTACCCCCCCCCCCATATCGCATCAACCCTAAAATGTTCATATAGGCTTAAATCCTACTTTCGACCCATGGCACTTAATTCAGTTATTAGAATTTGAACATGGGCTCGTATTCATTATATATTTATCACAGAGAATTCTATATCTCTTAAGTACATAATATAAGCCTGAACATCCTAGATTTCAAAATCAGTTGAATCAGAAAGTCACAGACATAGGCTATAATTATATAGTCTTAGCCTTTCCATAACTGCTAATATTGTTCTTAAAAGTAGGTGTAATAGAGTCATAACGTTTGTACACTGCAGACGTGACAATTAAATACACTTCACATAAGTGAATTAAAGTCAATGCTGCATGTGTGTGTGTGTGTATGTGTGTGTGTGTGTGTGTATGTGTGTGTGTGTTTTCATGCGCACTTCCAGATGACCACCGCCACATTGCCTCCGAAGAACATGTAGAGCATGTTGCGCAGGTGGGAAGTCACTTCGAACCCGTAGCCCTCACCGACGACGACGTTCCACGGACTTCCAAACTTCTTGTCCATCGTTTCTTTGATGAGTTTTGCTGCCATCTGAACAAAACAACGGCACATCTCTTGTTAAAATAATCGTGTTGCACGCTGTGAATGTTCGCTAAAAACGTCTGGGGAAAGTAGATCGGCCAAATGCTGACAAGGAGGTTTATCCAGTGCGGATGTCAGCACAAATTTTTATGGTATAGAACTGTAGATCTAAATGTTGTTCTATAGAGGCGGCAGCATGGTCTCGATCCACGACCCAGCTCAGTTATATTCAATGAAATGATCGAGTAATTAAGTCATCACCATGACCCAATTAAGTTATCACCTGACCCAATTAAGTCATCACCATGACCCAATTAAGTCATCACCATGACCCAATTAAGTCATCACCTGACCCAATTAAGTCATCACCATGACCCAATTAAGTCATCGCCTGACCCAATTAAGTCATCACCATGACCCAATTAAGTCATCACCGTGACCCAATTAAGTCATCACCATGACCCAATTAATTCATCACCATGACCCAATTAAGTCATCACCATGACCCAATTAAGTCATCACCATGACCCAATTAAGTCATCACCATGACCCAATTAAGTCATAACCATGACCCAATTAAATCATCACCATGATCCAATTAAGTCATCACCATGACCCAATTAAGTCATCACCATGACCCAATTAAGTCATCACCATGACCCAATTACATGTAAGTCTTCACCATGACCCAATTAAGTCAACACCATGACCTGGGCACGTCCTGGGCATGACGTTAAACTGCATCCATCCTCCGCCACAGGGAACCAACAACTTCCCTGTGCCGGTCCTAAGCCCGGACAAAGTGAGGCAGGTTTGCCAGATGGGTGGCGATACGCTGGCAGTAAAAGACCAAGACGATTGAAATCCGCAAAAACCACGGCACAAGTGACATAGCGACCCAGATGCTCCAAGGTGTCATGATGTGGAGCTGACATGCGCAGGTCGGTCAGGACAGACCAGTGGAGAGAGTCGGGGGAGAGCATGGGACACATACGGGCATTGACCCAGGTTGTCCTTCATGCCTCTCTCCCAATATTCTCTTCATTCAGACAAGGTGGTCCAGCTGCTCCAAAATGTTAATGGTATGGAGCAGACCTGCTGACCGGACCTGTTGAAGCTGGGCAATATGACACGAGACAGACTCAGACAGAGAGTGGCGTCGGACTCTTACGGGCATTGAGCCCAATGATATTGATGATGATGATGATGATGATGATGATGACGACCCAATTAAGTCATCACCATGACCCAATTAAGTCATCACCATGACCCAATTAAGTCATCACCTGACCCAATTAAGTCATCACCATGACCCAATTAAGTCATCATCTGACCCAATTAAGTCATCACCATGACCCAATTAAGTCATCACATGACCCAATTAAGTCATCACCATGACCCAATTAGGTCATCGCCTGACCCAATTAAGTCATCACCATGACCCATTTAAGTCATCACATGACCCAATTAGTTCATCACCATGAACCAATTAAGTCATTGCCTGACCCAATTAAGTCATCACCATGACCCATTTAAGTCATCACCTGACCCAATTAAGTCATCACCATGACCCATTTAACACTTTGACCGCGTGGTACGTGTATACACGTACCATATTGAGTCATTTTACACAGCAAATCAGCGGTCAACGTGTTAAGTCATCATCTGACCCAATTAGTTCATCACCATGACCTAATTAAGTTCGTTTAGTCATCCAATCGAGCTCCTGCAGATGATCGTGCTAACCCGAGAATCGTGTGAATCATGTCTATAAACAGTGTTTAATCTAGTCCCCCTCCTCTGGGGGGGGGATTGGGGTTTCTGGGGGGGAGACATTTGAATGTCCGAAGGACGCTCGTGATGCACGTAGCACCGAGACGGGGAGGGGTATAGGGATGGGGATGCGCCCCTCCCCATCAGAAACTTTTTGAATTTCCACATTGCAATGGCAGCATTTTAAGGTGTCGTCTTAAGAAAATAGCTGTACATTTTCAGTGATCCATTAGAAAATTTTGGGATTTCCACATTGCAATGGCAGCATTTTAAGGTGTCGTCTAAACAAAATAGCTGTACTGTTTCAGTGACCCATTAGAAACTTTTTGAATTTCCACATTACAATGGCAGCATTTTAAGGTGTCGTCTTAACAAAATGGCTGTACTTTTTCAGTGACCCATTAGAAAATTTTTGAATTTCCACATTACAATGGCAGGATTTTAAGGGGTCATCTTAACAAAATAGCTGTAATGTTTCAGTGACCCATTAGAAACTTTTTGAATTTCCTCATTGCAATGGCAGCATTTTAAGGTGTCGTCTTAACAAAATAGCTGTACTTTTTCAGTGACCCATTAGAAAATTTTGGGATTTCCACATTGCAATGACAGCATTTTAAGGGGTCATCTTAACAAAATAGCTGTACTGTTTCAGTGATCCATTAGAAAATTTTTGAATTTCCACATTACAACGGCAGCATTTTAAGGTGTCGTCTTAACAAAATAGCTGTACTTTTTCAGTGACCCATTAGAAAATTTTTGGATTTTCACATTGCAAAGGCAGCATTTTAAGGGGTCATCTTAAGAAAATAGCTGTACTTTTTCATTGACCCATTAGAAAAATTTTTGATTTCCACATTGCAAAGGCAGCATTTTAAGGGGTCATCTTAACATGATAGTATCATATATTATAGTAGTAAAATGATGTCATTATATTCACGATATATTATAACACTTCATTTAAAACAATGACGAAAGCAGTGACTAAAAACCAATATAATTTCGTCAATTTTTTCTGGGGGGGAAATGTCAATCCTGGGGGGGGAACTTTCCCCCCCAGAGACGTCTAGATTAAACACTGGTCTATAAACTAGGTCCACTAGACATACCCGAACCGGGATCCGGGCGCCCATGGATTTAATATTTATAAATAGGGCCTACACGCGAATACGCCTAGGCCTACCTCGTTGTTACCGGAGAATTTTTCGCAAGCAGTGACAACCAGTTCGACCGTTTCCATCCGCATCTCTTCGACCATGTCAGAATTCTATTAGAACAATAAATCACAAATAATAAATGTAGATAAACGATTTTATAGTAGTTTTGCACATCCCTTTGCTAGCAGAAACAACGTCAAGCTTGCTGCATACGCACGTACATTAGGCCTATAGGTCTATGCGGTAAATTCAGGCGCTTGAACATTTGCAAACATGGGCGCCTGCAGATAATTTTTGCAGGAGGGGTAAAACAGAATGGTCACGGTGAAATGTTTTAGAAAGAGCTTGAAAAAATATAAAATAGGAAATTAAAAACATGAGTAGCCTACTTTTCAAAGAAGTTTCTAAATGTGAATATCTCAGTTTCGCTTGTCGTATCATTTAAAATTGTGTCATATTATAGGCAAAGAAATCTGCTAAAAACCAAAAACTAGCAAAGACATAATTTATATATCACCCTTGTGAGCTTATCTAAATGCGCTACATAAGTGCTCATGCAGTTACGCATCCCTTCCTACGTGCAAGCATAAATACATATAATTATAGTTAGGCTACACACCTACATGTATAATTATGCAAGCAATCAGTGACTTTATTATATCGATCCCATTAAACAACCGGGCTCAATCCCTCTCCTTCCCCCTCCGGACCGGACGTCCCCAGGGTGAGAATTGCCTCAGGGTTGTGGGGTTCAACCGACAACCCCTATAGTCTTTCTTATAAGGCCAAATAGTAAACTCCTCATTGCACACATAAATCAACGTCTGACCCAATTTATTTTTCTACAATTGGCATAGGCCTACTGCCATATGATACTGGACACCACCATCTTGGGCCGGGCTCCCTATATTGCCACTCGAGACTCGAGAGTATTAGCACATTTTCTGATCCCCTAGCTGTTTTTCCATCGGCTCAAGTTGAGCCCACCCTGCAACAGGGCTGTTTTTAAGGAATTTCTAGAACTGCACAACCCCTTCTTTCCCTTCCCATCTTCCATGGTAAATTACTTCCAATCGGATGAAAATGACCTTTTTTGCTAGTTTTAACTGCACAGAACTTGTGACAGAAGTGCTTCGATCTACAGCTGCACAAATCCATTTAGAACTGCACATTCTGTGTACAACTGCACGTTAAAAAAGCCCTGCCCTGCAATGGCCTGCATAGAGACAAAAAGACAATAAATTGTCTCACTTTGACTAGCGGATAAGTGTGTTTCTTCATCTCCGGTTCCTTTGAGCCTTCCTCAGCCATTGCTTATAGGTTATTACGGAGAAGATGGACGCACAGATAATTAATTCGATTAATATTATGCTTTGAAAATCACTTCAACGCTACGCTAAATAAACAGACATCTAGATAACACGGTAAACACGAAAGCGTTTGCAATGAGAGCATACGTCAATATTATTTACGATTAGTAACCGCCTACGAACTTCGAGAATACGAATAATAAACTGGTCAACGCAGCTGTTTGTAACGTTGACTACCATTGGTCAGTTCAAATATGATGTCATAGATTCCATGGTTATTTGAAATTAATGCGATAAACTTTAAAAAAGCGATTGGATTGGCCAATGGCCATGCATTGCACGCGGCATTTTTCATTGTAGGCCTAATTGCAATTGTAATTGAACATATTTAAAGCGCCGCTCAAAGATTCAGTAGCGCTCCCGCCCAAGTTAGTGCTCCGCCAACAAAATACATTCATTCTTAGGCCATAAATTTTTATCACACATGTTTTCACTTTATGCATTTTTAATGTGAAGCTAGAAATAATACGAATAATATTAGTAAAATTTTAAATGGTATTTTAGTGTGCCAAATTTGATATAAGATCCGGCGGAATATGGTTGAAATCAACGGTTGAAATTTACCACGCTGCATAATAATTAAAGACTGGATGGCGTTAAGTTGGTGTCTTGACGCTTTTCTGGTGTTTATATCCGTTGGTTTACATCGTGACCTGGGAAAATGTGTGCCGATCGTTCGATGGACTGCGTGTTTTGCAATTATTTTCATTTATTTAATGAATGTGAAGAATATGATTACCGTATGTGAAAGAAGTTAACGGTGTTTGTATCTTCACGCAATTCTAGAAAGGTGTTTTGGAGTCGTTTTGTTTTGGTTTCACTTTCGACCTTATGGAAGCTTGATATTCGCGCGTCAGCAACTTTTGTTTTCATCCAGTAAACTCGTTTTATTCCCTACATAAACATACTGTAACAAATTAATCCATCTTTTCACAAATTGTCTAATCTGATTGTTTAATCTGGATTGAGCCACGGTTGTATAAACTTGTATTGTATTATATCTGACCATTTATAAAGCGCTTCTCGCGGCATGAGGCTTTCAGAAGTGCTCCCAGTGCCGATTGTGTATGTCCATTCCATAGGGGGAGGGGCTAGGTAGACAAATAATCTCGATTGAGCCATGGTTGTCATGACGATGGGAACAGAGAGGTCAAAGCCGATCCGATGACGTTAAGGATGTGGCGAAGTGGCAGTGAGGGGCGAAGTTTCAAGTTAGGGCCTAAGATCAAATGTAAGTAGGCCTATATGTCGCTGATTTCAATTGCATCCATAGGTCTAAGCGCTGAACATAATGGCCATGCAATTTTCCTGGACTGGTACGTTGTAAGAGTTTCGAAATGTCTTGCAGCACTGTAAAAAGCAATAGTAAGCCTACGTAAATGCAATGACATGCTTTATCATATTTAAATGTAATACCATATAAACCAAAGTGCAGCATAAATTGTTGGTCATTAAAAGAACTTTTTTTAATTTAAAATTTATATTGGATTTGGACTTAGGATTTTATGCTATTCTAAAACACTTTGACATGGATTGGATATAGAAAGTATGTACGTTTGTTTATTATACTTTGTATGTACACCAAAATGCGGATAGCAATTGGTATATTAAAGAATATTCTTATCTTATCTTATCTTACAAACTGTCTCTGGGAATGTCCAAAGTTCAAAGGTTACAGGGTAATCTATCGCTTTGGCGTTCTAAATTATTCACCGATGCATCATCATTATTTTCATCAACTAAACTTGTACGCGACCAATGCTAAAGCCATGTAATGGTGAGTAATTTAGAATGCTAATCAATAGATTACTGATTAAGGCATGATGGGCTTTGATTGAAGTGCAGAACCACATATCCAAGGCCACCACATTATTTGTCCTGTTCTTTTAATTCAATAAATTATATGCTTTTTAGACAATTTTTTTTATTTTAATTTATCAGCCGCCTTCATTTAGATGAGAGTTCTTGTGAAACATTAGTACATTACCTATGGCAATGAATCCATGCTGGATAGGCTGACATTTTCTTTGCTGTCAGCATAATTTTTTTTATTGAAGCCACAATTCTTGTTTATGGTGTAAAAGCTTAGCAATGGCGTCTTAAGGCATAGACTGTCAGACTATCACTTGCTTATTGTCCAAGTCTTTTGCATAGACTGTCAGTCGATCACTTGCTTATAGTCCAAGTGTTTTATTTCTCAGGACTAAACCAGTGACGAGGTCATGATGCACGAGTCGGTTACCTTCACTCGCAGCAGTCATGACTACCTGGACCTGAGCAGCAGATTCCAACTCAAAGAGAAGGACTACCGACGACAGTTTGCTCACACCTATGCATCGAGGCTCTGGTCGTTGGCGCCATCTGTTGAGAAGAACGCTCGAGCAACATGGGGAGATGACATCGTGATTCGAAAACTCTCCGAACTGCAGCCAGGAGAGGAATGCGTGATCATTGGAACGCTCTTTAAGAACATGAAACTCAAACCCAATGTCCTTCTCGAGATCGGCAAGAGTTACCACATCGTTGCTCCACCACCGAAGGCTCGATACACGGACGATTCAGACGAGGTCATCCTGGAGGACGAATTCCAGCGCATCCTTCTAACCGGAAACATCGACGCTCAAAGGACCACCACCGGAAGCGTCGCTGCTGCGTTCGGAAGCATAAACGAATACGACATGGGAAGGTTCCTCGTTCGTGGCATCGCCTATTGTTCTCTCCCAGACCAGGTTCCACGACCAATTCCCACCTGTGACGACAAATACCTGGTGATTGTTTCCGGTCTCGACGTGGGCGGCCAAGCGGTCGGTATGCTCCACCTCCAGCTTTTGATCGACCTGTTGACCGGTCAGATCGGACTGGACGATTCGCAGGAGTGGATCGCTCGGATCGTCCGTGTCGTTCTCGCCGGGAATTCCCTCTCCGATTCGCCGACGATCGAAACTGATCGAAAGAAGCAGTCCAAATATCCGACGAAAAAATCGAAAGTTGTAGTGAATGACGGAATCTCCGCACTTGACGACATTCTGACGCAGTTGGCTGCTGGGGTGGATGTCGACATCATGCCGGGGGCATCCGACCCGACAACCTTTGTGCTGCCCCAGCAACCTTTGCATCCGTGTCTTTTCCCAAAAGCGACGAGATACGAGACGTTGCACTGCGTTACAAACCCCTACAACTTCTCTGTAGATGGCGTTGAGGTCCTTGGCTCGTCTGGCCAACCGGTGCAGGACTTTTGCCGGTTCAGCAAATTCGAGGATCAGCTCGATGCTCTTGAGCAGACGCTTGTTGTGGGACACATGGCGCCAACCGCTCCGGATACTCTGGGATCCTATCCGTATCCGGATTCGGATCCGTTCATCGTCGAACGATGTCCTCATATCTACTTTAGTGGAAATGCCCCCTGCCTTTCAAAGAAGATCCTCCGAGGCACGAGAAACCAGATGACCTTACTCATAAACATTCCGTGTTTTAGTCAGACATTCACCTGTGCTGCAATCAACCTTCGAACTCTAGATGTCCGACCAATCAAAGTGGCTGTTCCAAACTTCTTTGGTGAAGAAATGCATGTGAAATGAACGCTTGATTCTGATTGGTCACAGTACTATGCATGACATCATCAGTCAATTATTTAACTTATTCTACTATTTATAAATTGCGATTTGTTAAATGCATAATAATTGTTATGCAGGTGTAACTTTCCCATCCCCATTCCCATCTTGTTCAAACCATACCACTTTTTGTGAATTTTCCCCATTCCATGTGCCCTGTGCACAGATATTTGCTATACCCAAGTGCTGTTTGTTTCAACGTGCTGCATGTAGGTATTTAATTAATTAAAGAATGTCTTTAAATTTCATGTATTTTACATGGCAATGGTATACTTGTGCTTAAATTTGCTTGCTTACTGATTTTATTGTCTAAACAGTTTTTTTATTTGCCAATAAATCGTTCCAATTCAGACCAATTTATTGCTGCAGTGTGGTGTATGATAGTCTTGAGCTCTATGTATGAAAGTATAAATGTTGTAGTGGGCTGGGCCTGGCAGCAACAAGCTTTATAAGGCTGTCATAAGCTGGCGAAACCTATGATATTAAATTTACTTGCAACACTGTTGACTAGAAATTCTCAAAACCGTCGTATCACTTGACTTGTATATGTGAAACGACAAGAATAAGATTACTGTAGGCCTGCCGCTGTGCTGCCTACGATACTCCAGAATCAGTGTTTAATCTAGTCCCCCTCCTCTGGGGGGGGAATTGAGGTTTCTGGGGGGGGAGACAATTGAGCGTCCGAAGGACGCTCGTGATGCGCATAGCACTGAGACTTGGGGGAAGGGTATGGGGAGGGGATGTGCCCCTCCCCATCAGAAACTTTTGAATTTCCACATTGCAATGGCAGCATTTTAAGGTGTCATTTTAACAAATAAGCTGTACTTTTTCAGTGGCCCATTAGAAATTTTTTTGAATTTCCACATTGCAATGGCCGCATTTTAAGGTGTCGTCTTAACAAAATAGCAGTACTATTTCAGTGAGCCATTAGAAACTTTTTGAATTTCCACATTGCAATGGCAGCATTTTAAGGTGTCGTCTTAACAAAATAACTGTACTATTTCAGTGACCCATTAGAAAATTTTTGAATTTCCACATTGCAATTGCAGCATTTTAAGGGGTCATCTTAACAAAATAGCTGTACTTTTTTAGTGGCCCATTAGAAACTTTTCGAATTTCCACATTGCAATGCAGCATTTTAAGGTGTCATTTTAACAAATTAACTGTACTTTTTCAGTGACCCATTAGAAAATTTTTTGAATTTCCACATTGCAATAGCAGCATTTTAAGGAGTCAACTTTTACAAAATATCTGTACTTTTTCAGTGACCCATTAGAAACTTTCTGAATGTTCACATTGCAATAGCAGCATTTAAAGGTGTCATCTTAACAAAATAGCTGTACTTTTTCAGTGACCCATTAGAAACTTTTTGAATTTCCACATTGCAATGGCTGCATTTTAAGGTGTCACCTTAACATGATAGTATCATATATTATAGTAGTAAATAATATCATTATAATCATATAATAATAAATAATATCATGGTATATTATGACACTTCATGTAAAACAATGATGAAAACAGTAGCTAAAAACCAATATCATTTCGTCAAATTTTTCTGGGGGGGGAAATGTCAATCCTGGGGGGGGGGGAACTTTCCCCCCAGAGACGTCTAGATTAAACACTGCTCCAGAATGCGTCGCGTCGAAAATGGATGAAGACAGTCTTTTGAACCGATTGCGATAAAGAACATATGTAGCCACCTAGCGAATGTAATGTAAATCTTCGAATGCTGACCGAATGACATTTATTTTAATAATAATAATATCATAATACACATTTTGTAAAAGTTTATTTGACGGGCGTTAAGAAATCCTTCGATGAATTTACACAAATCAGCCTACGACCTTTCGGTATCAAGATCTTGTTCTTATTTTTCCAGATTATAGCGACCTTCTAAACTAGCTCAATTTCTACCTACCAATTGCCTAATAAATTGACCTGAAATATGGCCATGGTCGGATTTTATACTCTGAAACAGCTCTTGTATTCTAGGATCAAATTATCAGCTTGATCCCCTACTTATTTCAAGAATTTTAAAATGGATTGCAAGTCGTCTGAGGAAAGCGCTTGGACAGTGCTAGTGACTTACTTACTAGTTTACGTTTATTCTGCACAGCGCAGGAGCGTCGTCAAGTCGGGATTCGGTCTGTGTCCCACTGCCCTTGCGTGCGTGAATTGGACAGTCGGAGACTCAAAATGTTGTCCAGATTTGCTTTTCGCGCTGGTTTGTGATCAAATTCTGGATATTTCTAACACACAGAAGGCCTAGCCTAAACTTGTGTTAAATTTTGCGCAGTGTGATGTGCTTTGGTTTGCGGGTGTGGAAGATATAGACGAATCACGAGAGTGTGTTGACCTTCAGTTACGTTAGGTCGATCTAAAAGAAGGGAATTGTTGAGAGTGATTTTGTAAGGATCACTTTTTATGGAGGTTAAAGTATTTCAAGTCAAGTGTAAAATCATCTGGACAATTTTGCAATGTGTGCTTCTTTGGTGAGCTCATCGCAAAAGGCATGCCAGAGAAGGTTTAGTCTCCTAGTTCTGAAGCGCCTGGTAAAGCATTTTGGCTGCAATTTATTAATGCCTAATATTTAAAAATGTTGTTGAAAAGTTAGCGTTTGATACCATACTTTACCTTTATATACGGTCCAGTTATCCAGATAAGCCTGTAAAAAATAACTCTTGGAAAACCCTGCATGCCAACTTCGTCAAGGCAATTGTTCAAACCAAGAAGCTACAACGTAAATATAAGAATATGTGAAGAGTATATGAGCTAGGGAAGTCTCTGTAAAGTAGGTCTAATTTTGTTAGCACAAAAGCGAACTGGCTGAGCGCATGCCTGGTTATGAAGAGAGCATGGGTTCGAATCTCACTGTGATGGTAGCTGTGCAGGGACCTTGAACAAGTCCTTGACTCAGTTGCTCAGTGCTAATAACTGTTGCCTGATCGTTGGATAGTGGTGCTTAATAATTGCATGATTAATGATAATGATAAAACTTCTGTAATGTAAATCGCATTACAAAGGACAAAGCTTTTGTTGTCTGTTTATCTCACAGGAGCCTTCTCTCCAGTTTTGGCGGCCGAACTGCGTCAAGGGTACGTGGCCTTTGGCGTGTTTTTGTTGTATTAGCTTAAGATTTTTGTAACGGTGAAGAACTAGAAATCCTCCACCGGTTGTGACTCATTTTCTACTGGAATGCATTTTTTACTCATTTTGAACATGTTTATGCAAATTATGCATCTTATGCGTCCAACTAAATCTAACTCTTCATCCACTGGTTATAACTTCATCCCTATCGGAATGTCTTTTCCTATTCATTTGATACATAAGTTATATAAATAAATTAAGATTATAAAGGTATATATAACTCTAATTGCTTATGAATAAGTTGTGTACTTGAGTCTTATAACTACGTCTGACTCCAACTGCGTATAAATGAGTTGTGTAAATAAGTTTTGTAACTGTCTAACTGTACCGGCAATTGTGTAGAAATAAGTTGTGTAAATAAGTTTTTAAATTACTAAATTTTATTCTAACCTGCTTACAAATAATGAGCGATGGCTCTGTTTGGCTGCCATGCCTCCCTTTAGAGCTGCGAAACTTAACCAGGGCTTCCATTTACATGACCAGTGAAGCATTTTCTGTGTTTACCATGAACAGTGGAACTATTTGGCTGAGATGCGCCAGCACCAGTGTGGCCAAGCCAACGACTCCTTCGCCTCCTCCACCACCCCCGGCCACCACCTCCTCGTCCTCCAACACTCTCGAGAACTGGGAGCAGGCGCACAAGATCTACTTTGGACCAGAAAGGGATCTCGTCAATTTCCCAATCCGCAAGCAGCCGCTGACCAATCCGCCCGTGCGATTCGGCTTCATCCCGGAGTCATTCTTCCAGCTGTTCTACGAGAAAACCGGAGTGTCAGGTACCAAAACACGCAATTGCTCAACAGGTGGACGGTTATTAAATTATTGCAACACAGAATCAACAGCACATTACAATAAAAGCACATCACAAAGACCGTCTCATATGTGCTGCAAGATTCCTTTGCAATGTTCAATGATATTAAGAGATTTAGAGATTGCTGTGTGACATGTCTTGATGTATTGTGTTCGTGATCTTAAGAGAACCTTGTGTGCCAGCCATGGATTTGGTCTTTGTGTTGTTTGTGTTGACACCCTTGTATTGGGGCTTGTTTGTCTTATGGCATTGTATAAGCCTAGTGTCATTATATTTACTAATTACCGGTATTATTCCTGTTATAAAATTTTATTATTATCGTCGTTGTTGTCTCTGCTGCTTTTCTTTTGTGTTTGAAGGGTCCTTCAAGCACAACTCCAGTACGTTTTCCATGCACTTAAGATCAGATGAAGTTGGGCTTTATTGTATTTTCAAAGGTTCTGTAATAAATTGACCAATAATAATAATATTTAATAATAATCAGGAAACGGATAGGTGTGGCATGCATCACTGACAAAGCACGGGAGACTAGGCTGTGGTGGTATGGACACATAGTGAGAAAAGATGAGGGTAGCTGTGTCAAAGGAATCATGCAAGCGGAAGTATATGGTCGACGCAGTCAGGGACGACAGAAGAAAGGATGGGATGACGTGATACAACAAGAACTGAAGCTGCTCAAACTGAAGAAAGAAGACACCGGAAGCAGGGACAAGTGGAGGAGAAGGATCCGAGTGGCTGACCCCTCGCCAGAGAGAATAATCCTAGCCTGAAGGGAAAGAAGAAGAAGTTGGGCTTTATTGTATTTTTAAAGGTTCTGTAACAAATTGACCAATAATAATATTATTATTATAATAATAATAATAGTGATCTTTGTTTAATTTAAACTGACACACTGCAGTACGATTACAAATTAAGTATGAATGAATGATCACAAGTTATTAGAGGAGTGGAATTTAACTTTTTGGCAGCCATGCAAGGCATCAATTACGTCCTGCTGTTCATTTTACCAATTGATAGCACTACCTGTCGAACGGAAGGAGGAGTCTACCTTTGGGAGGGTAGCAGGAAACGATCTCACATCCATACGCTCTTCATTCCAGAACGTTGCCATTACCCTAAACCCTTCCTCAGGGCAGGGAGGCATAGCAATGAACATGTAAATGATGCTGTTGCTGTTTTTAGGTCCGTACGTATTTGGCGGTGGTCTCCTCACCTTCCTGCTGTCCAAGGAAATCTGGATTGTTGAGCACAGCTTCACTCATTTCATCGCCTTCTGGCTTGCCTTTTACATCATCGCGAGAAAGTACGGCAAAGGCATCGGCAACTATCTGGACAAGATAACTGACGTTGGTGATCGCTTTACCGCATGTTCATAACTGGTTTTCCTGCTTAGAACAGCTAGTAACCCGACAATTACAATGCTCTGTCTTATATTTTCGTGAAATGGTGAAAAATGATTTCAAAGTTTTTGCCAAGAATTCTTTATTGAATTATTTTGCAGTATTGTTTTGTAATTTTTTCGGTACCTGATAATGTCCTTGTGTGAACAAAAGTAGAAAGTAAATATGGCAAAGTACTGCTAACTACCAGAACAGTACCACCAAAGTCTGTAATATTTTATTATTGTTCATGATATTAGAAACTATGGCGAAGTGCTACGAACTGCCTTGACAAAGCAACTAAAATTGGTCATTATTGGCTCCATGCACTTGCTTATAACTCTTTTTATCAGTGAGATGTTTTGCCTTGGAGCACTGTCTGGGAACACTCTAGGGTCCATTGGGATGTATATATCCAGGACATTATGTGTAGGAGATTTTTGTCCTAATGTCTTTTTTATATCACTCAACATTTCCGTCCTAATCGTTTATAAAAATTATTTAAAAATTTCCAATTTGTGAATGTTTATTAGCCAGTCAAGACATCACAAGTCTTGGGAATTCTTTGAGATGGCTTGCAACGCTGTTTTACTGATGCTTTATATCGGCAAAATTATTTGCTTTTACCATCTCCTAATGCTTGTTAAATTGGACTAAGAGTAACTTTCAAGCAGTTACATTATATATTTGGTTACGTCTTTTGGCTCGTAGGGGATTGAGGAGCGCACTTGGAACAAACCGTTGAGCGAGACGAAGAAGCATGCACAGGACATCATTGGCGAACTGGAGAAGTCCATCTGGAGAGAGGAGGGACAGAAATACCTGTTCGAATCAAAGAAGGTATTTGGTAGTATTGCAGTTATTGTTCAAATCAAAGAAGGTATTTGATAGTATTGCAATTACTGTTCAAATCAAAGAAGATATTTGATTGTATTGCAATTACTGTTCGAATCAAAGAAGGTACTTGATAGTATTACAGTTACTGCTCTAATCAAAGCAGGTAGACAGTATTGCAGTTACTGTTCGAATCAAAGAAGGTATTCGGTAGCATTGCAATTACCTGTTCGAATCAAAGAAGGTATTTGATAGCATTGCAAATTTTGCAATTACATTCGAATTAAAGAAGGCGTTTGATAGCATTGCAATTACATTCGAATTAAAGAAGGCGTTTGATAGCATTGCAATTACATTCGAATTAAAGAAAGCGTTTGATAGCATTGCCACAGCATTTGCTGTACCTTTTCCAATCAAAGAAAGCATTTGATGGCATTGCAACAGCCCTCCCATGCTTGTCAGAGTAACGTTCAACACCTCAACATGAGGAAAAATTCAGTCCATAAAATGCTCCCTTGTGCCGCTAGTAACCAGCATTTTCATCAGAAAATTCATTATCAAACTGCTAGAGGAAAGAGACAGAAATTTAATTTCATGTTTTGGTGTTGATTTGAATTTTTTAATTGTTGACTTGTTTCTTTTTTTTACCCCTTGATGTAAGTTAAAGTGTTGGAATGTAAATGTTTCCAAATCATGTATTTGGATATTTGCATGTAGTTCATTTTAAAACTAAAAATGTGATATGTTAAGTCAAGAGCTCTGCGATTGAAGTCCGCTGCATCGAAATCAACTGAATCTCTGACATAGGCCTATGCAGAGGAGTGCTGAAAACTTTCTTCATCTAAATGACTGTGTCATCATCATCATCGAAATCCTTGGGCTAAACGCCCGTAGGTGTCCGGCGCCACTCTCTGTTTGAGTCTGTCTCGCGTCATGTTGCCCATCTTCAACCTGTCCGGTCTGCAGGTCCATACCATTAACATCTTGAACCAGCTAGACCACCTTGTCTGATGAAGAGAATAAGGGGAGAGAGGCACGAAGGACAACCTGGGTCAATGCCCGTATGTGTCCCAAGCTCTCTCCCCCCGACTCTCTCCACTGGTCTGTACTGACCGGCCTGTGCATGTCAGCTCCACATCATGACACCTTGAAGCATCTGGGTCGCTATGTCACTTGTGTCGTGGTTTTTGCGGATTTCTATGGTCTTGGTCTTTTACTGCCAGTGTATCTCCACTCATCTGGCAAACCTTCCTCATTTTATCCGGGCTTAGGACGGCACAGGGAAGTTGCTGGTTCCCTGTGGCAGAGGATGGATGCAGTTTAACGTCGTGCCCAGGACCAAAATGACTGTGTAGTCATTCCTAATTTAGAAAATCTAGTGGTGCTTGGACGCCTGGATGTATGTATTCAACTGGAGATGCTTTTTGCTCCACTGTCTGTTTTTTTCCAGGAGAACGTTGATCTCCAGCTGGAAAGCGTCTACCGTCAGCGACTGGCGGAAGTTCATCAGAGCGTGAAGAAACGACTTGTAAGTGTGGTGGAAACTTCTTAATTCACTACCTGTAGAGGTCACGTCAAGGACTACAGTATGACAAGGTCGTGATATATATAACAAGTTTATTTATATGAGCGTAATGGCAGAACTAGGTGACATACCAAATATGGGTGCAAATAAACAGTTATTGGAGCCCATCCATATAATGCATATGCAAAAAATTATATTTTCTACCTCACCCTCCCTGCTGCACCTCACACTAAATGTTCTGCCTCTTGTGTGTTTTTTCAAAAGGATACATGATCATTGTTTTTTTAATGAAGTGTGGACCAACCTATCTTTTGGCAATGTGGCAGCATTTATGGAAACTGCTGTTGTCTATATTAGCTGTGTCATTTGTGCACTGTCGTTTAGTTGCGTGTTGCTGTTTACGTGTGATGCAGGACTACCAGGTGGATGTGGAGTCAGCCGAGCGTCGGCTTCAGCAGCAGCACATGGTCCAGTGGATCGTCGATGGTGTCGTCAAAGGCATCTCACCTCAGCAGGTCAGTGCTCTGCTATGTCCACATCTCCAGTAATCCAGATGATATACATGCTGAGTTATAATAATCTTTTTTTAATATGTCAAACTGACAGAGCACAGTGTGATTGCAATTCATAGTATGAATGGATGATCACAAGTTATTATAGCAGAGTCGAATTTAATTTTTTGGCAACCACGCAAGGCGCTCATCATGTCGTATTATTTAGTTTACCATTACTAACCATCGAATGGACCTTTTGGGAGTGTAGCGGTGAAGTGATCATGCATCGGTGAGCTCTTCG
Source organism: Lumbricus terrestris (assembly GCA_949752735.1). NCBI lineage: Eukaryota > Metazoa > Annelida > Clitellata > Crassiclitellata > Lumbricidae > Lumbricus > Lumbricus terrestris. The sequence goes on along the minus strand of OX457041.1, from coordinate 6,775,900 downwards.
TGCCAGAGTGCTTAGCATTACCCTAAACCTCCAGAGTGCTTCGCATTACCCTAAACCTCCCTTCCCGGTTAGACCATGGAATGGGTAGGGCATGTGCTAAATAGATGGAATGCTCTGCCTGTTACATGGAGAAAATTGTAACGGTTTTATCTATGAGGTTACACTTTGAGGAAAAGTTCGTGAAAACTCGAGCAAGCGAGATTGCTGTCGAATAATTACATGGACATTTAAAACGGTGAAAATCCAAAAATGCAGTTTACGAGAATGGCAATTTCATTTGGTGGTCCCCAAGAGTTAAAAGCTTTCTGCATTTATTATCATGCAGTATTGCTTTTTTGTAGTTAACAAAGAGGACACAATATTCCCTTGGGAGCAAGTTTAAGACAATCATCATTTTTTAATTATGTTTTTACCATTAGATTATTTTTTTAATTTGCTAAATGATCGTTATTAATTGCTTAATTATTGCTTATCCTTCTGCTGTAATGTGCTGGTCTAGCATATCAGCGACGTTATTGTATTATATCTCTTATAATATATTATTTGTTGTATTTAATATTCAACTATCTGTTGAGATATACTTATATTTAAAGAGCTGCTTTTAAATCAAGTCCAGTGGGGGAGGATCAAGTAGGGGGGAAAGCATGGATGAAAACCGTGAACCATTTATTAGGTTGTATCCATAGGTGTAGGGAAATTTCAGGGGTGCATGGCAACATTTACGGTAACTCCTGACCGAAGCGAACATAAATCCTAAATTCATTCTAATGAGTCACATAGTGCCCCCCCCCTTTCAAGGAACCTACTTGAGAGTGCTCCCAGCCCTGCCACATCAAAAGAAAAAAGACCATAGAGATTTATAAAACAAAGTTCGAGTGGTCAGATGCAATAAAGCGCAGCTTTGAAAGTAGGTCATTCCATATTATTGGTGATCAACATTTTTCCGTATGTCTACTTGCCCAAAAACAAGAATGCCTGAAATTTGTGACTGCACTAACCCCTCTGACCTCATCTTCTATGCCTATTGTCATGTTTGGTTGATTGAGATTTGGCGAACAATTGATGGTCCTTTGTTGTTTCATTGTCCAGGAACGTGATAGTCTTGCCAAGTGCATCCAGGACTTGAAGACATTGGCCGCAAAACACGCTGTTGCCTAAGAGACGAGAGGCGAATGGGGCGATGGATTTAAACGATAGGCAGTTTGACGTTTCGCAGGGCGTTTGATGCAGGTTTCCATTTGCAGCGAAATACGCTGGTAGAAAATCCGGACTTCTTTCTCAGTCGTTTAGATAAGTTTTTTAGCTGACCCGGGAACATAACGAATCAATCGACGAGAGCAGATAAACGTGAATTGAAAAATTGTGTTGATGATTTTTGGTTTTTGATTTGATTGGGAAGTTTTATTAAGTTAATAATAATGATAATAATCTTCGTTTAATTTCAAGCTAACATGGCGCAGTCTGAATACAATTCATCGTCTGACAGATGATCACGAGTTTTTACAGGAGTCTAAAATAACTATCGGCAGCCATACAGGGATTGAATTACGTCCTGCTCATTTTACTAACGCCATCTGCTGATTGGAAGGTTGAGTGGACCTCTTGGAAGGAAGTGGGAGGCATCCATTCGCTCTTAGTGCCAGAGTGTTTACCATTGCCCTAAGCCCCTCCCAATAGCACGAGTTATTATTCCAGTACATAACAATAAATAATCATAGTTATGATGATAGTAGTAATAAAAATAAATTGGGTAGGAGAAAAGTAAGATGAAAATTCAAGCGGTAGGAGTTTGTTGTGATATTTGTACATAAATTCACAAGTTTGAATGAAGTTCATTTGAGTAATGGTTGTGCTAACAGTTTAAGTGCTGAGAATTATGGTTGCGTATGTGAGTTGAAGGGGGATTTGTTATAATTCTTATGGCTAGGTAGAGGTCCAGATGACATTACAATAAGAAGATAAGGATACACAAGTGTATAGTATAGAATAGTCAAAATGTGGGAAGGTGGTAAGTGGGAGATTCGATTTAGGATGCCGATCGATGATTTTAGTGATTAATTTACTCTCAGTGTGGTCAAAATAGGCCTACTCAATTTACAAAATATTAAAAATACATAAATCGTATTTATCCATTTTATTTATTGAATAAATATTCAAAGTAGTCAAAATAGATAAATCATCCTATCTATGCTTGTGAAGAGCAATTATAAGCAGGGTTAGCACACACACACACTGCAGTTATACACGGCTACTTTGTTTCAATAACACCTGAACTTCCTGAAGCTGTTAATGATAATGAACATTAGTCTGCATGCTACGCGGTAGAGACACGGTGGTGTAGCGGTAAGTACGGCGCCTTGTGACCGAAAGGACGTATTATCGAATTTGCTCATCCACAGTAATTATTGTCTGTGAGGAAGGCAGTAGAAAATCATCTCACTCATCTCATCCCTTCAGGCGTAACGTCAATGAACGTGCCTTCGGGCAGAGCACTCATCATCGTCGTTGTCGTCATTATCGTCGTAGTCATCATCATCATCAGTTTGCATGCGCAAGTTATCGAAACTGCAGCAGGAAGCGCCACGTACAATAAGCTTACATGAATCGCTGCAAATGGTGGCGTCGTTGCCTTGAAGCCGGAAGGTTCGAGGTTCGAATCCACCTCAAGTCGCCGCGTAGGGACCTTGGGCAAGTCCTTCACTCGCAATTGCTCCGCGCTTCGGCGTGAAACTCCGATGCAGTGTCCGCTCTGCAGTCGGGAGCGCCTCTGAGTAGTGAGCTTGAAGGGGCGCTATAACAAGTACGCATACAAACAATGATAGATTAAGTTATTGTAGGCCTCCAGTTTCTGTAATCGAATCAGCATTTGCTAATTAGGCCTACTAGTAATTTTGGTATAGTACGCAAAACAACTTGAAGTAGTAGCCAGACCCTGCATCACTGCAAAGGCAACATGCAGGCTGTTTCTGTTTTAAAAAGATATCGTCTGCCATCAAGTATCTAGTAGGCCTGCTATCGCCGTATGTTCAGCATAAAACGAACCTGAAAACAACACCATATGGACCTTTCCCACGCAGGTCCAGGCAACTTTTGCTACTATCTCGCATGTATGTGGTTAGATAAAACTGCATGAAGTCCACTTCACCCAATTAACAGGGTCGTGGCTGATAAGAAGTCAATAAGAAGATCGCTACGACTGACTCTTGGTTGATTTCCAGCAGTTAACTCGTGAAGGTAGGTAGTAGGGTCCAGTCTTCTATTTTCCAAGTTCTCTATTTCGCAAGAGTTCGAAGACCATAATTTATTGAATCGTAGTTTTATGTTTTGAAATTGGAGTCCAGCCTCTGACAAATTTTATTCCATTAGCGCTATTGTTATGATAGGCGCAACATAGGCTATTATTGTCTGCAATTCTACATTTCATGGGCCTGTTACACTGAGAGCGCTGATCTGAACAGCTCTGCTGTGAGAAGCGCTTTACAAAACAATGTCATATACGATTAGTACGTGTGTGAAGTCGCATTAATAATCTCTTTCAGAGGTTTCTACAGTGTCCAAAGAAGGCTGAGTTGTTGGAACCAGCTGCTTCATAGGCGCTCAGTCAAAACAAAATCCACGACCAGATCCGTGTTAGATAGAAAGTTTGAAATGCGCTGAAACAAATTTAAATGACTTGAAAACAAGAACTGTGACAACCTTTTGAGAAGGAAGGAAAATGCTGCGAAGACAATACCGTAAGTTTTTAATAGCGAAAAACTCCCCTCCCTGATCGAGCTCACCTTAAAATATCGCCTAAAATTTGGATTAAACTGCGAATACGATTAACTAGCATACATTACATCGCGTGACTACCGTATGTCTGCGTTACATTACAGCAATGTTTCGCATCGTCGTGCTACTGTTGGTGGCGTTGGGTTGCGCCACCGGTCAGCGCTTTCTGTCCGTCGAGAATGGTCAGCTGAGACTGAACGGAGAGAGGGTCTTCCTGTCAGGGATGAACATCGCGTGGCACTTCTACGGATCGGACTTTGGAAACGGGCAGTACAGCTGCTGCACTGGATCCGCACTCGAGGACTACATACGACGCATCAAAGCAGAGGGAGGCAACTCACTCAGTCAGTATTCGTTCATTTATTCATTCGTTCATTCATTCATTAATTCATTCATACAATTGTTCATCCATTCATCCATCCATCCATTCATCCATCCATCCATTCCATCCATCCATCCATCTATCCATCTATCCATGTATCCATCCATCTATCCATGTATCTATCCATCTAGGGATCTGGTTGCACTGTGACGGTTGGTACACCCCTTCCTACGACTCGAACGGCTACGTGACCGGAACCGACGACCAGAATACGATGGCCTCTGAACTCGCCCAGTTCCTCGACGTTGCCTATGACAACGACCTCCTCGTCTTCATCGTGCTGTGGAACGGGGCCACGACCCCTGACCCCCAATACCTCGACCTCATCTGGGACGAGTCGAAGCTCCAGTCGTACATCGACCAGGCCCTGACCCCAATGGTCAGCGCCCTCAGTGGGAAGGTGGCCCTCGGAGGGTGGGAAATCATGAACGAGGTATAACCTATACACCTCTTGTATTTTTATTATCTGTAACATTAGAAGACAATAGCAAATTCCTCTTCAATAATCATTGTTGTTGTTGTTGTTGCAGTTATCATCTCAGTCGTCGTCCTGATAGTTGACATCGCCATCATCATCGTCGCTGTAGTCTTCGTCATCATCACTATCTTAATCATAATCATTATCATTATCATAATAATAATCTTCGTTTATTGACATTCAATCTGACAAACCGCAGAACGATTACATGTACAAGTTATACGAAATACGGCCTGCTTCGCACGACACGCAGTTCGGCTACAACAGGTTCGGTAACTTAACTAATGGCCTAAGTACTGGATCACTCCTGATTCGGCCAAGCCAGGAGTGGGAGGGGCTATCTTTATTTTTAGCAGAACCCGAGTCAAGCAACACATCAGCAAAGCGCCAGCGGCAGCTAACAGAAAATTCAAATAAATTTTTGCCCTGAGCGAGGCTTGAACCCGGGTCCGCGCGGCTGACTCTCAGTTTAACGACCAGCGCTCTCACCACTGAGCTACGGGACCCCCCTCATCGCATAGTCATAATGATATTTATCATCATCATTGTCATGGACATCATCATTAGGTATCGTCAACAGCAACAATATCATCGACGTCGTCGTCGTCATTGTCGTCATCATCATCATCATCATCATCATCATCATCATCATCATCATCATCATCATCATCATCATCATCATCATCATCATCATCATCATCATCATCATCATCATCATCAACAATCATCATCATCATCATCATCATCATCATCATCATCATCATCAACAATCATCATCATCATCATCATCATCATCATCATCATCATCATCATCATCATCATCATCATCATCATCATCATCATCATCATCATCATCATCATCATCATCATCATCATCATCATCATCATCATCATCATCATCATCATCATCATCATCATCATCATCATCATCATCGTCATCATCACGACAGAATTCATAAATTTCTTAATCGAGTCCAATCAGTTCACAGCATAAGGACGCGACAACTTACTTACTTACCGACTGATTTGTGTGTCGTTATCTGTGTGCTTACTCAGCCGGAGGGTATTGTGAATGCCGGGGTATCCGACGCCAACCCCTGCTTCGACACCCAGGTCCTCGGTGGGTCAGGGGCCGGGTGGGCAGGAACCTTCATCCCTATGCAGCTGTTGCAGCGCTTCATCAATCGACAGACGGCGGCCATTAAGAGGGCGGATTCCAAGGCGATTGTGACTCTGGGGTCATGGTCAGAGAGAGCGCAGACCGATGAACTGGGATGGAGGAACTACTACAAGGATAAGTAGGTCTCTTCTTATCTGCTCTCTAATCTAATCTAATCTGATCTAATCTGATCTGATCTGCATACATACATACGTACATACATACATACATACATACATACATACATACATACATACCTACCTACATACATACATACATACATAGTATGTATGTATGTATGTATGTATGTATGTATTACATACATACATACATACATACATACATACATACATACATACATACATACATACATACATACATACATACTTACATACTTACATACATACATGCATGCATACATACATACATGCATGCATACATACATACATACATGCATACATACATACATACATACATACATACATGCATGCATGCATACACCCTCGGGCATGCGGCGGCAGCATTGCTGTCTACCATGATATCCCAGAATTCCCGGTGATTTAATTAGCATGCGCTAGGCTGACTGGGCTTTCTTCCCCTATTTAGCTATACCTATTCTTAGATACGTTCTACCAGCGTGCGTATACCATGACATTGACAATGTATGCGTGGTCCAACAGCTGTCTTATCGACGCCGGTGGTGACAGTCTCGGTGTAATCGACCTCTATCAGATGCACACCTATTCCTGGGAGAACGCTTACACCAGCTCGTCCCCGCTCAACGTACCCAACTCCGCCTACAACCTCAACAAGCCGAACATTGTGGGAGAGTTCAGTCAGAGTGGCGGCGACGGGCGGTCCATCCAGGAGCAGTTCGACTGGGCCTACACCCAGGGCTACTGTGGGGCCTGGTCGTGGCAGGCCAACGCGGGCGGGGAACATGCCGACTCCTTCGCTACCCAGGCCCTTGGGCTCAATCACCTGCGCGGAAGGAACGACCAGAACACAGGAGGACGTGTTGACATCGATCTCCAGTGAAATTAAAACATTGCTGGGGTCTTATTCAGATTGAAGCGTATAACGGAAATGATTACGCTTCGATTTTAATTTAAATTAAATTGAAATATAGCTGTGGTTTTATTCATATTGAAGAGTGTTCTATCTAATCTGTAACGCCAGCAAATTATTGGTGACAATTGTCCAATACTCGTAGGCTTGCACCACATGGGCAGATGGTTCAGTAGGCTTAGGTCAAACTGGAGAGCGCTATTATTGAGTAACGTTGACCCCCTATAGTCTTTATTATTCTATTAGCAATCACACAAGTTCCATAATATTAGGCCTATTAAGAAATAAGACAAAGATGGCTATTAAAACACGTTACATGTAATTTCTGATACAACATTCGACTACACAACAACGACTCATTATAACAAATACGTTAAAATCGGTCTATTTCTTTATCTCAGTACTTTTCTTTGGAAAAAGTTTATCGTAGGTGACGCCAAATCACCGCAACGAAAAGTAGGTTTGATTTAATTCACCAACAATTCACAGATAAACCTATAAAATATATTATAAGCTGCCATCGAAATTAAGTATAGGCCTATGTATATACGAGCTCTATGACAATAGATTATAGATCATTCTAATCATAAGCTGTGTTTCTATTCGGGTCTCTAAAGGTCCTGATAGTGGCCTAAATAGAATTTACTTTCCGTACAACAACTCCAGCAAACATCTCAGCTCAGCACCGAATATAGGAATTTGGTTGATTTTATCAACGTCAATTTCTCGAATTTAAAAATAATACAGTAAAATTCAAGGATGTCAGAAGAATGAGCTGAATCCGATGATATTGCTTTGGCTGCGGCTGACTCGGACACAAAGTGAGATTATGTTGCACGTCGTCATCGGCTAAAACGAATCCCGCTAGAAACCCGCTAACTCCGCGAAGGTCGAATCCATTTCGCCAAGGACCAGTCGGAACTTATCTCTTTCTCCTCCAAGTTCGTCTACAAGAAATTACAGATTTTGCATTTCAGACACGAGATGGAGATATAAATGCTTAGGTCTATTCTAGTATGAAAAAGAATCAATCAATCAATAAATCAATCAATCAATCGATCGATCAATCAATAGATCAATCAATTTATTGATCCCAGAAACAGATTCAAGTGTCCGGACCTCTCTGTCCATCGTGCTCGGTGCGGCTTGAACCAGAGCCGAACAGTTGCTGTTTTAGGTCCCGCCACATTTCACGTGGAACCTGAAGGGACCATTCTTCTACGCTCTAAGCTCATGTCACGGCTATTCCCCGCGTATCTTCTCGCCCTATAAAGACGGTTCTTTTCCTTCGGGGTTCTGTGATGAACGTGTCCTATAAATTTGCAGACACGTTGTAGCCTACGTTACGATAAAGGAGTAAAATGTTACCTTCCAATCTGTCGACCTCTTTCTGTAGTTTCGTCACTACTCTCGCGGCTTCAGTTGCTCTCGTCTCAGCCTGCAAAACAGTCGTTGCATGTAGTTTGAAAACAATGGTCATTTCTGACTTCAACAACCATTGATTGCTCTAATTATAGGCCTACACATGTATACAGTCGTTGCTCTAGTCGTAATTAAAGAAGCGTTTATTGTATTTACAAATGCAGAGCTTCCAATCCAGCCTTCAGAGGCGCTGCCTACGTTATAGTGATACCCACGATCAGAGGAGATAGTCTTGATGCGTTTACGAAATAGATACCCAGTATAGTGGCCTATGCCTACGATGATGGTACTGTTCTAAACTGCCTTTGTTTGATTGCGGTTGTATAGACACTCACGATTTATAGGTAGTGATTTACAACTATAAACAATGGCCTATATTGCCCTTGACAATGACAAACAAGTTTTAACCCCCTCTTCAAAACTTTCTGCATCCGCTCCTGAACCTATAGCGCCCCTTCAAGGCGACTACTAAGAAGCACTCTCAACGCCAGAAGGCTTACAGCTAAAGATGGCAGTTTTTAGATGTGCATAATTATGAATAGAGTGTTCCTCGGTGAACAAGCGCAGCGCCAAGGAGAGCCCGTTCCAAAGCGCGGGACCAATCACCAAAAAACCCAATAATTATTCTGCTATTATTAATATTTACGAGTTGAGAGTAGAAAAGGACTTACGTCCTCGAGTTGAGTTGATATGTTCTGGATGGATAGTTCGTAACTTTCTTGTCTCAACGCAGCCTGAAAGCAGATCATCGGCATTAGAGTCAAAGTATCTGCTACCACTCATCTAATAGAATATTAGTCTACGTGCGTTGCGTGGGCGCGTGTGTGAGCGTGTGAAGAAGGGAGTGAATGAGTGCTACACGTCATGGGCGCCGACTCTGCGAGGCCCGTGAGTGCTCAGCACCGCCAGAAATCGGCCATGCGAGGCCCGCCTATGCATGGGCACCGCCAGAAATCAGCCAACAAGATGTGCATTTATGATATTATTTCTCTGTTGGTATTGCTTAGTCATTGCGTCTTTTACATATTTTCTTTTATCTCAGTTAGTCTACCTTACTATTAGCCTACTCCAGTTTTTCCCCGTCTGGTAGTCAGTGGCGGCGCCAAGAGTTCAGTTTGATTTGTGGGAAAAAATTTCCGTTTTCAGTCGCCAAAATTTCTGACGACCGTTTTTGGTCATCGGCCAGAATCCGAAGAAATTTTTCCATTTCAGCCGCCAAAAGCAAAAATTTCTGACGACCTTCTTTTTTGTAGTCATTTGATCGAACGAAATCTTCGAAAATGGTCCTTTTTCATAACCGCCAAACTGTCAGTCAAACCTCGTGCGTACCTTTACGGGTTTTTTTTTTGGGGGGGGAGGGGAGGGGTAAAGGGGATTAGTCGTGCAAATTGTTTATCTTTACATGGAAAAAATGGATGGCCTTTTTTAGCGGGTCTTAGTCCCCCCCAGCCCCCTCCGTAGCACCGCTACTGCTGGTGGTCTGAAATCCATACGAATACGAGGAAAACCTCGAAATCCTGCTCATTCGATCCGCTTCAGTCATTTTTTTTATTACGGACGAAGGCGACGATTTGAACGACTGTTTCTTTTTATTGTATAAGCTAGGCTATAATGATCCTCACTGCGCGAGAATCAACTCCCAGCATCACAAAAGCCGGATAATGTTTTGTCTGCGTTAATTAACAAACTAAATTGTCTGTGAAAACTATTTGAAAAACTGTCTTCCACAATGTTACTATAGGCTCACTAAATATAATGGTTAGTGTGGACATAATTTTTTTAATTTCTTGTGCAAAATTTGAGTCTGTTGAGTGTTGACCTAATTAGGGGAGAGTCATCCAAGATGCCCATGCTAACGAAGATTGAGATATTCTTCTGTATGGATTCCAAGAGAAGTAGGCTACATGTTGACCCAAAGAGTGATAAAATCTTTTAAAGCAATTGGGAAGAACATTTAGGGCCTATTGAAGTCTTAAATCATATATTTAAACAATGAAATAATGGAAAATTTTGAAGAGATAACAGCTTAACACTAACAGAGATATAACAGAGATTAACAGAGATAACAGCTTGTCACTATTTCATGTTGTGTGGAATTTTTTTAGACAACGGCAGGGATGCTTTTCAAGTCTTAAACCACGTCAATTTCGTAAAACTGACAGCTTAGGATGCTACCATCGCAGTGTGGCAAGAAAAAAAATCGAAAATGGTCAGGAGCACACCCCCCTCTCCATTCCTCAAACCCCTTCGGCCCTTCCCTGCTCGGCGATCGTCCTTTCACCGCGAGTCCGTCCCCTAAAACCATGAACAAGTCTCTGCCTATGAACAGAAGTAATTTCAATAAGTCTCCTATCAAAAAAAGGCTCCAAAAAAATTTTCGCGCTCACGCGCGGGTTTCTCTCACATTTCTTTGGGCACTCACACTCTTCGGGTCAACTCGGCGCCTGTGCTACACGTAATATGTTATTTGTAATATGTTATACGTCATGTGCTATATGTTACATGTAGTATGCTGCATTCATGGCTTAAAGTGTGCCTGGACGGTCATGGACGGCGTCCATGCACTTATTTTGAAATCTGAACGCCGTCCTGCCACTTATTGGCCAGCACATACAGGAAAGTTAAGAAGCGTACACTTCAAGCGCTGGTTGCATGTTATATGTTATAATATTTGTGTGGAATATATTATTATTGTCCAACCTCCTGTTCGGCAATCTCCAATGATCTCATGTTGTTACCGACGACTTTCAACTCCTCCTCCAATTCAATGATTTTGCTGGAAAAGAAATCATTCGAGATGAGGCAGACAAAGATACAACAGAAAACCAGGTGCGGATTGATTGATTGATTGATTCGTTGGTTCATTCATTCATTCATTTATTCATTCATTCATTTTCTAGGAACTTATATAGCGCGCCTTCATGAAACCTAATCAGGAACGTCCTCTGCTCAGCTGCCTCAGCAACGGCTAAAGATAAAAGTCTTGAGCGATTTGCGAATTTTTTTTTGATTTGTCAGAGGAAATATTGCGCAGCTCCGAAGGGTGGGCATTCGAGATGGACGGCAGATGAAAAACCAGATAGCCAATCGCCCGTAGAACTGGGAGTTCCCCTCCCTTAGTCGCAGAACGAAAAGCCTGACGCCCTACACGTATAGGACACTGCGACAGAGATCGCGCAGGTATGCACATACATACATACATACATACATAAATACATACATACATACATACATACATACATACATACATACATACATACATACATACATACATACATACATACATACATACATGCATGTACATACATTGAAATCTTACCTCTCCGCTGCTTCCAATCTGGATAAAGATCGTTCCAGGTCAACTTCAGTTATGGCCAGCTTCCGGGCAGTCTGTAAAAAACGGAAGCCTCTGATTTCCTCCATTGCTTAATTGAAGGAAGCAGATAACGAAAGACAACAGCACGGTAGCCGGTTGGTTATAGCGGTCGCTTGAAACGCGCAGACTGCGAGCCTGTCCCCTGTCTATGTTTCTTGAGCAGTCCCTTCACTCGCAACAATATTGCTGACTGTCATTATACTCAGGCTTTGGGTCGTTTGGGCACTATGTGCAATGGTTAAAGTGAGTTGTGTGAGCAGTGGTTAAAGTGAGTTGTGTGAACCGAATAGGTGAGCATTGGGAACGCCAAGGAAGAGTTTCATTGGAACGCATTTGTTCCCAGGCTTCCTGTAACATCGTGAGCAGTGGGAACTGAAACAAGAACTTTCGAGAGCAGTGGGAACCCCAATTCCCACCCACTTTAAACTCTGACTAGGCTATGTGTACTTTAGAAACGTGCAATTTCATTTGTATTGTATTGTCTTTATACATTGCATTGCATGACGTGCTGAGTGATATAATTGGACAGCTATTCTGCATTGCTTTACGTTACCTCTTCGTATTTTCTGTCGGCTTCCTCTCCGAATATGATCGTCACTTCCAGTTCCTTTTCCACCTGAGCAATTCGATCCTCGTCAGTGGCCATACGAGACTCCAGGACCTTTCTTCCTCTGTGTGGAAATCAAGAAACTATGGATAAACATTTTAGGCGGAAAATTGCAGCAGGAAGTAAATAAAGTAAATGAAATGAACATAGATACAGTGAAAGAAAGAGAAAAAGTGATGCAACGTAGCATGACAAGACAAGACAAGGCATGACACTACATAACATGCATATACTATATATGTCATAACGTGTCATAGCGTGACACAACACAGCATGGCATAACATGGCATGACATAACGTGACGTGACATTCCATGACATCACATGCCACATGAGATCCTCGGTGGCCGAGTGGGTTGGTAGCCCGCTCGCCGCGCCGGCGACCCGGGTTCGATTCCCGGTCGGTCAGAGATTAATTTCTCGGATCTTTACTGCGGGTGGCTCGGTCGCAATATAAACGTGGAGTAGCGGTGGTGAAGGATATCACCCTCAGGGTCGAAGCCATAACACAGCCGCTATATAAATTTGCGATTACATTACATTACATAACACGACAACATAATACGGCATGACATGACATAATATGACAAAACATGTCACAACACAGCACAGAGCTGCCATGACTGAGAAGATTTGTAGCTTGTTTGTTTGTATGTGAACTTGTTATAGCGCCCCTTCAAGCTCTCTACTCAGAAGCACTCCCGACTGCAGAGCGGACACTGCATTGGAGTTTCACGCCGAAGCGCTGAGCAATTGCAAGTGAAGGACTTGCCCAAGGTCCCTACGCCGCGAATTGAGGTGGATTCGAACCTCGAACCTTCCGGCTTGAGGGCAACGACGCCACCACCGCGCCCCACAAGTAGTTGTCTGGCCCGCGGTGGTAGTGATAGTGGTGAGGGGGGGTCAGCCTTACCTTTCGCTTTCGTCGAATGCCTTCGAAGCTTCTTCGAGTTTCGTGTTCGTATGCGTCAGCCTCGTTTCCGTTCCTTCGAAGTCCTCCTCGATCGACCGAACTTGCTTCGTCAGCGACACGACCTCACCCTCCGCCTATAAATAGCAGCAGACGATGACGTCAGATTATAATGAGAAACTCCGACCTCACCCTCCGCCTATAAATAGCAGCAGACGATGACGTCAGATTATAATGAGAAACTCCGACCTCACCCTCCGCCTATAAATAGCAGCAGACGATGACGTCAGATTATAATGAGAAACTCCGACCTCACCATCCGCCTATAAATAGCACCAGACGATGACGTCAGATTATAATGAGAAACTCCGACACTGCTCACGAGTAAGCTACAGTCTGGCCGTAACAACCCCAGGCCAGGAGAAATTAGGAGGCAGGACTTTTCTTTAACGTGCAACTCTACACAAAATGTGCAGTTGCAAATGAATTTGTGCAGTTGTAAAAGCAATCATGTGCGGTGAAAATCATTAGAAAAATATACCTGTAGCCGCCGGTTTACCACGGAAGAGCGACATGGAACGAAGGGCTTGTGCAGTGAAAAATATGCAGGAAGGCCAAATTTCAGACGAAAGACTAAAAAAGGTCACCAGATTTTATCACCGACGACTTGCGACAATTTTGAAAGAAATTTCTGACAAAGGACCAGAGAAACAGTCGTCAGAATTTTTGGCGAAAGCCACACCAGATTCGAATTGCTGGTTATCGAGTTGAAAACTTTCTTTAAGAAAGCCCTGGCAGGATGAGGGCGAAACTAACTAAACTTATCATTGATATCATATCATTGAAATGACACGGCGGCGTTAACAGCGACAATTAAGCTACAATGTATGTTAGAGTGTTCAAATTTCCTATGCGCAGTGGCGGAGACCTAGGGGGGGACAGGGGGGACGGTCCCCCCCAATGAAAGTGTTGGGGGGGGACAGCCCATGCATTTGTCCCCCCCCCCCGAATGTTTGAGCGTCAAGCCTTTTTTTGGCGGCGAAAATAGAAAATTTCTTTGAGATTTTAGCCGGATGACTAAAAAAAAGGTCATCAACTTTTTTGGCGACGAAAATAGAAAAATTTCGTCGAGATTTTGGCCGGATGACTAAAAAAAAAAAAAAAGTCATCAACTTTTTGGCGGCGAAAATTTCGCTCGTCGTCAGAAATTTGTCTGAAAATCTCGCGTCTTTCCGTCCCCCCCAATTCTCGGCCCAGGTCTCCGCCTAATATGAAATTTGTCTGAAAATCTCGCGTCTTTCCGTCCCCCCCAATTCTCGGCCCAGGTCTCCGCCTATGCCTATGCGGAAAAAATAATTTTGAATAATCACCTCGCATACCCTCTGGATTTGTGACATTTGGTGTCCTGAACTACTCAGTGAAATCTTTTGGCTTTGGGATCATGTTAAGTGACACCTCAAAGCTAGTGAAGTTTTCAAAAAGTGCGATTTTTTCTTAAAAATAAAAAATCACAAATTTAATGCATCACATCATTTACTGTCACACAATACAGACTACAGTAAACAAACAACGCTTTTTGCAGTGCTGTGTAACAATACAAAGTAGTAGTGTCTATTTTTTTATATAAAAATAAAGTCTAGGCCTATAGCCCTATACTGTATCTGAAAAGTGAAAATCTACGGTATGGCATTAGGCTTTCAGTGGTGTTCAGCTTCTTGGAAGATGAGCTGTCGTTGCTTGCTGCTCATCCTGTGTGAGGGCCAAGTTAAAATCAGTTGACAACTTTACTGCAAGTCCAACAAAGTCATTAGGCCTAATAACAGAAAGTGCAGCAACAATGTCCTTGGAATGTTGGTGTTCTTCTCGTCTTATCCACGTTTTGGGATCAGAAGAGAGCAAATCTTGACCGTCTTTGAGGGTAGCAAATAGATGCATCGATTGCTGTATCACGAACTCAGATAAAGTTTTAACCTGAAATGTCCTGATGGTTTTGGATCAACAAACCATAAATCCATTTTCTTCTGTGGCTTGCGATATATGCTGCGCAAACTGTTCGTTTCTTCTCGTCAGCAGACCTTGTCAGAAAAAGGGACAATCCTGCTTATTCTTTGCTGACTTACCATAGATGCCTCTTCATTTTTGAGGGCTACATCTGAAGCTTGGGTCTCAATGCTGTGAAATTTTCTCATGTTCTATAGCATACACAGATCGTAAGGAGCATCCCAGGAGATGGGTACAGTGAACCATGCCTCAACGTACAGGGCTACAATAAACAGGCTGATCCTTCTTGTAAGCCTACAGTTCTTTAGTATTCGTAGGAAAAGATGTATCTTCAAGCAATATTATAGGCCATTTGATAAGCACCATTTAGACTGAATTGTATGCTGTCAACATCACCAATATGGGTAGCCTCATCAAGTGCAATAAGACTGAGCCTTTATGAACTCTAAGTGGTCTTGCACCGGCTGGTTGTCTGAACTCTGCTGTGCAGTGCACATAAAACTGAACCACAACTTGGTGGTTCTGCTCTAGCCATACCCTCTCACTGTAAGCCAGGGAACAGCCTTTGTATCCTTACAGAGAGAAACAAATTTGTTCTTGTCAGTGAGACGCAACTGACATTTGGACATGGCGAAAACTGCAATTTGAGGCCCATTGGAGACAAAGAGTAAATCAAAAGTTCAAAACTGCATGCTGCAAAGCCTGCAATCAATTCAAACTGATGTCTGCAAACCAAGAATGATAGGCATTTTGTCAAAGGCCTTTTGAATAATGACTATTGTGCCACTGTGAACTCCTGTGTTACCACTGATTGTGTCAACCCAGCTAGCCATTTTTATACCCGATTCTTCCTTTAGTATTTAAGTGATTTTGTTCCCATTAATGAGCCAGTTCCAGGGCCAGGCAGTTTAGAATGGTTAGAAGCTTTTTTCAATTCCTAAGCCAGACACAACAACCACCATGTGATCAGCATTAACACTCTCATCACCTGGCTGCAGCTTACCTTCGAAATGAACAATTGCCTTATGGCAGAAATTTTCTCTAATGCTTTGCTCAATGGAAGAACAGGTCTCCTTACAGGTCTCATACTAAAGTTGTGCACAGAACCAGATCATTGACATTGATACCTACTGCTTTTAGGGCCGGGGCAACTGTGTGCATTGCCTGATGTGACATGTGATTTTCTGTCCCTGCTACCCAATACATATATATCAGTTCATCAATCAGCATTGAATATCAATGATAGATAATAATTATAACAATAAATATATAATATAAGAAAATAAAGAAGATAAGTATTATGAAATAACAAGAATTTTATTTGAAAAAACCCTCAGAAATAGCAGTGAACTATTTTCTTAAAAAAACTGAGTTTTCCCCAAATATCGCTTTTCTTCGCACTATTTCAAGAAGTTACGCCCTCTTGAGGGGTCATTTGCCATTGAGGTATGGATGTAGAATTTTGGAGGGTTAATTGTGTACATAAATGTCACATTTTAAGCCCCTATGCATGTGATTCATACAAAATTATTTTTTTCTGAACACTCTAATGTATGTAACTCAGATCAAGAGGGAAGGAGTTGTTTAGGGGATCGTAACACGAAGAGCGCACTTCCCTCCCAAGGGGCGACTCAACCTTCCCTTCGGCAGATGAAGTTAGTAAGACGAGAAATAGAACGTTAAGGGGGACGCCCTGCATGGCTGTCGAGCAGCTAAAATCGACTCATATGGGCTTACAATAACTTGCGATCATCCTTTCATTGTGCGAATTGCAATCACACTGCGATGTGTCAATTTGAAATTAAAACGAAGATATTTTGTATCACTGTCATTAGATTATATCAGATAGATTCGGATTAGAAATTTAGAATGCTGGTTTATCATCAGATAACCTATTGGCACTTTAACAAATTCGAGACCACAATTATACATGTAGCCTATATTCTACGTTACGTTAGGCCAGTGGCGGCGCTACGGCAGGTCGCGGCAGGTCATTTGACCTGCCTATTTTGCTCCCGACCTGCCTAATGACCTGCCAAAAACACTTTGGAATTTTTAATATCTTCCTTTACATAAATTTAAGAGCCTGAAATGAAAAATCAAAATTTTCATCGCCCACAAGTTCACTATTGTTGTAGTGCAATTATCAGATCTAACTGACTTTTACGTCTGCTCTTATCTAGTAGGTCAGTCAGCAGGAAGTCTATGTTTTAAACTTTAAAAAAATTCCAGATTGCCGCCGTTACGTCAGAGATCTGTAGAAAACTAGAAAGAAACAATAGTCGGTCGTCCATTACTTCGGAAAACTAGAATCACTGATTTTTAAAATATAATATTATATATTATAAACACAGAAATAGATATATAAATAACAATGAGACGCTGCAACATTGAGAATTTCTTTGGAAATAAATTGGGCGCAAAGAGGATTAAGCAGAACGCGCGACTGATGCCGAAATCGGTGGAGTTTTAGGCGATTATGTTAGGAAACAAGGCCTAGGCCTACTTGACTAAAACGATGATTGTTGTGTAAATGTTGAAAACGCAGAAGACTTGAGAGACAATAATAATGTGGATGATGTTCTTGGAATGCCTTCGAAAGATATTGCGGGCGTTAATTTGGTCCACAGGACATTTCTAAATCGCCAACCGACGAACCCACTCAGTCGTTGCTTCGCCGTTTCCCGGGCATCTAGTAGCAGGGGTTGTCTGTCGTTTCAGTCCATCCATCATCCATGTAGGTCCTAGCCTATATCGAGTTCAAAAGAGATGTCAGATAAGCTAGGCTATAGTCTAGGTAGCCTATTCAGATAATAAAGTGAAACACAATAGCCTAATTAATTATTAGGGCCTACTGCTTTCGCACCAAATGCTAGTAGCCTTCGTGTTAAGAGCCTAATTTACATCTTGTGTTCATTAACCAGTTTTATTTCGAATATGCTCTATTTTTGTAGACCAACACATGATAGGCCTATTGCCAATACCGTATTGGCAGGAAATAAGCTCAAAGCAACTTTTTCTGGGGAACCTGCTCATCGATTATTGCTGCATTGGGCACCGCACGCCCTAGGGCGGGGCCTGACTTCAAATTCAATCATCACTTTCTTCGACCTGCCAAATATCTTCCATGACCCTGAGGCGACCTGCCGAAATTTTATAGCTGGCGCCGCCACTGCGTTAGGCTATATATAGCCTACGCGCTTATAATAAAGAATTGATTTACTATTAGGCCTAGGCCTATATAATATATAGCCTGCTGAATTTATTTCGTATAGGCTATATACATGTATAATATTTGTCTGTTGTGGTAGTAAGTTGCTACGGAACTTATTTCCAGTTAAGGTAAGGAGTTTTTCGCCTAGGAAGGAAGCACATCTGTTTCAATTATCCCATCGGAAGTTCGAAAGTTTTCCATGTGCATATAACTGCAGGACTTTGGAACGGTTTCCGGGCATTCCTTACAGTCAACGGCTTTCTCTCTGTCTGTCTTTCTTTCTGTCTGTCTGTCTGTCTGTCTGTCTATCTGTCTGTCTCTTTTCCCCTCAAGAGTCGAATCTGACTCACTCCTTCCCATAACCATTAATTTTTGGTCTCGCCAGCAGCTGTTGAGTGGCTCGATGTTTAGTGCTTTAAGGAGAGGGTGAGGGAAATGGAGAGGCATATGCAGAGGCAGAAGGAAAAGGACAGGGACGGGAAAGGTAGACTGGTATTATGCTGTGCTCTCATTCTGTCTGTCTGTGTTCGTCTGTCTGTCTCTCTGTGTATGCGTGTATCTCTGGCTCTTTGTGTCTATCTGTGTGCCTCTGTCTTTGTTCCTCTGTCTGTCTGTCTGTCTGTCTGTCTTTTTCTATTTCTGTCTGTGTGCGCCTGTCTGTGCTGTCTGTGTTGCCTGTCTGTATGTCTGCAAGTTTGTCTCTATGAGGCCATCGATTAGTTGAAAGATGGCACTTGAGTAAAACGGAGATAGTTTGAAGCGTGTGTGTGGGCAATTGCTGCCATCACTCGGTCACTAGGTCACGGTTCCAGAACGATGAGATACGCCAGGTTTCCCTATTATAATAGATGATACGCGAAAAACATATTAAACGAATAAATTTTTTCTACGAGATTCTGTCCATCTTTCCTTGATTAACTGTTCTGCCTCTACCATGCGCTTACGGCTTAGGCTACAAACCTTTCAGTGGCCCTCCCAACAGGGTTTCTCTCAAAGAATAATTCTAGAATTGCACGGCGCATGTGCAATTTACTCTTCCCCTTCCAATCCTCTGTGGTAGATTAGGCTACTTCCAATCGGGGGAAGACTTTTAGCCTACTGTTTTTAACTGCACGAATGCCCATTCTGAAGAAGTCTTTCGGCTCTCAAATTACAGATCAAAACCACAGCAGCTGTTATTGCCAGGTCCGTCTTGCTATATTATCCTCAACTTCAAATTATTTCTAAAGACTTGAGCATTCAAACTCGTCACCCAGCGATAGAACCTACACACAAAGAAATCCGTCTTAGGCCCACAGGCCAAAAGATTGTGTATGCGTATGCGACGGTATCGCAAGCAATAGTGCAATATAGCATAGGCGCAACCACCCTATGGGACCCACGGGACGCGTCCCCCAACTTTTGAGTGGTCCCCTAACTTTATTATTATGGTCCCCCAACTTTTAGGACGTGATTCATTATGGTCCCCCAACTTTTAGGACGTGATTGCACCTATGCAATATAGTTTCCAATTTGAAAATAATTCATATTTCTATTGACATTTCCGTTTTCTATAGCGTATTTCCTTTCTTGCTCTATGCTCGTTCTCAAAATAAGCTTAATTTACAATTTTTGCTCTTATTCTCGTCAACGTATAGCTAGGCCTACTGATAATTTTACTTATAATTCCTATTTCAGTTAACGAAAAATATAGCTGATGATTAAAATTAATTGTAACCTTCAATGACTCTGGGCCGAGAATAACAATAATAATATAACAATAATAATAGATAATAAATAGAGACGAACTTCAGAGGATTTCTAGTCAGACCCAACGCTTATGCCCCTTGGTCTTAAAAGAAGAGCGTAACAAGAGAGATTGATAAAACTATGGAGTCTGGCGAAAACCTCTGCATGCATAATGGACGTTTTTAAAGTAACAAAATATAATCATAATCGTAATCGTAATCTCCTAATTTCTAAAGCGCCACTCGAAAGCCAAGCGCGGGGCACCGGTTTATTCACAAGCGCTACGTTGAGTCAAAAGGGTTGTCCGTAAGAGTGGTCCATGGTGGTCTGGGTTGAGCATTGTCTAACGATAAGACGATTCGTGTAGAAAAGAGGCGATAATGTAGAAGCGACGTCTTAGATTGATACTCTGATGTTGTTAATTCCTACGGCTATTGAACAGCCAGCTAGACTCGTATACTAATGGATTCGCTTTGAAGACGATATCTCAAGAAACGCTGTGTAAATGATCAACATCAAAGAAAAGGAACTCCCGTTGTAGGCCTATGCGCTGTATACTCTGTAGGCATAGGCGTACGAGGCGGGGGACCAGAGGGGGGCAAATGCCCCCCCCCCAATTTCGGGCAAATGTGGTTTTCGGGCAAAAGAGGCATGGCCGGGGAAAAAAATTCGCAATTTTTTCGGGCAAAACAGGTACGGGAGGAATTTTTCGGGCACGCAGGGGGAAAAAAGTCGTCAGATTTTTCAGACGGGAAAACCGTAAGAAAATTTTGGGCAGATGACTTATTATTATTATTTATTGCCAAAGAAACAAAAAGAACATGTATACAAGTAGTAGATACAGAAACGGTCTCTGAGCAACAGGAAGCCCGGAAAAAGCTAAAAGCTTATATCAACATGGCCCCTAAATTACATTTACATTTCAGTCAACGATACATGTCACACAGTTGTAAACAAAAAAGTTCTGTTGAGACCATATGAATGTTAGCACTGACCAATATTATACAACAAAGTAGCAACACAATCAGTACAAAATTATAAAACAAAATTAAATTGAAACACAGGTGCAGTACCTAGCCTAGTAAAAAAAGGATATATGAAAACAAAATTAAGAAAACAAGAACCGAAACTAAAAAGAAAAGGTGCTGAGGTATGCATAACAGCAAGATAATCGGTACAAAGTTAAGCGATGAATTGTTTAGAAAGACCTGTTTAGCATTCAGTATATTTCAGTAAAAAGTCTGATTTCACTCCCCTTTTAAATGCAGGTAAAAAAAATTCTCGTTTAAGGTCATCAGGTAGGGAATTCCATAAACGAGGACCCAGAACCTGGAGGTTATGTGCTCTGGAGGCAGTTCGTGCATAAGGGACAACATAGTTGGACGCGGTCCTGGTATTGTAAGAATGGGTTTGATCAACTGTCATAAAATAATTACAAAATTGATTAGGTAACAAGTTGTGTACAGACTTGAACATGAACACAAGTTTCGATAAATGGGATAATTCATAAATTTTTAATATTTTCAGCTTATAAAACAAGGGATTTGAATGAGAAAGGTAACTGGAACAGGTAATAATTCTTACGGCAGCTTTCTGGAGCCTTAGGATACGGTCTAAATTCCCAGTTTTATGCGGTGACGACCATACAGAGCAGCAGTATGTCAAGTGTGGCTCCAGTAAAGTGTGGTATAGTAGTTTTAATTTATCGGCATCAAGAATATGGCCAACCCTATAGAGTATGCCCACAATTTTCGATACCTTGTTGACTACCATATCTACATGTTTCTTCCATTTAAGGTCATCAGAGAACACCACTCCAAGAAATTTGATTTCATGCACTCGATTCAAAGAAACTCCGTTTATAGTAACATTAACATCAGTATCAGAAAACATTTTTCTAGTAAATACCATAAAGCAAGTTTTTTGCAGGTTCAGAGAAAGTAAGTTAGCTGCGAACCAATGACAAATTTCCTCCAGTTTACTATTTAATGATGCAGCCAAAAGGATAGGACAATGACCAGTTGCAAAAATGTTCGTATCGTCTGCAAACATGATCAAGTTCAAGTCGGTCACAGATTGTATATCATTTACATACAAAAGAAATAGGAGGGGGCCGAGAATTTAGCCCTGCGGGACGCCGCATATTATAGGTAAGAAAGATGAAGAGGTATTATTGAGAGAAACATATTGGTATCTATTAGATAAATAACTAGTGAACCACTTTAGAGGGGTACCCCGTATTCCGTAGTGTTCAAGTTTATGCAAAAGTATTTCATGGTTCACAGTGTCAAAGGCCTTCGAGAGATCCAGAAAGATTCCAATTGTAGTCTGATGATCATCTAAGGATTTACTAATTTGGTTAGTAAGATCAATTAAGGCCAATTCTGTAGATAGATTTTTCCTGAATCCATACTGGGTATCTGCAAGCAGATCATTGTGTTGCACAAAAGTGGTAAGCCTAGTGTAGACAATTTTTTCTAGCATTTTGGAGAAGGGTGATAAGATAGATATGGGACGATAATTAGAGACCTTTAATTTATCTCCAGACTTAAAGACTGGAATGATTTTTGCTATTTTCAGTGGGTCTGGGAAAATACCTTGCATTAAAGACTGGTTGAAAACATCAGCTAAAACAGAAGAAACTTCAAAGGAGCAATGTTTTAAAATCATGGTTGAGATATCATCATGGCCCCTGCTCTGAGAATTATTCATTAGAGCAATAGTGTCTATAATTTCAGGGGGCGTTACAGGGGTAAAGAAAATAGATTGGGTGGTTCTGGACTTTAGGTAGTCCTGAGGCTTAGTATTAACTGGCGCAATGGTCTTTGCTAAGTTAGGGCCTATATTACTAAAATAGTTGTTGAAGCCCACAGTTATAATTTTAGGAACTAAAAAAAAGGTCGTCAGATTTTTCGGACGGGAAAATCCTAAGAAAATTTGGGGCAGATGACTAAAAAAAAAAAAGTCGTCAGATTTTTCGGGCCCAAATTTTTTTTGGCCCCCCCGCTGCCGAAATGTCTCGTACGCCTATGTCTGTAGGCCTATGCTATGTGTATAAATTAATTATAGTATACAAGTTAGTATATGTACGATCTACTATATATATATATATATACATATATATATATATGTCATACATATTGTATATTTTACGATCAAATCCATATATTGAGAAGTATTAATTGTGCAGTGGAACCTGCAGATTTTTCCAGGTTCTGCTTGCACAGTCATGATGATTGATGAATGAATGAATGAATGAAGGAACGAAGCAAAAGAATGAACGAAGAACAAAATGACGAATTGAAAGAATGAGTGAACTAAGGAGAAAAACAAATGAAAGAATGAACGAAGGTTTGGACGATCAATTTGTAGATTGAAGAAAGCAAGAACGGAGAGAAAGAATGAACAAAGAAAACGAACAACAGAGCGAATGAATTAATTAATTAATGAACTGATGAAGAATGAATGAATGAATGAATGAACGAATTAATTAATTCTGAAGGTGCTACATAAATAACAATATACCGAGCTGAGTTGCTTGTTGGTCGATTCCAGTTTTTCATTGGCTTCCTGGAGTTGTTGCTGCGTCAATTGAAGGTCGGACTGAATCTGTTGGATTCTCTTGTGCAACAGGATCACCTCCTCTTCATTCTGAATCAACGACCGGGAAAAACAATCCTTCAGTGAAAATCCTGAAACTTTTATAGCGCTTTTATAAATTCCATCTAAATGCCTATTTCGTAAAAATAGCTTTTATATCGAGTTCATGCAGGTGTATCTTAATGGACTGGAATTGAGTTCTCGGATTTCTTCCATCGCAAAAGCTCTGGAATTTGCTCTTCCTGTCCGCGATTCAGGCTATATAGATGGTAGCCTATAGCCTAATAATCGGAAATATATATAATATATACTATATATAGGGTAGCCTATAATAATCGGAAATTATATATATTATATAATATATATAGGGTAGCCTATAATAATCGGAAATTTTATAACGCTGGTGTGTTGTGCTCAGGATATCAGCCAAAGTCAAGTCTATATAATGTCATTTGCTAGAAGATTTTGCCGAAATGTGTATATCATGTGCTGCAATGTATAAGAAATAACTTGAAAAGTAGCTGTCTGAGAGATTATATAGGGACAAAATTCAGGTCTAACATATGGCAGCATGGGATAAATTCATGTCTATAGCGTACCAAGAAATTCATGTCTATAGCGTACCAAGAAATTCATGTCTATAGCGTACCAAGAACTGTTCAAGAACTCTAAGTTTCATTAGATCTTAAATAACAAGCGATCCGGATCTCAAAACTGATTTCAAGGCCGCATGAATAAGACACACCTAGAATTTATGATATATATATATATATATATATATAGAGAGAGAGAGAGAGAGAGAGAGAGAGAGAGAGAGAGAGAGAGAGAGAGAGAGAGAGAGAGAGAGAGAGAGAGAGAGAGAGAAGAGAGAGAGAGAGAGAGAGAGAGAGAGAGAGAGAGAGAGAGAGAGAGAGAGAGAAGCGCACAGACAGATAGACAGACAGACAAACACAGAGACACAGAGAGAGACACATAGAGAGAGCCCTTGATTAATGATCTCACGAGGGTGTATACAGAATACTGACACTGAAATAGCTGCCACTTAACGAATACCAAGCAAGCAAGTAAGTAAGTATATTCTTTATTTACACCACTGCATAACCGAACTTAATGCAGTTTACATGAAATGAAATAAAGCATTCTTGATAAAAGCCTTTTCCTCATTAAGTTGCCCGTCCGTGGTAATGCGGTCTGGGACACTTAAAGGATTACCATCCAGACTCGTCCTGCTTTCAATCTCTATTGTCCTAGACGTCAGCCGCCTGTAGCAGTCTGTGCGAGGAGTCAAGGACCCAACAGTTGAGTCTTCATCGCATATCTCCATCTTCCCACAAATCAACGTCTGACCCTTTAGTCAATAATTGCCCTCGATTCTCAAACTACTTCTACACCTTTCAACCGTAATAATAATCTTCGTTTAGTTAGAAAATGAGATAAATAATCAGGGTGTATGATGACACACAGTTTCACCCAGTTACACGTTATGGAACATTAAATATTTTTAAAAATAATGTGAACATAACAATGTTATTAATCATATGATTATATAATGGGCGACAAAGATAACCCTCAGAATAAAGTCTGGCACGATATATCGCTCGCGAAGAAAACATAATGCCATAGCTTTTGAGAAGCGCGTAATGGGGGGGGGGTTACGATTGAGATTTGCTGTTGTTTACCTTTTCGCTGAGTGTCTTTTGTTCGACGAGTTTCTGTTCGAGTTGATCCGTGTTGTCGAATGCATTCTCCTTCACCTGCTTCATGTAATGCATCTTCTTCTTGATGGCACTCATCGTGTTGAAAGCGGCCAACGCCATCTTCCTACTCCTCTTTGTTTGGTTGGAGACGAGAAGAATAGAAATCAGCTAGATGCCAACGTTGTCTGCGTTCCTTGGGAGTCTATTGTCTCAAATGCTTCTCCGAGACAATGGAAATTTGGTCGATGCCTAAAGGGTTTGATGTTGAAGGAATATTAGGAGGACCAGCGACGTTCCTTTTTTGGACAATGCAGCCCTCCAAGACTTGGCACCGAAGGAAGGAATGAAGAGGTTCTGCGACTCAGACTCGGCAGCTCTCCAAGACCTGGAACCGCACCACGTCTTCTCAGCAGCGATGGAGCGGTACCGTCCCGTTGGAAGCGAAATGGCCGAGTGATGGCTTGTCTCTGAAGCAGCGTGAATCTCGGATGCAGAGGATGAGGAGGAGGAGGAGGAGGAGGAGGAGGAGGAGGAGGAGGATGGAGGAGAAGACTGGAATTGAGGGTGGGGTAACATTTCACGCGCATGCGTGCGCGCATGCATATATGCGTGCATCTAAATTTAGATCTCACCCGTCGTATGCATCACCATGCAGCAATGCCACTTAACCCATATGTCCATGTCCGTCCGTCTGTCCGTCCGTACGCCTGCCTCTGTGTTTGTGTGTTTGTATGCGTCTGTTTGTCTGTGTTTGTCTTGTGTCCATCTGATTGCCTGTCTGTCTTTCTATCTGTCTGTCTGTCTGCCTTTATGTATGTCTGTCCGTCCGTCTGTCTTTATGTATGTATGCATGTCTATCTGTCTGTCTGTCTGCCTTTATGCCTGTCTATCTGTCAGTCAGTATTTCTGTCCGTCTGTCTGTGTCTGTCTGCCTGTCTGTCTGTCTGTCCGTCTGTCTGTCTGTCTGTCCGTCTGTTTGTCTGTCCGCCTGTCTGTCTGTCTATATCTGTAGTGCTACGGAGACTGGAATGGACGTGCATGATTGTCCGATGCATCGACCGGGTGGCCAAAATTCTTTGCCCACGCTGGGAATTTATCCCACGCACAAAATGCAGATGAGCTGCTGCTGTCTATCTCTGCTTACGGGGCATGGATGCGAGTTTAACGCCGATGAATTTTATGTTTGCAGATTTCTTAATTGTAGGAATTCTGTAGCGCTATATAATAGGCGTAGAAGCAGTGCTTAAAGTGTGCCTGGACGGTCATGGACGGCGTCCATGCACTTATTTTAAAAGCTGAACGCCGTCCAGCCACTTTAATTTATAGGGTTGCCAGGCGTCCGGTAATGAACCGGACAGACCGGTATTTGCACAATCTGTCCGGTTAGAAATTTGAGACATTACCGGACATGGTTGTGTCCGGTAAATAATTATTGCTATCAACATTGCGTTGTAGTGTATATTATTTTCTTGAGGTCCATAATTTAAAACATCTGTTTGCGATTTTCCAATTAGGTTTAGGCCTATATTGTCATTTCTCTAAGCCTAACCCTTCGAATGCAGTCAGAATGAGGCATTGGGTAGGGAGACTGTCAGACAGATAACAGACAGATAAGCGAATATAGATTATGCTATGAGCTATATATGGCTGGCTACGTAAATAACTGGAGACGGCAGATACACGGCCAGGTTAAACCAGCCATTCAACCGTACTGGTTATCCGATATTGGCCCACCGACATGATGAATGTCGCTGCTCCAGATTTCTTCATAATTCTTATAAGCTCATGCAGGGAGGTCTGGATGAGTTATAGGAGTTCTTGGCTCATGCCTCAAATTGGTCGTAGCCTACTCTGCATATCCCTCCCAACATCTTACTTAGTTTACCCGGTATAGCCTACTTAGTCCCACCCGCGTAGATTTGCATATCGGGTAACGCATCGATTCCCTCCACTCAACTCTGTCCATCGCCATCTTCTCCCCACACCGGCACACCCCTCACACCATCCCACCACTTCTCCGAACATCACAAGCCTCAAAATTGGGGCGACGTCTCTCATCAGACTATTAACCTCCCACGCACAATGAGATTTTCAAGCATGACGACAGGGTTGCATTATATCAAATTCCTAGCTGTTGCATTCTAAGGGCACAGAGTGCTATATATATATATATATATGTGTGTGTGTGTGTGTGTGTGTGTGTGTGTGTAGCGCGCTCGCCAAAGTCCGGTAATTTATTCAAGGCTGCCTGGCAACCCTAGCCACTTATTGGCCACCAATGACTGGAAAGGTAAGGGGCGTCCATGCACTTCTTTTGGAAAAATAAGGGGCGTCCAGGCACTTATTTTTCCACACTTTAAGCACTGCGTAGAAGGCGGGTGTCCAGAAGGGGGGCAAATGCCCCTCCCCCCCCAAATTCGTGCAAATGTGTTTTCCGGGCAAAACAGGCACGGGCGGACAAAACTTTTCTCGGTCAAACAGGCATGGGAGGATATTTTTCGGGCACAAAATGTAAAACAGCTATATTTTCTGAAGATTTGTACGAAATGATTAAAAAGGTCATCAGTTATTTCGGCTGGGAAATCGAAACGACTAAAAAAAGGTCATCAGAAAATGTGGTCGATGAAAAAAATTATTGTCGGGCGTCTCGCGGTCCGCCAAAAAAATGCAAAGTATACTTTTAGGGCAAAAGTAAAATCTTTGCCCCCCCACTGCCGAAATGTCCCCTACGCCTATGCGCTATAGTACGTATTAAATACCAGCGCCGAAGTCTAACGCCTCGTAGACGTAAACAATTTTTAATGGACTGTAAACAATCGATATTGTAATCGCAAAAGAAATCCTCAAATTTCTTAGGCATTGCTCAACCGCGGCCCACAGGCCAACACCTTATTCATGAGCGCTGTACTTAGTCAAAGACATTGTTTAGAGATTGTCAAGTCTGATTGCCAGAGTCCGGTTGCCATGTCAACCAATCTTGTCGAGTTTAATCCGATTTCAGCAAGAAATTGTGTTTAATTGGGGGAACGAGATGAACATTGCACAAAAATGCAGACAAAGAGAAAGTGAATAAGTGATCCTAAACAGGACTGGCTATATATATATACAGTGAATAAGTGAATTTAAAGAGCACTGGTTGCAGTGAATAATTAAGTGAATTGAAACAGAACTGGTTACAGTGAACAAGTGAATTGAAACAAGACTGATTACGATGAACAAGTGAATTGAAATAGAACTGGCTACAGTGAATAAGTGAATTGAAATAGAACTGGCTACAGTGAATAAGTGAATTGAAACAACGCCAGTCTTCAGACCTGAGAGATAACAAAGACCAAATAGAACGACCAGAGCGGGGCCTGGACTTTCAAAGCCTCAGAAGCACAGCACTACATGCATAAAACTGCATATTTGAAGACTGATTGCCTACAGCAGATTCCTTATCTTGCTCTTGTTTACCAGGCTGAGAGAAATAATTCAAGGGCTACATAAACGATGAACTCTAGCAGAACTATTCTATGCTTGCTATGCAAGAACTTTAATGTAACGTGAATCGCGAATATTTCATGCTGATAAGTGGATGCCTGTGCAGCCGGACACAGAGAGAAAGACAGACAGCGAGACACAGAGAGACACAAAGAGACACAGAGAGACACAGAGAGGTAAAGAGAGGTAAAGAGAGGGGTAGAAATTCTTTGGCTGCCAGGAAATTTAGCGGCGCCAGATCTGAAAAGGAATCCGGTGCAAGAGTGGAGGAGGAAAGAGATTAGAGTAGGAGGAGGATTATGTTTAGAGTAGAAGGAGGATTATGTTTAGAGTAGGAGGAGGATTATGTTTAGAGTAGGATGAGGAATGGGATTAGAGTAGGAGGAGGATTATGTTTAGAGTAGGATGAGGAATGGGATTAGAGTAGGAGGAGGATTATGTTTGGAGCAGGATGAGGAATGGGATTAGAGTAGGAGGAGGATTATGTTTAGAGTAGGAGGAGGATTATGTTTAGAGTAGGATGAGGAATGAGATTAGAGTAGGAGGAGGATTATGTTTAGAGTAGGATGAGGAATGGGATTAGAGTAGGAGGAGGATTATGTTTAGAGTAGGAGGAGGATTATGTTTAGAGTAGGATGAGGATTATGTTTAGAGTAGGATGAGGAATGAGATTAGAGTAGGAGGAGGATTATGTTTAGAGTAGGATGAGGAATGGGATTAGAGTAGGAGGAGGATTATGTTTAGAGTAGGAGGAGGAATGGGATTAGAGTAGGAGGAGGATTATGTTTAGAGTAGGAGGAGGAATGAGATTAGAGTAGGAGGAGGATTATGTTTAGAGTAGGATGAGGAATGAGATTAGAGTAGGAGGAGGATTATGTTTAGAGTAGGATGAGGAATGTGATTAGAGTAGGAGGAGGAATGAGATTAGAGTAGGAGGAGGATTATGTTTAGAGTAGGATGAGGAATGGGATTAGAGTAGGAGGAGGATTATGTTTAGAGTAGGATGAGGAATGAGATTAGAGTAGGAGGAGGATTATGTTTAGAGTAGGATGAGGAATGGGATTAGAGGAGGAGGAGGATTATGTTTAGAGTAGGATGAGGAATGAGATTAGAGTAGGAGGAGGATTATGTTTAGAGTAGGATGAGGAATGGGATTAGAGTAGGAGGAGGATTATGTTTAGAGTAGGAGGAGGATTATGTTTAGAGTAGGATGAGGAATGAGATTAGAGTAGGAGGAGGATTATGTTTAGAGTAGGAGGAGGATTATGTTTAGAGTAGGATGAGGAATGAGATTAGAGTAGGAGGAGGATTATGTTTAGAGTAGGAGGAGGATTATGTTTAGAGTAGGATGAGGAATGAGATTAGAGTAGGAGGAGGATTATGTTTAGAGTAGGATGAGGAATGGGATTAGAGTAGGAGGAGGATTATGTTTAGAGTAGGATGAGGAATGGGATTAGAGTAGGAGGAGGAATGAGATTAGAGTAGGAGGATTATGCGTGTAGGAGGAGGAGAATAAAACAGGAAGAAAGGAGGGGAAGAGAGGAGGCGGAGGAAGAGAATAAAACATAGCGACGAAGATGTGGAGAATAAAAAGGGGAAGAAAAAGAAGAAGAAGAGGAAGGGGATAAGACTGCGGAGAATAAAACGATAGGAGGTAGAAGAAGAAAAGGAGGAGTATATACGAGGAGGAGGAGGGGTAGGGGGAGGAGGAGGAGGAGGAGGAAGACGAAGAGGGTTGATGAATGAATTGATGTAGGAAGATGATGTTCGGAATTGATGTAGGATGTAGGATGATGGTGTTTTGGGAGAGGAGAGAGAAGTTAAAGGAGTGCGGCTGAGGAGGAGGAAGAGGCGGAGACGAGGAGTAAAAGTAGATGTGCTAGAAGTTGATGAGGGAGACGCTACGAAATACGGAAGTGGATGACGAATGAGAGGAGGAAGGGAGTGGGAATGGAACGTGGAAAGGGATGATGAGTACGTTGAGGAGGAAGAAGCAGCTCAGACAGATGGAAGAGAAGAATAAGATGTTGTAGAGCCATCCGAAATGTAGAGCTGCGGAAATTGATGACGAACGAGGGAAGGAGGAGGAAGAAGAGGAGGGAAGAGGAGAAGGAAAGTCGGAAGTAAATTACGGAGTGGAATATGGAGAGGGCAAAAGGATCTGGCCAGCATCTGCGGATTGGAATAACTTCGCCTGAGGCATCAAAAGCAGCAGCAGCAGCAGCAGTCCCAGATGGATGGAGATGGTGATGGGTTTTAAGCGACCCAGGTGCAATGGTTGCCATTCCACATCAACCCCAGACCATCAGAGGATGGATGGAATGGATGGATGGAGAGAGGAAGAGATTAAAAGAGATATGGATGGAATGGGTGGATGGATGGGTGGGTGGATGGATGGGTGGGTGGGTGGATGGATGGATGGATGGATGGGTGGGTGGATGGATGGGTGGGTGGATGGATGGATGGATGGGTGGATGGATGGATGGATGGATGGGTGGGTGGATGGATGGGTGGGTGGATGGATGGATGGATGGGTGGATGGATGGATGGATGGATGGGTGGATGGATGGATGGATGGATGGATGCATGCATGCGTGAAGAATAACTGAGCGTTAAACGAGTAGAAAGATGTCTTCTGGTTTTTGTCTGAATGCGTCATCGTCTTATTATTATGTCTGTCTGTCTTGCTCTTCTTCTATCCATGCATCTGTCTGCCTGTCTGTCTGTCTGTCTGTCTGCCTGTCTGCCTGTCTGTCTGTCTGTTTGTCTGTCTGTTTGTCTGTGTTGCTGCTGCATGCTCCTCTTTTTTTTATCAGTCTTCCTTTATTTCTGTCTCGTTGTCTCAGTGTGTTTACCGTCCGTTCGTCCGTCTGTCCGACGGTCTGTCTGTGTGTATGTCTGAATGTCTCTCGATCTGTCTGCCTGTCTCTCTGTATGCATGTCTGTATGCGCCTATAATTATGACGGCGTCTGCTTGCGTGTGCGTCTGTCTGTCCTTATTAGATCGGTATCTCTCCCTATCTGCTCTGTCTCTGTCTGCCTATTTCTCTCTCTCTCTCTCTCTCTCTCTCTCTCTCTCTCTCTCTCTCTCTCTCTCTCTCTCTCTCTCTCTCTCTCTCTCTCTCTCTCTGTGTGTATGTGTATGTGTTTGTCTTTGTGTGTCTTTGTGTGTGTGTGTGTGTGTGTGTGTGTGTGTGTGTGTGTGTGTGTGTGTGTGTGTGTGTCTGTGTCTGTCTGTCTGTCTGTCTGTCCGTCTGTCCGTCTGTCTGTCTGTCTGTCTCTGTTTATAGACCTATGTATATCTGTGAGTTTATCTATCTATCTGTCAGATCTTATAAATCATTTCCGCCTCAAGTCGAACTTGAATTCCTGGAGCTAGGTTTCCTGGGGATGACGTCACAATGATCGAGGGCGTTGCTAGGCAACGTCATTCCGGTTTGAATAGCGCCACCTGGGGAATGACTGAGACCATCGTTTAACGACTTGCTTTTCCTTTGGCGGAACGTTAAAGTAAGCTTTGGAGAAAAACTGGAAGAGAAGAAACTTTATGGAAAATTAAAGAGATGACTAAACTTTGCATTTGTCAGATTTGTACGTGCGGGTAAGAAAACGAATTGACATTTTCTGGAAATACGCTTAATCCTGAATTTTAGTGGTCCTTGTATGGGACTAGATGTGGGAAAGCGAATGTCTGACTATTATTATTATAAGATAAGATAAGAATATTCAAGAATATTTATATAAAAATATACTTCATTTTATTCATTTATTGACAATTTGAAATAACGCCAGGCGTAATTGCAGAACACGGGACCGCTAGTTTTTAGCGATTTTAGTAAAGTATACTATAGTGTATAGTGTATAGTGTAGTATTTAGTATCTAATGGCGACACTAACCCTAACACTAACCCTAACCGACGCTCACGAGGCGTAACCTGACCCTAACCGACCCTCACGATGCTTACCCTGACCCTAATCGCTAAACTAGCGGACCCGTGTTCTGCAATTCCGCCTAACGCCCATTCAAGGTTGCATATAATTATAGCCTACTCAGGAGTGCTCCCAGTCAAACTCCGGTCGAAAAGGACGGTCCTAAGAACAATGAGAATTGAAACAGAAAGACCAATAGGTATTTGACAAAGAATTATAGGGGCTCATTCCAGGTCGCAGGATCATGCAGCCTGATTGCAGTCCGTGAGCGGGAAACAATAAGTTCCGATTGTGCAGCTGAGCGGAGAGAGCATGCAGCGGCGCTGGACGTGCGAGGTGGAGCAGCAGAGATCTTGCAAATATAAAAAGGCTAAACCCTCAAAACAGATCCGGATCAAGGCAGAAATTCGGTTGAAACAAATGCGCCGTTAGGGAAGGGAGTCAGTGGAGTTCATCTCGCGTGTACTCAGAGACTCGGTCAAACTTTGGAATGCGGCATATGAGGCGGGCAGCGAGCAGCGGTGCACATGGCCCTATTTAAGGACTCTACCAGACAAGCCGGAAGTCCAGCAATGCATTTGTAGGCGGTTCAGTAAAGTGCATACTTATATTTACTTTTTATATTATGTTGGCATGTAAATATGTCTATAACCATGTATATTGCGTGTTGGTCTATATACAGGCCTACACGTGTGCATGCATGCATACATTGCATGTGTGCGTATCTATGCATGCATGCATGTGTACACATAAAATCATATCAGGGGCGGATACAGACATTTTCGAAGAGGGTGGCAACATTCTTGGTCTTGGGTGACTCAGGGTGAGGAAAAAATACAGGCCATTTTATCTGCCAAAAACTTACGACTTTTATAGCCGTTTGGTCGAAATTTTGTAAAAGATTCCATTTTATCTGCCAAAAAAGCTGATGACTTATTTTTAGCTATACGCTACTTTTCTCTTTTTTCCCTGTCACCTTTTCCGTTATCTTAAAGCCTGAACAAACATCTGATGGGGGAGGTGGCACGTCCATTTTCCCCGCCAAAGTAGCTGGTGAGAAATGTGCAAATTTCTAAATGGCCGGATTTGACCCCCTAGATCTGCCTCTGAGTCATACATAAAGGCAGAGATGTTGGCGATGATGAAGAACGATGATGATGATGATGATGATGATGATGATGATGATGAAGAAGAAGAAGAAGAAGAAGAAGAAGACGACGACGAGGATGATGATGATGATTATGACCATGACCATGATTCTGATTATGATTATGACCATGACCATGACCATGATTGTGATTATATGACCATGACCATGATTGTGATTAGGACCATGACCATGATTATGATTATGAGATTGTAATATAGAATTACGATGCGTTTTTGTGTGTGTGTGTGTGTGTGTGTGTGTGTGTGCGTATGCGTGGGTGTATACTAAAGACGTCACAAGTGTCCACACAATCCGAATGGCCTTCCGTTCGGTGACCCCACTGACCCCTGTCGGTCGACCGAGTACAGGAACCGCTACACGGAGCATCCGCCGGCGAACACAAAGAGCTGCAAACCAGAGACGGCGCCCATGATGTCGGAGGATCCCATCGGGGAAAATACAACGCACAGGTATAGACAACAGCATATATGCATACCAGGCATTGTTGCTAGGCTATTGTGTTACAAGTTGCAATGAAGCTAATCGCTAGGAGCCAATTAAGCTACAATCAAGAAACCTTTCCTCTAACATTTAACATGAACAACCAAACATTATTGGCGCTTGTTTATGGCTGCCGCTACTTTATTTTTTTAAAACTTTATAATTACTATACTCTTTTGTTATTTATGTGTTTTATTTTACATTTTTGACATGTAACCGGGTACGGTGTGTCACCAGGAATTGGCTGATTTTAAATTAAACGAATATACGATACGATAATCAGTAATTATAATTTACTGCATCCTTTGAAATCCTTGTAGCCTACCCTTTATTTCCGCATAAGCTGTCCTGTAAATTTTGGTATAGCCCACCTATTCAATGATTTCTTTTTTATATTTGCTCAATTGCTGGGTTTTTTATATTAATTGCTGCCATAATCATTGCTTTTACTGAATTGCTTTGATTGCAACACGCTTGCATTGTTTGTAATGTTACGACCACAGAGTTGACTTCGTACGTCACCCCGTCGAAAAGCCCTATGTCCATCCCAAGGACATTTACAAAGCCCCAGAGGGTCCAATGGACACGCTGACCAGCTACACAAAAGAGTACAACAGTAAGTATATTATATACCTCCATATGCTATAGGTGCTATATTTTCTATGCTATAATTATGCGTAAGCCTCTCTCGCATCTGTTCGCTCTTTGCGCTCTAACTGGCTTTGACCTCTAGGCTATGGATGTTTCTCGTGTTCGGTGTTCAGAGCCGGGCATTTCCTGTGATGATCGCTCTCTCCAGATCGCTCTTCTACGGGCTTAGCTCATGTCTGGGCTCTTCCCCGCACCCACTTGCTCTCTCAAGATATTTCTTTTGCTCCGGCTGCAGTGCTGAAAGCGCCTCTGAATATAGTCTATGCTGCGAGCAGTGCTACATAAATTGTTAGATGCTATACGATACGATGCGATAACAGTTATTACTGTAGTCTACCGTCTTGCCTCAAGAGAATCATTGACGACATGTGAATGTAAAGTTTACACGACGTCTCAGGGCTGTTTTTTTTTCAGGAATTTTTAGAACTGCACAACTCCTTCTTTCCATTCCCATCATCCATAGTAAATTACTTCCAAGTGAGGACAATGACCTTTTTGTTAGTTTTAACTGTACAGAGGTGCTTCTACAACTGCACATTTTGTGTACAACTGCACGTTAAAAAACCCTGACACGTCTTTAGGCACTTAGGCCTACATGTATCTTGATCGACCGTGTGACGTCGACCCTGTTCATTTTTTAGATGTCAATGCATTTATATGCTGAGATATCCTTTCAATATCGTCCTCTGCAGTGTGATGCGTGCGAACTGTGCGATAACACGAGATACGAATGCATTAAACTATAGTTACCGTAGGAATGTGAACCGGCAACCTAACGCAAAGAAGCGAATGGGTTGTGCGTTTTAACAGACGCAGCCAACTGTAGCAATTGTTTTGTCTATTTTTGCTTTGTGCCATGTGCCATGTATAATTATTATTATTGAATGGTTGCATCAATAATTTATATTGTTTTGTCTTGATGTACAGAGAAGCCTCTGAATCCGCCAAAGCCAATGCTACCGAAAATCAGACGAGTTCCAGGCGCCTTCGAAGGAGTGCCAACCTATCGAAGTAAGACCCCCAGGCAGGGGCGGATCCAGGGGGGGCCAATCCGGCCATGCCCCCCCCCATTTCAAAAATTTCTTTTTTTTGACCAGCTATTTTGCTCGAAAAGTAGACGTGGCCCCCCCCAAAAGTAGTTCCATAGGACTTTGGCCCCCCCTTCGAAAATTTCTGTATCCGCCCTTGCCCCCAGGTCCCCCCTCCTGCATGCCCAGCATTTCCACGGCCCTTCGATAAATATATGCATGGGCTCTTTAGTCGGATACAGTGTGGTATAACATGGTTTCCATTACGGACTCCATCTTGTGTATGTGCTCAAACAATCACGATAATTATCTTGTCCACTACAATAATACCATTGGATACATAATCTTTCTTCCCGTACGGGGAGGAAGGTGCCCTTTGGTCTTGTGCGTAGTCAACGTTCTGGCCTGGTAATTGAAAGGTGAGAGGTTAAGCTTCGTTCGGAATTTCTCAACCATCTGCCGTCCCATAGCGGCTACCTATATATTTCCCGCTAACCTTATTTATTGCATTACCATACCGTACTACACTTATATGGTGTTATCTTTCTCAATCTCATCTAGCCTAAACTTCTATTCATTTACTTTGAATTCTCGTCACTTAGCCTACATTGCCATCTCTTCACTTATCTTACCTCTCTCTGTCTTGATGTACTTTGCTTTGTACCATTCCTGGCCTAAGTTTCCTAACCCTATATCTTGCAATCTTGTACAGCGGACTACAGACGGTGGCCGGTGAAGCCCCCGGAGCCTCACAAGCCGGACGTCTACTGTCCCCCTGCTGACCCTTTCGACGGCAACAGCAGCTATCAGACGGCGTACGTCTTTCACAGGGAGCCACCACGAAAGAGCATGAAGCCCCCGGACCCTGCCCTCCAGTCGGTCCACCCACTCGACGAAAGAACGGACTACAGGGACAACTACACAAGACACCAGATTCCTGCGCGGGTCGTCAAAGAGATCCCGCCGTGGATGCCGAATCCGAATCCCCTTGATGACCTGTCCAACTATCGCAAGGACTACACACGCAAGGATCAAGGTACATTGTAGATATAAAGCCACTCGGAGGAAGGTTATAGTAGCAGAAGTAGTAGCAGCAGTAGCAGCAGTAGCAGCAGCGGCAGCAGTAGTAGTGGTAGTAATTGTTGTTGTAGTGGTAGTACTACCGTAGTAGTATTAGTAGTAGCAGAACTATTGCAGTAGTAGCAGTAGTGTTGTTGCTGCAGTAGTGGTAGTAATAAGCGTAAATCGTAAACTCTGCAGTATAACTACCCAGTCACCGGATTCATGGCCATTTGCTCCACTCTTGGGATCTGTCACTGCCATCTGCTTCCCTGCCCTGCACCTCTCCAATGTTCTAACCCTTTTTTTGTCGAGATTTGGCCAACTCGAATTTTTTATATTGTGTAGTGTAGCCTGGCATGTATAGCATATATCAGGGGCGGATGCAGAGATTTTCGAATGGGGACCCTTAATTTTTGGTCTTGGGTCTTGAAGAAATTTTCGTTGTGGTTTTTGGCTGAAAAATCGAGGATATGAAAAAATTTCGTCGCCGTAAAATCTGATGACCATTTTTTCAGTCATTTGTTGGAAATGTCAGAAAAAAGATACTTTTCCCCGCCAAAATAACTATAACTGACGACGTTTTATTTAGTCATACACTACTTTTTCTCTTGCCCTTACGATCTTTCTTTTCTGTCACCTTTACCGTCACCTTAATTTTAACCTTTACTCACTATAATTATTGTTGAAAGCATGTACAAACCTCATCTTGATGAGAAATGAGGAAATTTTTTAATGGGGAAGGTATGGCTGGATTTGACCCCCTCTGGATCCGCCCCTGGCCTATATGACCCTCGACCTGTAATGGTCTCCCCTTGACGCTCGATCCACTCTGTTTCTAGAGATCATTCTCATGCATTCGTCTGTGATGAGGTTAAGAATGCCTCTGAGTAGTCCCCTCTAGACAAATTCATTGAATGAATGAATGAATGAATGAATGAATGAATAAATAAATGAATGAATGAATGAACGAACGAATGAATGAATGAATGAATGAATGAATGAATGAATGAATGAACGAATGAACGAATGAACGAACGAACGAACGAATGAACGAATGAATGAATGAATGAATGAATGAATGAACGAATGAACGAATGAATGAATGAATGAACGAATGAACGAATGAACGAACGAACGAACGAATGAACGAACGAAAGAATGAATGAATGAACGAATGAACGAATGAATGAATGAATGAATGAATGAATGAATGAACGAATGAATGAACGAACGAATGAATGAATGAATGAATGAATGAATGAATGAATGAACGAACGAATGAATGAATGAATGAACGAGCGAATGAACGAACGAACGAACGAACGAATGAATGTGAATGAATGAACGAATGAACGAATGAATGAACGAACGGATGAATGAATGAATGAATGAACGGACGAACGAACGAACGAATGAATGAACGAAAGAACGAATGAACGAATGAACGAACGAACCAATGAATGGATGAACGAATGAACGAATGAACCAATGAATGGATGAACGAACGAACGAACTGATGAATGAATGAATGAATGAATGAATGAATGAATGAATGAATGAATGAATGGATGAATGAATGAATGAATGAATGAATGAATGAACGAGCGAATGAACGAACGAACGAACGAACGAATGAATGAATGAACGAATGAACGAATGAACGAATGAATGAACGAACGGATGAATGAATGAATGAATGAACGGACGAACGAACGAACGAATGAATGAACGAAAGAACGAATGAACGAATGAACGAACGAACCAATGAATGGATGAATGAATGAATGACGTGGACGTCGTGCTTTGAACTCTAGGGAAGCAGCCGAGTTGTAAGCCGGACACCCGTCCGTTCCAATCCGCCGATCCTCTGTCAACGGACACAACTCAGCGGACGGACTACAAGAAGTGGCCGGACGTGCGACCTCCGCCGCGCGACCCTGACCCCTACCGTCCTCCGGAGGGCGAGATGGCCTCGGCCACAACAAACCGGACGGACTTCAACCTGAAGCCCCTGCAGAAGGTCGAGTCGTGCCGCCCGAAGGAGCGCAAGAAGCTCCCTGGTCGCTTCGACGCCAACACGAGCTACCGCGAGGACTTCCGTGGTTGGCAGACGGAGAGGGTGAAGGCCACGATGAAGGACGTCTACCACCCGATCGACGAACCCTTCGAGGGTCTGGCCACGTACCGCAGGGACTACGTCGATCACCGTGCCCCGCCCAGACCGAGCATGAAGCCCTTGGAGCGACCGATGGTCAGCGAGGTCCCGCTGCAGGACGCCACCGAGTACCGTAACGAGTTCACGAAGAAGTACGTGGCCCCGTGCGCTGCGGGTGTGATCCAGGCCGGTGGGATGAATACGGGGTACGTCTTTAAGGAACAGGACGCTGTGGGGCACAAATGGTACGAGGCGAGCGGGATGACGGCTGTGCATGGGTAGACTGACTGATTGATTGACTGACTGACTGATTGAGCGGCGTTTGTAGGAGACTGTGTGTGTGTGTGTAAGGGCGCGCGCGGGTGTGGGGCGCAACAAAAAGTTTTCTGTAGTTATATCTCGTGAGTGTGTTTTGAATGTTTCTGTCGTCGCACGGAATAAAAAAATTGGTTTTGTTGTTTGATTGTTTAATGATTTGATATTTGATGGTACCTCTCTCTTGTACATTGATGCGGGTCTTCTGTGTCTTCTCTTGCATTGGACCTTAATTCCTACTTTAAACCATTGACAGTTCACAACATATTGCACCGAATGCAGCTCAGAAAACATTATCAAAATCTCTTTTCATTTATTCTTATTTTTCCTATTGGGTTTTACATATCGCACCTTCAAGGAATATGCTCAGAAGCGCTCCCAGTCCAACAATCCGTTCGCGCATCAGGCCTAATCAGCTACAATATCTGCCCTTAATGCTGCGGCTCTTCTGATTGAAGTTTGGACATATAATTTTATCAAGTTTTATACGGGAGGAACTGTACTAGCTGGCTACCGCGGTACCTATGCAAAAACGTATTGAGTTTAAGATCCTAATGCTCGTGCGTAATTATTGTCTAAACTGGCCAAGCTCCGATTTATCTTAGGGAGCTTTGTGGGCCCACATGTGCTGTCCATTCTAGGCGCCGTAGATTCTTCGCTCTGCTACGCATGGTGACCTGATCGTCAGTATGGCTCGATCTTCCACAGTGCTGCACAAAAGCTTTGCTATATTTGGTCCCTCTTTCTGGAATAAGTTACTTAATACTCTCCGTAGTGAACTTCTTTGTCTTTCTGTGGGCCTGTGGCCCCTTTCCGCAAACTGAAACCATTCTCTTAATGGTTCCTTTCACTCGCTCTGCAACAATGCAGAGGCGTACGTTCGTTCTCTGTGGTTGGTCCAACAACCTGGTATGGACTTCCCTTGACTATCATGCAACACGTACCTTCCACGCTGTTCTCAATTTCACAAGCTGTACAGTTGAAGACTGTTTTTCTCGCTTGATCTCGGCCGGAAGCGCCTCTGCATGAGTAGGTACCTTGAAGGGGCTCAATATAAACTCTGATTGATTGATTGATTGATTAAAATTATATATATATATATATATATATAGGCCTATAATTTTTTTAAATATTGCTATCTGCGACTCTCCCTTGCATGAATGCCAACAGTTAAATTCGAATACTTGAATAACTTTTAATTATCAACCCGGAAACACATTGGATAACACGCTGGCGAGGAGAACGAGAGGTAACGAGTTCGCGCTCCGTAGGCCTAATAATTATTATAGCTTTATAGCTTTACTATAGATTTACATTACATTAGGCTACATTATAGCGGGCATGCATGCTTTGTATACTGCTATGTAGCGTGTTGCAGACCGTCTGTTCTGTTAATAGCTACGATTTAGCCTTTGTCTTCTGAATAATTAAATACATAGCCTAAATCTTATTATTTTCGTTGTTGCGAATTGTTTAAATTGCATAAAATGTATACGTTGTAACCGGCTGCGGTCTATCAAACGGATTGCTTCAATAAAGAAAAAAATACTGTCCATTACTGGGTGTAATCGTAGCCTACGTACAATTTATTCGTTATTTCAACTCTAAACAGTATACCCAATTTAACCGTCCATCTGTCGACTCTCTGACTCTTCGAGATCTGACTTGACCCGCTGCCTATCGATTTTGCATTGATTAAGCGCCTGTGAATAAGCTGGTTCCCGCGACTTTGCTCTTGTAGGCGCTGTGGAAGTCTCACGATTATATATCAATATCAATATCAATATCAATATCCTTAGGCACAGTGCCCGTAGGAGTCCGACGCCACTCTCTCACGATTATGATTATGATTATTGCGTTATGTGAGTTTAAAAATAAACGAATATTATTATTATGCTGTGATGACGACGACGACGATGACGATATGAGCAGAGAACCAGCGCAGCAGTCGGCCATTTTGTGTCTGTCTATAAACATGCAGATAACCGAGATAACGAATGGTGGGCGATCAGCATCTAATTATTTATAACTTTTGGAAAAATGGCCGGAAAATCGGACAAAGATAAGCAGAAGGCTCTCCAAGAAAAACACCAGGCCATTCTTAACGACTTACTGAAAGAGAAATGTAACAGATATTGTATCGATTGCAACTGCAAAGGTAAAAACATTCTCAGCGTTGTGGTGTGTATCCAATACACCCTACAACACTGAGAACGTGATTTAGTTAATCAATTATGTAGCTAAAAAAAATTAAATTATCTATTAAATTGCCAGTTTGAACTCTCATGTAGCGTGTGTTCTGTTTATAAACAATATAATTTTGTAGTTGAATCCACTTTATATGCTTTTTGTCATGAGTTCAGAGGTCATAATAGCTCAAGGGGTAACGCCGAAGACTGCGTACCCGTCCATGTAGGCAGCATGGTTGCCAACGACTCGGCTAAAATAGAGCGCTTCGACCTATCGGCTGAATCCCATGATACAATGCCTCAGTAAGTAAGTATTCAGCGCGAGATCTAAGTAAAACGGTCAGATTAATACAATTATAAATGAGGGAAAATATGCAGTAGATACGAGTAAATCTAAAATTTGAAACTAAGGCCGCAGCACTCTATTTTAGCGGTTTCTTTGTCGGCCATACTGTTTACATGGACGGGCATGCAGTCTTCAGGATTACCGCTCAAGGCACTAGTTATTGTGGCAAGAAAGACATTGAGTGCCACCCGACTACCCGAAACGAATTTCAGTCGGATCTCTCAAATCGATTTCACAACACCTAATGATGACTGAGCTATGATATCAACAAAACT
Source organism: Lumbricus terrestris (assembly GCA_949752735.1). NCBI lineage: Eukaryota > Metazoa > Annelida > Clitellata > Crassiclitellata > Lumbricidae > Lumbricus > Lumbricus terrestris. The sequence continues at coordinate 6,733,403 of OX457041.1, read as the reverse complement.
TAATAGGTTCAGTGGTCCATTATATGCCATGTATTCAATTTAGCTCTGTGTAGTTTTCGGGGGTTCATCAACTTTCTATTGTTAATTTGTTTTAGGAAAATTTTGTTTTTGTGTGTTTTCTGCATTGTCGGGGATTGAGGTTGACCCGGTTGACCTTAAAACATCATTCCATGAATAGAGTATTATGTAAAGCGTTGAATACACAGTGACGCTTTGTTTAGTTTCAGTTAAGATTTAAATTTTTTGTCCTCCAAATATTCGTTAGTTTGCACATGCGCTTAATCTCGCATAAAAATGTTTCTCTTTGTTTAGCTGTCAAACTGTTGTTCTCGTACTCTACGTTGTGCATATTTGTGTGTTCTGTTAGGCCCACGTTGGGCATCATGGAATCTTGGAGTTTTCCTTTGTATTCGCTGCGCTGGAATACATCGCAATCTTGGAGTTCACATATCGAGAGTGAAGTCTGTCAACTTAGACTCATGGACCCCAGAGCAGATTGCAGTAAGTTTCTACTTCTTGATGTGTGAGTGTCTATGAATAAGCATGTTTTTTTGCATAGACTTGTCCCCATATGAAATTAAAAAGTAATTAGTTAGTGGTTTTACGTGGGCAAGGGTGAAGCTTGTACTCCCAGATGTGCTATTGAACAGCTCTACTTTAGTGGAAGTAGAAGTATTCTTCCAGAAGTACTTATCACCACTGATGTTACTTGAGTGAAAGTACAAAATATTCTGCCAGAAGTCCTCATCACCAGTTTCACTTAAGTTAAAGTAAAAGTATGCGTCCAGCAGTGCTCAACAACTTTTTTACTTGAGTAAATTCGAAATATTCCTCCTGACGATGCTTTTTTATGTAAAAACACACCATGCTCGTGATACTGTAATCTGTTTTTCATAAAAGTCGTGTTTCGGATGTGTTCATATCAAGTGTTAGTAACAATCACTTCATAATGGCTTCGGGGCCAAATAGCAGGCCAAATAGTAGCGGTTGGACTGTTTCTGCATCTGTTGCAAGTGGACTGCTCAATGTAACTCTCATTAACATGGCGTATGCTGTGGTTGCCTTCTGTCTGGACCCTGGTATCACAGTGTCAGTGGTCTCATTTTTGGCACAGTAACTGAATGTTGTTGTTTGATCTATTTTGTACACTATTAGTATTTGTATTTGGCTGAATGGTTGGTGCAATTATTCGTATTCGGTTGAATAGTGATGATCACCTGTTCTGTACAGCTGTAGTTTGTATGATATTATGCACCTAAGTTTTGGTATTGTGCATGGAACATGAATTCTCGTTGTACAGGTGATGCAGCAAATGGGAAATTCCAACGCAAAGTCGATTTACGAGGCAAACCTGCCAGCCAACTTCCCCATTCCTCAAACAGATTCGTATCTTTTTCTGATCAGCTTGAGATATCAAAGGAATTTGGAAGATGCCTCTAAGTTTACGTATACATGTACAGTTGTGTTGTTCAAACATGAGTTTCAATGGTAGGATATCAGATTGTATGTGTTTTGTTCCTTAATGGTCCTTCCAAAATAAAGAGCCCTTGAGGCACTAATTCGAGCCAAATACGAACATAAGAAGTACATTGACAAGGATTGGACACCCTCTCTACCCAAAGTTCAGGTGAGAACATCGAACGTGGCAGATATTTATGTTGGAACCTCGTTATATAATGAGCCACCTTAAATTGCTCTTGTAGTCTTTCTCTCGTCTCAAATCCTGCCTTTGCTCTCAGGGTCGATCACACCGAGCGCTTCTGCTGAGAGAAGTACTTTATATATGGTTATACACAATACAATAGGAAAATGTAACAAAGTTGATAAAAAGCAGAATCCAAGGTGTTTGATAACAGGATGTAAACAACTTGACCTTATTTTTGGATCATGCTTGGTCCGTACACAGGAGTGCCATAAATGGCATGGCAGAAGGTTTTCACCCAACCACTTAATTGAAACATGAACAGGGTCACAGCCATATACAGCGCTATAGAAACAAATGTACATTTACACACATTTAGTCGTTGCAAACCCAACTTTATAGTAAGCTAGACATTTTTAACTCGTTTGACATTAACTACATGCGCAGCTATTACAGTCCTCTTTGGTGGCCATGTTATGGCATGGTAGTGCTATAACAAAGTACAACCAGAATAAGATGAAGTTAAATATTAGCACAGCAGAGTTAAAACACAATAAACATTATAGCAGAGTAGTTAATGCAAGGGAAAGTTAAACAAAAGATAGTACGTTAGCAATAGAGTAAGCGCCTCTACCAAGCAGGTAGTTTCAGGCTGTCATGGCAGTGCATACATCCTGCTTCTATCTTGGCATTGCAGGCTGCATTCAAATGGTTCTTTGCTTTGTTTTTTGTTGCAGTCAGCGGCCATCATCGTCAAAAAAGAGAAGAAACATCGGAACCGTTCACTGCCTTCAAGGAAACCTCCTACAACGGTAGATTATTGTTTTTGGTAGATTATTATTTTAAAAACTTTCATGATTCGTCATCTTCGTAAGCTGTGCCACCTGCTCGGTAGGATGAAATAAGGGAAGTAACCCAACGCAGTTATTTGCTGGATTCCCAAACTATTGCCACTAAATCTTATCTGTTAATGCTTGAGTAAATATTGTCATTGTGATCTTTGTATTTGACCCCCACTTTGTGGGATTGTTTTATAGGTTGAGCCTTTTTGCTCCCTTAGGCTTATTATGGCAACAATGCAATAAGAAGATTATACTTATACAGATTGTTCAACTACTGCATACTGTAACATGCTTGGTAATTGGGATCAATCATTGATTTGAATCTGCAAGGACCACAGCCACATCTCACCATTGCTTATTTTGTACTTCCTGGCAGAATAAACACGTCGTCCATCTCTTCTTGAGACTCTGCTCCCTTTTTGGAACTCCTTCTCATGTGTTCCTCTTTCATCGTAGAACAGTTTCATTTGGTCATGCTGCAGTTGGGAGCGTCTCTGAGTAGTCATATTGAAGAGGCGCTATGAGCATTCATTTAACGAACGAATTTGTTATTGCTATTATTATCTACCAGTACATTTTTTTGACTGTTTTTTTGTTGTTGCCTTAGGCCAAGTCAGAGTCGCCCGATGCAAGTCCAGTTGTCGAACGAAAGAACAAGAAGCCAGCGGATGTGGACACCAGAGTCGTTGAACTCCTCACCCTTGGTGAGCTGGAACTTCCTTTGTCTTTGACTGCTCTTTGTCTTCTTCGACTGATTGAAGTACTCTAAAAAATGGTGCTATAGAAGTCATTAGTTTGTGAGGCACCTTCAGTCAGTACTAACTCCTTACACACCCCTCTGGTTGCCTGCAATCATCAAGTACAGGTCTTTTAGTTGAACTCGAATGCAAAACAGTTACATAGAGCTTGCATGCTTTCCTTGCCTATGCAGCGAGATAATGGAATCGACTGCAATTGCGCGTTGTAGTTTAAATTAATTTCCTCCTTCAAAAGGTGGCTCTATAGCTCACTATTTCTCATTGGCTTTCAAGCATGTGGTTCTCTAACTGCATCTTCTCCTGGCGGCTGACTATCCGTGCCTCAGATTCACATTTCAGTGTAACCTTAAGTGCCTTAAAACTTATTTATTTAGTAAAAATAATAAAACAGTTTTATTTGCAAGTCTTTAGTTTGTGAGGTGCAGTTTTATTATTATCATTGACTGCTATTTAAATTGATTTGTTGTTTTCAGCATTTATTGTGATTCTATATGAGATTTGAGATTAGATTAACTGCAGATAGCAGCATGCAAACATAAGATGATTTAAGATTGTAATAGTGGAGTGATGTCGGATGGGGTGGAAGGGTCGTGTCTGACGTGGAGATGAACCACTGTTGTTGTTTTGTTCGGAACAGATGTACCGGAGAATCCGGTCCGGTTGGAATCAGCATTCCAGGACATCCTTTGCCTGAACGATGGTCTCTCGGCTGACGGTCTCACAGCAGCCAATGGTCTCGCGAGCCCCTTTGTGCTGGGAGATGGTCTGGTGACGGATGCGGCGAACCTTGACCTCATGGATCCTGTTTCGTTGGCGCCTGGTCCGCCGCGGTTGGCTAACAATGCCATCTTGGCGCTTTACAGACCGTCGAACAATGCCGTCCTTGCAGGTGTGCCAGGTGAGAAGTGCTTTCCTCAGGTGAGGAAAAGTTGTTGATGAAGATGATGGTTTTTACCTGCGGAAGAATTGCTATATTCCGGGTGTCAGATCATTCTAATTTACATCGTGGTTACTTTTTGGTGTGCACCTACTGCATTACTGTTCTGAATAGGTTTAACAGCATTCAAGAATTAGTAATTGCTCTCTTGTTGCCATTGGTGTTATCATGGTGTGCTTGTTTTCGAAGTGCTTTTAGTTGCAATACTCTTTGGGTTGTTGTCTAACACATATAATATTCTGCTAGCACATTACTCTGCAGGTGATTGTATAATACTTTTCTCTTTGTTATTGTGGGTGTGAAATGTTTGATTGACAGGTGGGTTATACTGTCCTCCTCATGTTTGATTAATTTATACTGTCCTCTTCATGTTTGATTAATTTATACTGTCCTCTTCATGTTTGATTAATTTATACTGTCCTCTTCATGTTTGATTGATTTATACTGTCCTCTTCATGTTTGATTGATTTATACTGTCCTCCTCATGTTTGATTAATTTATACTGTCCTCCTCATGTTTGATTAATTTATACTGTCCTCCTCATGTTTGATTAATTTATACTGTCCTCTTCGTGTTTGATTGATTTATACTGTCCTCTTCATGTTTGATTGATTTATACTGTCCTCCTCATGTTTGATTAATTTATACTGTCCTCCTCATGTTTGATTAATTTATACTGTCCTCCTCATGTTTGATTGATTTATACTGTCCTCTTCATGTTTGATTGATTTGTACTGTCCTCTTCATGTTTGATTGATTTATACTGTCCTCCTCATGTTTGATTAATTTATACTGTCCTCCTCATGTTTGATTAATTTATACTGTCCTCCTCATGTTTGATTAATTTATACTGTCCTCCTCATGTTTGATTAATTTATACTGTCCTCTTCATGTTTGATTGACAGGTGGGTTATACTGTCCTCCTCATGTTTGATTAATTTATACTGTCCTCCTCATGTTTGATTAATTTATACTGTCCTCTTCATGTTTGATTGATTTATACTGTCCTCTTCATGTTTGATTGATTTATACTGTCCTCTTCATGTTTGATTGACAGGTGGGTTATACTGTCCTCCTCATGTTTGATTAATTTATACTGTCCTCCTCATGTTTGATTGATTTATACTGTCCTCTTCATGTTTGATTAATTTATACTGTCCTCCTCATGTTTGATTAATTTATACTGTCCTCTTCATGTTTGATTAATTTATACTGTCCTCCTCATGTTTGATTAATTTATACTGTCCTCTTCATGTTTGATTGATTTGTACTGTCCTCCTCATGTTTGATTAATTTATACTGTCCTCTTCATGTTTGATTAATTTATACTGTCCTCCTCATGTTTGATTAATTTATACTGTCCTCCTCATGTTTGATTAATTTATACTGTCCTCCTCATGTTTGATTAATTTATACTGTCCTCCTCATGTTTGATTAATTTATACTGTCCTCCTCATGTTTGATTAATTTATACTGTCCTCCTCATGTTTGATTAATTTATACTGTCCTCTTCATGTTTGATTAATTTATACTGTCCTCCTCATGTTTGATTAATTTATACTGTCCTCTTCATGTTTGATTGATTTGTACTGTCCTCTTCATGTTTGATTGACAGGTGGGTTATACTGTCCTCCACAGCAAGCACCTACAGTGTTCGGCGTATTTCAGTCGAGTGGTGTTGTTGGCAGGTCATCCGGAGTTGTCCACGGTCCAGCTGCTAACCAGGTTGGAAGTTCTACGTTGATCTTGTTTTGCAATTTTTTTGACAACTCACAATTGAGCACATCACAATTGTCTCAGGCATCGCATTTTTGCAAGAATGCATCAGAAGTATGAAGTCTTGGCGCAGCGATAAACGAGGATTTACTCTGTGCTCTGTAATCCATGTGTATCAGGATTTAGATTCTGATGCAGCTGGTCATGTTTAAGATAGGCGAGTTCTCTGCCTCATTCTGCCTGCACTGCTGGTATTGGATGTCATTCATGTCTATAAATAAAATCTTATTAATTTTTGACTGTTTAGCATCTCTTGTCAGTGTTTTGCAATTGAAAGTATTGTTGATCTATGTTTCTTGAAGGCACGCTATTTAAGTCCATAGAAGGAATGAATGTAATTGTAATTATCTGGACCTTAAATTTAAATCAGTTGTTCCTTCCCGACTTGTCATTATTCAATGATGTCATCTGATTGCCTTTGTCTGGTGACTCTTAAACCAAACAACTGTTGTTGTTGAGTTGCTGGAAATCTCTGCCTGTGTCCGTCCATCAGTCCGCTCTGCTTGAGCTGCTTGTGTCATTTCCTGCCCAAACGAAAACTTTCCTCTGTCAATCTGCTTATCCACCATCGCGTATCATTACTTGCGGGCTGACGGATATTGACCCCATGGATCATCTGGATATTGGCCCCTTATTATTGCATGGAGAAGAAGAAGAAGAAGCAGCCATCAGTTAATATTTTGTGTGTGACGACACCATTACTACTCTGCTAAAGACACATTTGTTTTCGACGACATTTTCCTCCTGTTGGCTGCTTTATAAGATGCCCTTGTCATGGCATGTTACAGCGCCATGTAAATTGTCGTAATTATTATCATAATTAGTATCATCATTATTATTATTATTATCGTTAAATGAGATAAAATTATTTGTTTCAAATCAATTGTTGTGCTTTGTTTTCCAGGCGCCTGGAATGATGGGGTCGACAAAAATCGATGCAAGTCCCCTGACGTCGTCACCGTCCTCCGTACCTGGTGCTGCCACATGGGCGCAGCCGGCCATGGTTGGACGTACCCTCTGCACGTCGCTATGGCAATGACCCCCCAACATCATCCCTTCAGAACGAGCATCGATTTTAGCTCTTCGTGAAAATTATTCTCTGCGGTTTCGGAACTTGATGCACGGACTTTCGATGCGGTCTCGTCCAGTGATATGCTCTCGTCCTCTGTCTTCGGTGTGTCTCGCTAGAAAACAATTTTCGGCCAGGACTCTTGACGGTCGACCATCATCGGCCGCAATCATCAAGCGGTTCTTCACTTCTTCGTTAAGTAGGCAATTGTTGTAGAATGATGACAAACAACTGACAACTTGTATGAAGATTCAGACGTTTCGTTTTATTGTTTTTGGTGATTTGGTGAGGACTTCTTAGTTCTACTTTAGGTGAGGATGGTTGTGGTTGGATTACTGGAACAACGGTTTCTGGTTGATCGCAGTGGCTTCTGGTCATGTACCTCAGGTTCCGCTATTTGTAAACTGTGTGTATATAAAATCTGGAGTTAATCGAGTTTGGGAAGTAAGTGAAATTTGGAGATTGAGTTGAATTTTGAAGGTGAAACTTGTGGAGGGACTTAGATGTGAATTGTAACTGAAACCTGTTGAGTGAATTAAGCCTGTTAAGTGAAATGTGTGCATTGAATTGAAGTTTTGAAGTGAAATTTGTGAGGTGATTTAGATGTGCTGTGTAACTGAAATTGTGAAGTGAATTAAAGTTGTGAATCGCAATCTGTGGTGTGAATTGAATTTGTGAATTTATATAACTAGTGAATTTTTAATTTGTGAATTGAAATTTATGAAGTGAATTAAATTTGTAAAGTAACTGAAACTTTTGGAATGAGTTAGATTTATGAAGACTAGTTCAGATGGGAAATAATTTGCATTTTTCTATACTGAAATTGTGCCATATTTCATTTGTAACATACAGTAAAGCTTCATTATATATCGAAGTTCAATGGATTAATTATTGGTGGCAGTCCAAAGTTTTATCGTATCGTCATATGTCATGCACTTTTCGAGTGCTAGCTTATTATAAAATTCTTGTGTCAGTTCTTCACTCTAGACATTGAAATGGTCGCTCAAGCGAACACCTTTCAGTCACTCCAGATGGAATATGGGCAAACTGCAGTTATGGTACAGATAATGTTTGGCAAAACCTAGCTTAAATGAAGTTAATTAAAGTTACAAGTCTTCAGTAGCGCTTCTGATCTTTCATCGATACGGAATAGGCTTCATTTGCAGAACAGTGAAGGCTGACTATCTCAGCTTGAGTTTTGTGATGTTGGTTGAACATTCCAGGCCGCAGCAACGACAAAGCAAAGTTTCTGTTCTGAATTGTAGAGTGATCGGCCAAACAAAGCAACCTGCACATTGGTTGATATTCCCCCCCATATTTTTTACCTCTCACCTTATCTACCCCTAAAGCAATTGACCGTCACCCAATTGCGTTTTGTTACAATTGTTCACTTGCATAGTTTCCACACATTTTGGTTAGTGGGGCTAAATAATTTCTGTTTACAATTGAAGGACTTGGAGCAATAACAGGGTATGTTGAAAATCGTGAGTTTTGGGAAAACAACTTCAAAGATTTAACTCTTCAAACTGCTGTATCTAAGCCATTTTACGACATATCAACAAGCTGTTTTAAGCAATATGTACCTTAAAATTGTTTTTAACGAAATTGTCACATTATACAAATCGAAATATGAAATTATTATTATTTTTGCACATTTTGCTTCATATCGTGTTATTGCAACGCGAATACTCCGTCATTAGTACAATTTTTGGTGCAATAACAGATTATGTCGACAAAGTGTTTTCTAGCAGCTGCAATACCACACATATTATGTGGTATAAGTCGACATACCTTGTTATTGCACCAAACTGTTTCTATTACACACTTCCAAAGTCGTGTATGAAGATGGTAAGCTATGTCGACAAACCTTATTCTTGCACCAGCTTTAATACAAAGTTTGAAAGGAAGCAAGCCAATGTATGTCGTCATATCGGGATATTGCAGTAGAGCTATGTTCGAGTTCTGCCGGGGAAACAATAACATTATGTCGACTTAACGTTGCTTTGCGAAATGACGCTCAAGAATATTCAGATCTGTGTAGAATTCACAGGGTAGATGGATTACTGTCTTCTAGACACGCTGGCATACTGTTTCGCAAGACACAGGTATGTCGGCATACCTTGTTATTGCTGCAAGCCCTTCAATTACAGATGAAAATTGTTGGTAATTTCATCAGAGGCTTTTCACTGAGCTATAACAATGCCAAAATATAAACTACCTGTAAGGGCAATTTGTTAGTTGTTGATGTTGAAGGCTGACGTCTTGGATTATGACTACCTGTTCTTCTCAGGTTAATTAATAATTATAAATGTCTGATTAGTAATTAAAAGAATTATAATTTATGGCATTTTTATGACAAGCTCGATTAAAATACGAATGCTAATGTAAATGAGTTGCTAAATTTAGTTACTTGTATAAAGTAGTCTAGCACTGCACTATAGTTGTTATAACACTAATTGTTCTAACACTTGCTAACATAACACTGTTATGCTATCAAACAATCTTGTTATTGTACTGTCTTGTTTCACTTTAGCTTACCTTTACATAACTACTGTGCTATAACTTTACCTTGTTTCGGCAATTCCCTGCTATAACTTTACCTTGTAGCCTGCTATAACTTTACTTTGTTTTAACTCTACATTGCTCTAGCTTCATCTTGTTTTGATTGTACTTTGTTCTAGTATTACCATGTTGTAACATGGCTACAAAAGAAGACAGGGTTATTCTAGTTCTGATGCATGTAGATTAAGGCCAATGTAAAAACGAGTTAAAATTGTCTAGGTTACTATAAAGCTGTGTTTGCAATGACTTGTACAATTAGCCATGTAGTAGAAATTGAATTAATATTTGTGTGTTTCGTTAAATGTGAAGCTGGAGTTGATGTCACATAACTTTCAGCACAGACTTTGGTTGCAGTGGAGGAGCTATTCAAAGCTTGTGGTGAGAAGGTAGTAACAATGGGCTGGAAAATGAGTGGGTCTGCTCATCATGTGAAGACTGAAGTGTGCAAAAGCCCAATCCTTTGGGCGTACCTTAAAAAATGAAATGCTCTTCTCTCCACTCTGCGTGGTCATTATCTACAGATCTCTTTCTTCTTAAAACCGTTCTTCTCTAGGAGTTCTTGCACTGGAAGTGCTACTGAATGGCCATGGCTGTGAATGGAGCTAGAGAAATTACTAATTACATTACAAAAAAGACTTTACCAGATCATGAGTGGGCCCTTGGTGCTGGTTTGCTTTCTAACCACAGGTGGCCTCTCTGGAAGTTGACCAGATTACTCTGAGGTTTGGTTCACCATCATTTTACAATGAGGACAGAGGGGTACTTTTGGATCATTGCTTCTCAGCTGGCCATTCGAGGCACTTCATTTACCAATTTGAATTTTCGGTAGTCAACTGTCATTCTAACCCTTACCAGTTTTTGTAAACCAGCAGGACTTTCTTTCCAAACTGAGATAAGATTTGGTTGTATTGCTGCCGAAAAGATCCACCTTTCGTTGACTTGAACCATAATAAATGTATTGTCTAGATCATTTGCAGAATTCCAGTCGAAATGCATTACAGCAAATACATTATATGCTTTTTGTCTGAAGCTGATTGCGAAATGACATGGATGTAGCTGATAAATGACAGTCTACCCGTATAGCTGATAAAATTGTGTGTAATGTTGTGTACACGTTTTTAGGCCACATAGGTTATCACTGTTAAAAGTGTTTAGCACTGTACTGTAATTGTTCTTCCATCATGTTTGCAGTTGATGACAAGTTTTTGGTTTTATTAAACAGCTGTGCATCCTCTCTGGCATGTGTGCTTTAATATGTTAAGCAAGTGTATTTCTGAGTGTTGCAAGATTCATATGTGTTTATGGTCTGTTTCTGTTTCCTGTACGTTAGCATTATAATAGTCGTTGTAAGCATTTCAACATTAGTTCTGTTATCGCCTACTTTAGTGTCGTATTTTTCCAATCTGTTGGGCTACTAGCAAAATTGTTAAGTAAGTAAGTAAGTAAGTATTTTCTTTATTACTCCACTTGCAAACGCACAATGGGACACAGAACATCAATATAATACATAGAAGTAATAATAGGTAATAAAAAACATGCAAAATTTAAAATCAAAAGTTAAATATAATATAATTACTAAACTATATATTATTACTAAAAACTATATATTATTACTAAAACTATATATTATTACTAAACTATATATTATTACTAAAATTACTAAACTATCATAGTTAGGTGTGAATTTTTACATGATGCAGCCAGGTTAAAGATTCAACTTCTGCCAGGTTTGTGGTGGCGTTTAGTTATGAACGGTTGGCTAAAAAACGTCAAAACTCCACCTCTCGCTATTATCATTGCTTTTCATGGAACTTATCCCAATTCTTCCCCCAAACCTCCCATGCTGTTTCATCTCTAAACATCGTCCACCCTAGTCATCTGTCTAACTCCTCGTCTGACTCCCAATCATGAACCCTGCCTATCGACTTTTTTTTATTGAGCGCCAGTAAATAAGCTCGTTCCTGTGACTACGCTTTTTGGGCACCGTATGAATTACAAGTTTATGATTATGATCATGATGTAAGAAATCATGATTATGATCAATTAATCAATCAGTCGTAATTTATATAGCACTCCTTCAAGGTATCTACTCAGAGGCGCTTCCGGCCGAGATCAAGCGAAAAAATCCAGTCTTCAACAGTTTGTGAAATTGAGAAGAGCTTGGAAGGTGTCGCATAGTCAAGGGAAGTCCATTCCAGGTTGTTGGACCAACCACAGAGAATGAACGCTTCAGCATTGTTGCAGAGCGAGTGAAAGGAACCATTAAGTCACCATGGACAGCAGATCGCAGTGTGTGGTGGCCTATGCAAGTGCTTCAAAATTGAGTTATACAATATGGGTAGGGAGCAGGTCGTGAAAGAAGGCTTGAGTGAATTGAGCGGATAAGACGAGTCCGCTGCAGGTACTCAAAATTTAATTAGAAAATCTGTAGGGACTAGGTAGGAAGTCCAGATGGGTCGACTCTCTCAGAAGACCGTTAGTCCTAATAATGATATCCTTTATTCAACAATCCGGTTGACAGACGTACCGAAAACTGGTTACATGCAGTGTGCAATTATGCAGTTGAAAACAATTCACAAGACCACAGAATACACAAATCTTAGCTACTAATAGAACAGACAGCCTGTTTTGATTGAGAGCAGCCTACACAGCACGTCTAGCTTACGGGGTATTCAGGATTCGATCTCGGTTCCTCTCGCTATCCATGCCACTGTGCGATCAATGTGCCACTGGGTCCCCATGCATTTACGCTCAACTACATTGGCAAATACCAAACAAAAGATGCATTATTGTGGTGTTGATATTCTAAGAATTTTAAACTAACACTGACAATCACCTTCTGCAAAAATTTAGTACCCTAATTATTGATCATCATCATCATCATCATCATCATCATCATCATCATCATCATCATCATCATCATCATCATCTTATATAGCGTATCAATTATTGATACGCTATATAAAATTTCTGAGCGTTCATTTGTAAAGTTTAACGCAATATACATCGATGGTTTAACGTATGTTTGAAACAGACCATTCTATTGGTCAGTTGCCAGAGACCAGCCAATCAGAATGCTTGTTACAAAATTCGCTTATAAGCAGAGAGACTTGTAAACAAGAAATTTTCTAGATTCGTGTTGTTCGCCGTGAAATTTGTTTTTCTTTAAAGTTGGTCTTCGGTCGACCGAAAAATGTTTAGTTTTGAGGGCGATTACAAGCGAAAGCCGGTCCAGGCGCTTGGTGGCTCCAGTCGAAACGTAAGCAAGAAATTAAATCTCTTTTCTGACTTATTCAGCAGCGATAAGTTCTTGCGCATGACTCTACAATTTTAATTTTCGACCATAGATTATTTTCACGATACTTTAATAATTTTATGTCATGCGTGTAGGAGTTTTTGTTTTTGTTTCGGTAAGGGTATAAAGATTTGACCAAAACGCGCGTGCAACTTCAAAATTACGTTCAGCCTTGCGTTGATTTTTTGAGTTGGTCGCACTGAATCACTGAATTTGAATCACTTTCATTATATCAGTCTAAGTTATTATTAAATATTACTAACCTCTACCGTGCCGGTGTCTGGTTAATTTCTAGAATGGCTCGGCAGCAAGTAAACAATATGGTTAATATAACCTAGCTGAACACTCTATTGACGTTCTCGTTTTGCTGTACATAGAAATTTAAAATATATTGTCGGCGTCTTATTCAAGAATTTAATTCTCACGTAGGGCTGCTTGCCATTTAGGATTCGCCTGGACAGTCCTGTTATCAGCATTGTGCATCCCGTGTCCCGGACTGATCCACATAACCCGGAGTTTTGTGTAAATAACCGCCAAATGTGTTTGTTTTTCACAACAGACAGCCAGCTGTAGATAAATTCTGCAGAGTGACTATAGAATTTAGGGTATTAGGTTAGTATCCTCCTAAGTTTGTAACCAGATATTTTTGTCTTGAAGTCGGTTCTTGTAGATAAGCCACAAGTTTATCTTTCAATGGCTTAACTAATTTTAAAGACATTTTTCAGTCGACTGTAGGCAGGATGCTACGTTAGACCATGTGCAATTATAGTCTCTACATACAGTGTCAGTGATATGGACAGTGTAAGTTGGTAATGGCATATCGAGTGCCTGCTGGAGTCCAAGAATTGCAAAATCAAAAGTTGGCAGTCATAATATATGGGGAACGTTAAATAATAATCTGTTGAGCCAGCCATTCAATTAGGCAGGGGTGATGAAGGGTCTCACAGAATCACTTCAATGAAAAATGAGCTAATAGAAAAGCACTTGCATTTATGGCATTTATGATTATTGCAATTTGTTTCCTGTCCAGGAATCGAGAGAAATCTTGCTACAGCGCACACAGGACGAGAGACGCAAGAGAGAGGTTGGTCAATTTGAAATCAGTGATTCTTCTGGATAGGGATACATTAGACATACACCCGAAATCCTGTTTTTGATTCTGAAAATGAAAATCGGTTTTACTGTTTGCAAACCAAGGACTGAATTCAGTAAAAGAGTCATTTTGAAAGTCATAATGATTTTTTATGCATTGGTACTGACTATTAGCTTGCGATTGCGATAGGAACAAACTAGTTGCAAGAAATGAATGGTATCTGTGATACTGCGTTACCCATGGCCATCGTATATAATATGTCGTTGACCCACGGTATGATAGATATCGATACGAGGCACTTCAAGTGCATTTCATCAAATTTTAAAACCAGCGAACAAGACCAGTGAATTGTGGAACCTTAGACATTTTTACATCGAAAACGTTGACAATACGGCTGCCATATTTGTTTACACTGCTAGCTGGAAATTTGCGTGATTTTATTTATGGTCAATTAAAAAACTGATTTAAAATCTGATTTATACAGCCAAAAGCGATTTGCCAAAAATCCAATAGTAAAAACCCTAATATTCTAGATCTTATCCAATCTAATGACTGCACTATCGTTGTTCAACATTGTTCATTTGTTCAATTTGTTTCCTGTCAAACAATGTTGTTTATCTCTACTTTGTGCCATCTAATTATTTCTTTATGTCCCCATCTCTTTCTCGTATGCATCATCGACATTGTCCAATCCAGCATTCTATTTCTGGTTACGTCATTTTAATGTACGATGAAAAGTATTGCAAGTTGAAAAATATAGATTCTTGTTGCATGAATTTATGTTGCTGTTTGTAGCTACTGAAGAAGCAGCAGAGCAGTAGCATAAAAATCCAGTCGTGTTTCAGATCATCGCTCATTCGACATGAAATCGTGAGTTCTTCAGAGCTTTTGATTTGCACTTACTACTCAGTAAGGTCATGCTAAATTGAGTTCAGGCTAGAGGTCAAAGGTCAACTCAGATGACTCTCCTGTGGGATATACCGGTAAAAGGAATTTACATTCTAATAATACTATTTGTGTTTTACTGATTGGCTCGCTGATAAGCCACAGTAACAGTGAAACTTGTGATACAAAGTTCTTGATCTTATAGAACATTTTTCTTGGCGGCATGTTAGGCACCAAATCCTTTTACAGCCGCCCAGAACTAAGTCAATTTGTATTGAGCATGGCTTTCAAGATCTATCTGTTCTTGCAGATGTGCTGCCATGTGATTACCCCACTATTAAGTGTATTGATACATACATACATACTGGTCGAGAGAGCTACCAAATGAGTTTTTCCCGAAGTTTCGCTTTCAACATTCTCACTATGTTATGTTAGATTCGTTCATTCATTTAAGAATTTATAAAGCATTCCTTCAAGAATCCCACTCAGAGGCACTCTCAGTCCAACCGCTGTAATACAAGAAGGTTTCAAGGCGCCTGTAAAAGACGGTTGAATTAACTGTAGGTAACAGTCGCATATATCTTCAGCGGAAGACTATTCCAGACAGATGGACCTACAAGCATGTCACTGATGAGTTGAGGTTCCAACATGAGGAACCATCACCTCCCCGCTAGAGGCAGAGCGAAGGACTCTGCAAGCTAGGACAACAGATACTGGACAGCAGAAAAACTTACATAGCTGGGCCGGAGCATATAGCCAAGGAGACATCGCCAAAGAAGCACAGCAATTCTGTACTCAATGCTCCGTGAGGCAGGGAGGCAGCACAGGTGCCATGATGGTAAGCTTAAACAGAGGCAAACTTAGGATTTGCCCAATCAACCGGGCTGCAGAGCAAAGAACAAAGTCTAGTCGGGCTATTAGAGGCAGACCGACCAGAATAAGGCAAAAGTAGTCCAAGCGGCTGGTGACATACGCATGAACATTAGGGCAACAACAGCAGCAGCATACTTACTATCTAATGTTATGCCTGTTGTCCTGGTTCTTTGTAATTGTCTTGGTTTCTTGGTAATTTGTTTCATTTCCATTGTGTTAAATGTTTGTAGAAACAACAGGAACGAGGATTGTTTGACGTCTTCTACCAGCAGTTCCAGAAGACGGCAAAAGCCGACGCCAGCGATCAGCAGGCGTCGGCCGACATGGCCGACTTAGCGAGACTCAAACGACAGTTCCTCTTCTTCTACAACCCAAGAGTAGACAACGAACGATTGGTAGGGTTGCACAACAATAATTACAGTATTGGCAATAATTACGTTGACAGTAGTTACATTAGTACTGATTGCATTGACAATAGTTACATTGACAGTGATTACACTGACAATAGTTACATTGACATTAGTTACATTAATTGCATTGACAATAGTTACATCAATTGGCAATAGTTACATTAATAGTAGTTAGCATTGACAATATTTAGTTACATTGATAATAGTTCCATTTACAGTAATTGCATCAACTGACACTATTAACATTTACACTAGTTACATTGACAGTAATTGCATTGACAATATAATTTAATTGAAAATGGTTACATCGACATTTACACTGAAAGTTGTTGCATTGACTTTGCTACATGAATAGCGGTTTCATCAACTAAATACCTGGTACATTGACAACAATTGAGATTAGTTACTGTGGCAATAGTTACGGTAATTGTGGTTACCGTATATCGACAGTGAAACTTTAATGAAATAGCACATCATTTGGCAATAGTTACATTGATAATGATAACTGGATTTGTTGACTTGATATGTTGGCAGCAGTAGTTACAGTACTGTTCACGATTAGAGTAATTGCATTGTTTGAAGTTACGCTGACAATAATAATACAGACCCCAATCTCTGCCTATATGCATGATGTTTTTCACTGGCTTCCTGTTTCACAGCGCATCACCTACCGAGTTACTGCACTTGATTGGTGCTGCCTTCTTGATTGTGCTCCTCCATACATGTCTGATCTTTGCCCACTTGTCTCTGACCTCACAGCCCTTGAAGTTTTTCAGCAACAGGGGAGCTTATGATTCCGGGAGCTGCTCACACTTCTGTCCTATCAGACAGAGCTGACCCTTTTCAATTGTGGGTACTGCCATATGGAATGACCCCCCCATTGGCCTTGTGACTGATGCTTAGGCTTAACTCGCCTGCTTTTCATAAGTTGCTCAAATCCTCTCTTTTATCTGTGGCTGGGCTGGGGTGCCTCTGTGTAGTTCTCTTGAAGAGGCACTATATGAATTCTTGTATTGAATGAACGAGTGAATGAATGAACGAATAAATAAATGAATGAATGATTGAGTTGGTGTTTGGTATTGATTGCTGCAGACGGGATTATGTCAACTGATCGTGAGGCTACAAGTCAACGTTGTCCGGTCCATTGCCGTCAACGAAAAGACGGCGGTTTTCCAGATGAAGCGTCTTTTACAGATCTGCTGCAGGTATTGAAATTATTGGAATCTGAATTCTGATATGTTTTGCGCTTTGAGCGATGCTATATAAAGTTATGGGTAAAAATATGGTTTCCACCGCCGTTCGAATTACAATTATGAGAAAAATGCTTTGGCAACCGTGTTCTGAATTTAATTTCGTTTGTAACAAATAAACAGATTGCATTTATAATAGGCTTGAAGGAAGTTTGAGCTTTTTACTCATGTCGCATTTGTTATGCTAACCTTAGATGTCAAATAAGGCCATATTTTAAAATATGTTTTTGTTCACAAATTGTGTTTAAATGTGTTTAGAACATATTTATTTAAAATTTTCTGTAAAAAGTACGTTTTTTTCACAGTTTGGTCATTATCTCAGAAGTGTGTGTTGCCACATACTCCTGGTTTTTGTGAGATGGGTCACATTTTAAGAATTTCGCAATTATAGCTCTTAGCGTCTACAGTGGATATCATTTTGAGGCGTTGACCTTTGCTTTTGACCTTAAGGCCAGTCACCGCATGCTCCGTTTTGTAAATTCTGTGTAGGTTACTAGGAAAGGATGCTGCACTGGGTGGCTCTGTTGCGATCCCGCTCCGGATGCTGGAGATATTTACAGATCCTGACATCTACCGGAAGCATGCTGGGTCTTTGTTTACAATGAATGCTATTCAGACGATTACAGAACATCTCATTTGCAATGGTGAGCCGCATTCAATATAGGATTTTAATTTATGTGTTTTATTTCTCCGCCACAGGATACCTCTTGGGGTATCCTGTGCCTGTCCCAAGCCAGGAGAAAGGAGGAGGGTTCTGCGGTGGGCTTGCAGCCCACCCAGGTAAAACAACTTGCGCAACAGAAACAGTGCAGGCTGTGGAAGTGGCGAGGAATTAATTACTGGTATTTTTGGTACCTACTCATATTCAGCAATTATGTTGTATACTGTCATGGTCTGCCTTTGCAATCCTCTTATTTGACATAGATATTCTGAATTGTTGAGTCTTATTTGACTTATATTCTTAATTGTAGAACTCATTTAATACTTTGTATGTTTAAACCTATACTATTGAGGTATGTAAATGCAAGCAGCATAGTAGCATACTGGAAATCGGGGGAAAACCCTCTATAAGCTCTTGCTTTCGCAGGACTTCGTTTGTACTTACTGATTTCTTGTTTGATGTGTAATTATTGTTTGAGTTCAAGTATATAGTAAACTTTCAGTTAAATTATAAATTTGTAATTGCGACATACAACAACCACATACCTTCAATCGTGTTTTGTCTAGGCTATTATAACTCGATGCGTGCGTTGATGGACAGCAAAGTTCCTTCGAGTATCGAGCGGCCAGAGTCTCTGATGTCATCGCAGACGTCCATCGCAGGCACTCTACTCGAACTCATTCGACGACCAATCAACCTTCTGACAAGCGCAGATTATGACGATAAATTCAAGTGAGATGCTGCTTTCAATACAGCACCATAGTGTCTATCTATCTATCTGTCTATCTATCTATCTGTCTATTTATCTATCTATCATTCTGTCTGTCTATTTGTCTGTCTATCTATCTGAGGAATTTATATAGCACCCCAAAGATAAACTATTCAGAGGTGCTCCCGACCCAGGCACGACCAAATAGGAAAGTCTTGAGTAGTTATAAATAGAGTTAAACAAGGCCTGCGAAAGTGAATGCAGGCAAAAGGGGAGGCTGTTCCAAACAGTCGAAAAAGCCATATTCTGTCTTACAGCTGTGTGTGCATGTGGAGCCGCGAAGTCGCCTCTAAAGGCCGAGCGCGGAGTCCAGCGAAAGCCGATGTTGATGTAAAGAGTTCCCAAAGACAGACAGGCGCGCTGATGGAATTTTTTTATGCGGGTGGTTTGATGATTTTGTATTCAGAAGGTTTGATAATTTTGTGTGAAGGTCATTCAATTCTTTTGTTTGCTGTAGGCTTGATAAGTTTGAGTAAATCTGATCAATTTTGCATTTTGCCTAAGTACTTCAAAACACAGCATTTGTGCATTATCAGTGTGTTGGTTTTATAGTTAATGGGATTGTTATGTTGGTTGCATGTTACATTGACTTTAGCTACACCGACAGAAATTTCAGTATGAATTGTTTATATTGACTGACGTTGCTAACTCAGAAAGATGTTTGATAATTTTTCTGAGCTCTTGATGTTTCTCGCATATTCTTCCTCCAGGTCGTTTCTACTTCAGTCGTTGTGCTTCGAAATGTTCTGTCGTCCGCACACAGAGGCGATCAGCCGTCTTCTTATTCCAGATCTTGTCAACGGGAGGGTTCCATTTCCGTTCCATTTGTTCCTCATCGCTCTCGTCCCTCCAGCCGATGAGAAAGGGATTGGCGGCATTGAGAACACAGATCGCTCTGATTGGTCGCTCACCGTCCAATCATCGGTCTGGCTGCTTTACAGTTTACTTCGACTGAGCGCAAATCAACTGGGTATTCATCGTTGAAGTTTATTCATCGTTAAAGTTGAAGTTTTGACCTAGATAGCAATCGCTTGCGTCTCAAATACGCATTTGGATATGAATGAGTGTGTGGCTCAGTTATGGTAAATTTTAATGGTGGTGATTGATGATGGTGGTGGTCGTGGGTGGTAGTTTAAGCTGGGTGGCAGCACTGGTGTGTGTGTGTGTATTCCCACTGTGGATATCTTGGTGACAACGATGATGAGGATGATAATGATAATGATGATGATTATGATGATTATGATGAAGGTCATGAAGACGATGATGATGAGAATATATGTCAACTGGATGTCATCCGAGACTGCCTGCAAGAGCTTTTTGGATATATATCCGATATCCCTTCGTTCTGCACAGAAGGGAATGCTCTTGGTTCCACTTGCATGAACGGCGACTATGCAGAATTGAACCTTTTCCATGGTTGGTCCAGTGGTCTGGAATGAGTTTTCCAGACATATGTTCAGTGACATATGTTCACCCCTTGTGCTCTACCGATCGTCTTGACCTCTTTGTCCCTCGTGTTCAGTGTGCCTTGACTCATTGGCCAAGCACGATCATGTTTCGAGCGCCTCTGAGTAGTTTCTTGAAGGGGCGCTATATAAATGCTCTGAATGAATGAATGAATGAATGAATTTGCTGTGATAGGTCCCTCCACATGGAATGGCCTTCCCGTCTTTTACGGGTTAAGCTCATGTCTCGACTCTTCCCTACGTTCTCTTGCTCTCTCAAGACGTTTCTTTTTTCCAGGGCTTCTGTGCTGAAAGTGCCTCTCAATAGTCTATGCTGTGAGAGGCGCTCTGTGCATCTTTAGATACAATAATAATTTAATTCCATATTGTTCATTGTCATCAGGTATTTAGGCTTCTTTCTTCATTGTCATCTTTATTACTAATCCATTGTTATGTGGTTGGTATTGTTTTATCCATGGCAGACAGACTATCCAACGACGACATGCTTATGTTCCTTATCATCCTGCATAAGCTTGTTCCTCACCTGAGGGTCCGGAAGAGGAAGTCCGCATTTGATGATGAATTATCCGACACTGATGAAGAGACAATGGACGTTGAACAGGAGGTCATCTATTGTTTTCTTCATCTATAATTTTATATATAATCTACCTAATTGATTACCTTCAAAATTCTTTGTTTCTACTTGATTTCTGTTTGACTATTGTTATTATTATTATTATTATTATTACTAATATTGTTGCTATTGATCGTTCTCAGAATAATTAATAATTTTCGTTATGATTCTCATTAACGGAAATATATAATTTAGGGTACTTCTAATTCATATTTGCATTAGCAAAAATATCTCTGAACAATGATAATATGAAATTTTTCATCAATTATTTAGCATTTGCGTTGAATGCTTAAATGGAGAAATCCAACACAATTGATTTGTCCATTGCAAAGAAGAGTTCGTTTGACTTTTTGTGCAGAGAAAGCAGCAAGTAACTGTGTGTCTACATTTTATTTGATTGACACTTTTCACACTTTATGTAACATTGATGAAAATAATCGATTAATTGCCGTTTAATTTATGAGATTAATCAATTTAAATAATTTTAATCAGTGCCATCAATCTAAATTGCAGCGTGATCATGTTTCTTTGCAACAGTCTGAATCGTTGGAAGTTTGCCAGGAATGTCTGAAGATACTCGAGTCGCAGTCGATCGCCAGCTGTCTGCTGTTGCTGAGTCAGCGCAATGACCTCCGCACCTTAACGGCTCTGTGTACCTTGTGTCACACGCTGATGGAAGAGGACTGCATGGAAATACACAAAACAAGGTCCGCAGCTAATCTTAATCTGAGATTGAATTGAATGTAATCAATGGCTGATTACACAAAACAAGGTCCGCAGCTAATCTTAATCTCAGATTAAATTGAATGTAATCAATGACTAATAAAATCTTTTCCTGTTTGACTGTTGGCGAAATCCACTGCTAAGCAAGTAAGTATATTCCTTAATTAGAAGCACTAACTATGCAAAGCACTGTATGTGACAAGCTTAATACATTCATAACAGACAATAAAATTTTTAATTTAAAACCAAGAATTGAATTGTATATCAAGAAGATCATAGGGTGGGAAGGGTTGGCATTAGTTGTAGAGGGAAATCTCTCATTTAATTTCAGTCCAATCTAATCCTTCCCCACTAGGGCGTAACTTTGCTCCCCAGAGTGGTTGTGACCAATCCCCCTTTCACTCTCTCTTCCAATTGCCTTTCCATTTTGCTCCTGCCAACACCAACAGGATGGGTGAATGTCACTTATTCGCGGCACACAAAACTGTTGAGTAAGTAGACTAGCATGGAGGCAATCTATCAGCATTTCTATTGCTAAGTATGCATGAATGCAGCACCGTTATAATGCAAAAATGTCGACAGTGGACAAAGAATAGTGTGGGCTATCATGGTTTGCCAGACACCAAAATTACGATATAGAGTTACGTCTATTTTTTTGCAGATTGTCATTGATTTCTGCTGTTTGTCATTGATTTTTGCTGTTTGTCATTGATTTGTACTGTTTGTCATTGATCTTTACTGTTTGTCATTGAATTTTGCTGTTTGTCATTGATTTGTGCTGTTTGTTATGTTTGCACTTTAGGCTGCTCTACTCTTTAGCCTTTAATTCGCAGTTCCTTCGTAATCTGTGGTTTGCGTGTCTCAGTATTTCAACACAGTCCAACAACGGGTGAGTGAACCATTTTCGTGAAGATTACGCTGGCATTGCCATTGCTAATCTAATCGAATCTCAAATCTTATCTGATCATTCCGTTTTGCTGCTGATTTAATAAAGGCTTGTATTATAAGTCTTTTGAACATTTGCACAGTTGCTGATCCCAGTCTTCCACTGGACATTAGATTTACCACCTCAGTTGGCTCTTTCAAATTAGAGCTTAAATCATGTAATTTTGTTTTTTTAAGACTTATCCCTGAGTTAGATGTTGGTGAGGCACAGGTCTTTGTAGTGGTGTGGCTGCGTTGCGATGCCATCTACATTGTAATTATTATTATTATTATTTATATTATAACCTTGATCTGTTTCTTAAGTGAGTTTATGTCATTTCTTTGCCATTTGGACATACTTTACTCTGAAGCTTTTGGAACATTTATGATAATTTTAAGCTTTGTACTTCTTCTTCTTTAGTTCTCTGCCGTCCATCAGGTTCATATGTCCAATGATGCCATGCGTATCTTCTTTGTACTATGAATGGCATTAAAGGTTTTGTGTTGACGTGTGCTTAGGTTTCAGTCGACCCTGCTGCAGATGATATCGCGTGGATTGGCGATGAGCACGTTTGATCTGAATCGGATAATTCCGATGCTCTCGATCTTCTGCTCGCACTTCAGTCATTTCATGATGTCACTTCACGACTCTGAGTTTCACGGCGACTCATCAAGTAAGCTGTCGTCAGTATTGAAAAGCATTTGAGGTGAGGTAAGAGAAAATCAGGACTGTACACGAGTGTATGCTTGGGTATAGAACGTTTACCGACCTCACAAAGAGTAAAGATAAAAAAAATGCCAAAAATGGATTTCCGACAAGAATAGACTAAATCAAAGTAAGAAATGAATGATAAAAGTAGTTTGTTTTATGTCATGGAAAAGAACGAAAAGCATAAAAAATTAAGACAGCGAAATGTGTGCACCAGTCTTACGATGCTAAATAGCATTTTTGATTTGCTATTGTCTGGTTGACTAGACTGTTGCAAGCGGCTGTTTTTTTTATCCGTTGTTCTAGATGCGAAGAATTCGATGCCTTTTAAGTTGGACGAGCTGCCGCACGTTGCTCAGACGCTCTGTGAAGCGTGTCTCGGCATCATTGAACTCACACATCCAGACACGAAGCCGGTCATTGGACTTCATCATAACGTTGTCTCCGCTGAGGATCTGATCCGCCAACAGGAGATGCTTATGACCGTCTTTAAGGTACAATGTTCAGTGTACAATGTTTAGGTACAATGCTAAGGTACAATACTCAGTGTACAATGTTTAGGTAAAATGTTCAGTGTACAATGTTCAGGTACAATGTTAAGGTTAGTGCTAAGGTTACTGCAACACCCATGCCCGCAGTTTTGAGATCCCACAGTTATTAAGTGTACATTTGTATTGTTTATGTATTTTTTCATTTTTATTTATTTCTTACATTTGCTAGAGCGCCCCCTTCCAGCTTTCCAGAAGTGCTCCCAACTACAGCACAGACACTGCATCGGAGTTTCACACCGAAGTGCATGAGCAATTGCGGATGAAGGACTTCCTCAAGATCCCTAAGGCGACAGGCCCAGGTGGATTCGAACCTGGAACCCTTCGGCACCGAACCCACCATTACACTACTGTGTCCTACATACATTGCATTAGGGTTATTGGTTAATGTACAAATGTATTAACTATTCATATAGTTTGATTTATCCTTCCACCTAGGACTTACTATATTTTTATATGATGCTTATTACTCAGGATGAAAACATAGAATGTCAATAATATAACAGGTGACAATGACATTTTGGGATGACAATGACCTTGTTCACTATTTCCAGCTGCACAGAAGTGCTTTTACAACTGCTCAAATCCATCTAGAACCATCACACATTTTGTCCAGAACTGCATGCTAAAAAAGCCATGCTTTATTCATTGTCTGCATCATTTGGATCAACCTACCAATCAATGAAGTGTTAAAAATGCAGGAAGCATTTAAGACACATCTGGTTCTTTTGTCCAACCTGTTTCTTTTGTCTTGTTAAGGAACCCAGTCTTTGTGTCTGTTCTGCGCTATGTTCTGTTATTTTGTGTATCCGCGTTTAATTTGCTGTTCTGTCCGTCGTTAGGTTATCGTAAAACTCGTGAAGCAGTTGTACGACCGAGATTGTCGAAGGCGGTTTTGTCCTGAGGGTCACTGGCTCTCGTCTCGCGTCTCCATCCAGCTGGAAAGGGTTGGTTGCTGAAATTTTTTGACAACTAAGGATCTGTAGGTTTTTTGCTGTCTACTTGTCTATTATTATTATTATTATTATTATATTATTATTCATTCATTCATTCGGACATTTATATAGCGCTCCTTCAAGAAAAAACTACTCAGAGGCGCTCCCGACTCCAGCGCGCACAAAAAGAACAGTTTTAAGTTTAGTAAGGAAGGATCCTGGTAGAGTCCCAGGGTGTAGGCGTAGCTCAAAAGGAAGGCCATTCCAGACCACTGGTCCAACCACAGAAAAGGCTCGATTCTTCATGGTAGTAGTATGAGCAAAAGGAACTAAGAGGACTCCCTTATCAGCAGAAATATTATTATTATTATTATTGCTACTTAAAACGTTTTCAACAATCACAAGGTCACACAGAAATGTGAATTTAATGCACAGTAAATTCGATAGACTATCTTAATAAGACTATGCATAGTAATAATAATGATAATACGAATGTAAGAATTTCTGGTGTTGGCGAAGCCTCTAAAAAGTACCGCTTGTGGGCTTGTGCATGAGAAAATTCGACACGGTTCTACCTGTGGTTGTTCCAGTCCAAAGCGTGGAATAAAGGAGGGCAACCATAATTATTTTAGTTATGACACGTCATTAAACAGCAATTGTTCAACGAAACTATGATCTTGCGTTTGCTATCTTGTCATTCTGTTCGTGGCACATGTCGTTAGAAAGTTGCGATTGACTTTTAATTGTGGATTTTGAAATTCAGTTTGTGTTTCTAATGATTCTGTTTCCAGTTATACATTCCGAATGGCAACGTTTTCGTCCGAAGACCATTTGGGACACAGAGCATCCTGAACCCACGAAGAACACGTATGCAATACATGAAATATTTGCGATATATGCAATTTATGCAATATATGCAATTTATGCAATATATGCAATATATTTGGCATTGTGGTTCTATCAGTTGATTTTATGGAAACGTTTCAATCTCATCTACGAACTGCTTTAGTGTTGATGCACTTCTGTAAGGTGTCAAGCAATGGTCATGTTGAGTGACACTGGGACCTCAAAACCTGTCGCTTGTCCCTTCCTAGCGTTAGAAGCTGAAATTGGCATTATGGGTTGGAAATGACAAATATTTTTCAATTCAGCAGTTGCCTATGAATTTGCTGTAGTTTTCAAAGTGGTTAACCGATTTTTATGCTGTTTGCTGTAAATGATGCAGAATGTATTATTTATTGTTCAGAAAAAATGTAGAATGCCGAATTAATGGTTTCTGAGGATTTTGATGACATGAATATTGCCACAATTGGCACCCCATCAAAACAGCCTGGTCAAAACAGCCCTGTCGTAATCGCCCACCGACAAAATATCCCGGCTATTTTATCGAAGACCGATTTTTACGGGGCTGTTTTGTCGGTGGGCGATTATGACGGGCTGTTTTGACGGTTCACCGTCACAATTGTGTCGACTATCGAGTGAAGGTTGTGTCGATGTTAGCCGTAGTTAGAAGTGTGATGTATTGGAAACCATTATATTTTTTGCAGCATTATCCAGTTAATGCACTTTGTGAGCTCATAGTTTGAAGATCAGATAAAATAAATGCTAAGTAAATATTTAATTTCTCATTGACCGTCGATGGTTAACAAAATATTTGTTTCCGTTAATCCTTTCCCTCCAAATCTTGCTCTATCCTTCCTTGCCTACCTCTGGTATCTTCAGAACATAGACATGCACAATGAAAACATAGACACGTGCATTGTGTACAAATTATATGTCACCACATAGTGACGTGGCTAGTGCTTGTTTCAAGACAGTAATGTTGATTTCATTTAAATAATTAATTGATGGTTTTCTTTAGTAAATTATATTTGATTCCTGAGCGTCACTGTTATTGTTTTTCCAGTCGACGATGATACTCCTCTTCTTTCGAACACGGACGTTCGAAGGAACATCGTCCTCTCCGAAATGCCATTTGTTGTTCCGTTTGAAGATCGCGTCAAGGTGAACATTTTAACAATGCCAACGTGTGCTGTCACTGCTGTGTGTGTCAGGTCTCTAGTCAATGTAGGTCTGGATGGATGTTTCTGCGTGTGACTGTGTGTGTTGCATTGTTTTATGCATGTATGTTTTATTATGTGGTTACATGTATGTTTTCACGTATAATTGTAAACTGTGTACGTTTGCTTTTTGTATCTGCATGTATGATTGATTGTGCGTATTTGCATTTGAATCTTTTTCTTCGTTACGTTCTCTGCCTCTCCGCCGGTTTCAACTTCCAATGACGCCATTCTTCTCTTCGCTGTGCTTTTCTCTTCAGTCCGTTGTATCCATCAGTCATTTTCCATCCCTGCATCAACTGTCTCGGTCTTCCTCTCTTTCTCTCCAATCTCCCTTCTGTTTTCAGTGTGTCTTAGGAAGTTTAGAGACGTGGATTCCACTCAATGTTTTTACGGAGACACCATCTCCTAGCGTCGACGGCCTCCACCGTCCGTCCTTCCGATTCCTTGTCTCTAGTCTCGCATATCCCGTGTGGCTATATGTATGTATATTGTATATAAATTTATAGATATGATACAATACGATGGTGTGTCTTTGTGTGCTCAGGTCTTCCACAGACTGGTGCTCCAGGACAAGCAGGAGAACCAAGGATCGAGTCACGTCTTTGGATTGGGACATTCGATCTCGATTATGATTCGCAGAAGTCATCTCTACGAAGATGCCTTCGAGAAACTATCAGCAGAAAACGGTTGATGCTGAATTCATTTTGTACATTTTGATAATTATTCTAGCTGGGGTACTCTGTGTTTACCCGGGGAATTTCTGTTTTTCGCTCCCACCTTGCAGTATATTTTGGTTTTTAGCCCCCATGTTGCCCCCCCTCCAAACCACCCAGCCTCCAGTTATTATGTTTGTCTCTGAGTAGGCTTCTTGAAGCTTTATAAAAAAAATTAATGAATGAATAAATTTATGTATGTATAATTTCAGTTATGCAAATGTTCATTGTTATATAATTGCAGTTATGACCTGTAGGAGGTTTTGTTACAGTGCACAATGCACATAGATACCTATGCTCTAATCATTTATACACACATAACACATTATTATGCCATACATTGCATACATACTGGAGCTGGCTGCTTGCATAGATACTTGCGTACTTATACATATGTACACACTACACACACATGCACATTTGTGGAGCACGGTGGTGTAGTGGGTATGTTTGTTGCCGTGCAGCCGGAGGGTTGCAGGTTTGAATCCACCTCAAGCCGCCACGTAGAGACCTTGGGCAAGTCCTTCACTCGCAATCGCCCTGCACTTTGACGTGAAACTCAATTCAGTGTCCATGCTGTAGTCGGGAGCGCTTTTGAGTAGTATTCTTGAAGAGGCACTATAACAAGTGCACATATATATATAATATATATATGTGTTTATTTATGACTATAATTAAGTTATATATATTTTTAATAGATGTATATATATATATATATATATATATATATATATATATATATATATATATATATATATATATGCCTGTACTTATGTGGCCCTATGTTTTTTTTCTGCAGAGCCGAACCTAAAGAAGCGGATGCAAGTGCAGCTCGTCAACTTTGCGGGTCTCGACGAGGTTGGCATCGACGGAGGCGGAATCTTTCGTGAGTTCATGTCGGAGTTGATAAAGACGGCGTTTGATCCGAACCGCGGATTCTTCAAATGCACGTCCGACAAATTGCTCTACCCGAATCCACAGGCAAAGCTACTCGTTGACAACTTCACGAGTCACTACTACTTCCTTGGCAGGATACTTGGCAAGGTGAGCATCTGCATACTTGGCAGGGTGAGCATCTGCATACTTGGCAAGGTGAGCAGCAGCATACTTGGCAAGGTGAGTGCAGTGTACTTGGCGAGGTGAGTGGCAGTGTACTTGGCAGGGTGAGCAGCAGCGTACTTTGGCAGGATGAGTGGCAGTGTACTTGGCAAGACATTACATGATATTACGTCAGTGGTTCCCAATCCGCGGGCCAAATGTTGCCCGCCAGACCTCAAAAATGGCTCTCATCTTTAAAAGAATTAGCAAAAATATATGAAAAATTTGACAATTTGAGATGGATAGAACACATAATTATTTTCTATTACAAATTATTTAATTTTGACATTTATAAACAACATCAAACATTCTATTTTGATTCAATTAAAGCAATTTTATATGCTTTTGGTTAATTAAATTTTAGCCTTGTGGCCCCTAATGTCCTCCAACTTAGAAAAAGTGGCCCTCAAGTCAGAAAGGGTTGGGAACCACTGCATTACGTCATGTAATACCATAACGCTAACCCTAATGGCATACTTGGCAAGGTGAGTGGCAGTGTACTTGGCAGTGTGAGCAGCAAGATACTAATTAATTAAATTGTAGTTAATAAAATAATAATGCTGTGTTTATCAATGTGGCTTACTTGAGATCGGAATAGAATTGTGTTTGCCGCGTTCTTGGACGGAGTTGACTATCAAAGGCCGCGGTTTTGTGGATTACTTAGGTAGCATGTTGAAAACGTCTTTTAGGAGGGAATGGGTTTGGGATAATGGTAAACACGTTGGCATGAAGAGCTAGACGGATGCGAGATCACTTCCCGCTACCATCTCAGAAGGTCCACTCAACCTTCCATTCAGCAGATGGTGTTTGTAAACTGAGCAATAGGACTTGATGGAAGCCTTGCGTGGCTGCCAACAGTTAAATTCGACGCATGTTATAACTTCTGATCATCTATCCATTCATTACTGATGGTGATCATATACTGTGTTGTGTCAGTTTGAAGCTAAATGAAGATTATTATTCTTGCAGGTGATTTACGAAAACATGCTGACCGAGATGCCATTCGCGAGCTTTTTCCTCTCGAAACTTCTGAGCCGACACCGAGGTGACGTCGACATACATCACTTGGCTTCTCTTGATCCAGAGATGTACAAGTAAGTAAGGAAGGCAGAACTTTGTTTCTGAAGTCGCTAAATCGCTGGCATTTGATTTATTATTATTATGTATTGTCATATGATTTATAACCGTGGCCATTCAGTGGCACTCCCAGTGCGAGGACCTGAGGTGCTTACGGTGTACTTAATCCTTCGAGTGCAGATTTACACGTCGGGCAATACATGTCCTTCACTCACTTCCCTCCATGAAAAAGCATCTCAAAACTCAATATTTCTCCTTGGCTTTCAAGCACATGGATGCATCTTCCTCTGGTGACTGACTATCCGCGCCTCAGATTAACATTTCGGTGTGACCTTGCGCGAGCTACATATTTATTTGATAATAATAATCAAAAAGGTAATTGTCATCCGATTGGCAGGAATTTACCGTGGAGATTTACCATGTGAAGCGAAAGAGAGGTTGTGCAGAACTTTGTAAAAAATTTCTTAAAAGAAGCCCTCTTGTATTTGTTTGTGTAGCAGGGCAACTCCAAATTGCTTTTCCGTTTGTGATCATTTGATGGTCTCACTTTCTTTGCAATTGCTCACTGTTGCTGTGTTATATCTGTTACCTCCTACCATTATAGTAATTGCAGATTTATATAGCTCCTTTTTTGTTATGCTTTGCACGAATTCTACTGCTGCTGCATGCAAATATGTGTATGGTTTTTCAAGCAGACGGATGTTGCTGTGTACTGTTCTGCCGTGAAAACATTTTAATTGAAATCGTGTGTGTGTGTTTTAGGCATCTATTATCACTGAAGGACTACGAGGGCGATGTATCAGACCTCGGTCTGGATTTTACTGTCGTAAACAATGAATTGGGAGAGGCTCAGGTCGGTTTTCAGCTCAACCTCTAAAACTGATATTTTAAGTTATTGTACCGTTTGTACGTGAGCGCTTAGAAAGTGCTTGGAATAACTGGAGGTACATTATAAGCAATTGTAAAGATAGTACAATGATTTATTCACTATGGACATAAGCAATTGTAAAGATTGTACAATGATTTATTCACTATGAACATAAACAATTGCAAAGATTGTACAATGATTTATTCACTATGGACATAAACAATTGTAAAGATTGTACAATGATTTATTCACTATGGACATAAACAATTGTAAAGATTGTACAATGATTTATTCACTCTGGACATAAACAATTGTAAAGATAGTGCAATGGTTTATTCAATATGAACAATTGGACATAAATAACGAAGCCGATGGGGTCGACAAACAATTGCAGTTTTGCCATTGGTCACATATAACTGAAGCTGTGGAACCTCTAACTCACTTTCTCCAACAGGTGGAAGAGCTAAAACCTGGTGGAAAGGATGTCCTGGTTACAAATCAAAACCACATCGAGTACATCCATCTCATGGCGGACTATCGCCTCAACAAACAGGTATGTATAATTATACAGACGTGATATATAATTATACAGATGTGGTATATAATTATACAGACGTGGTATATAATTATACAGACGTGGTATATAATTATACAGATGTGGTATATAATTATACAGACGTGGTATATAATTATACAGATGTGGTATATAATTATACAGACGTGGTATATAATTATACAGACATGGTATATAATTATACAGACGTGGTATATATTTATACACATGTGGTATATAATTATACACATGTGGTATATAATTATACAGACGTTGCTTGTAAGTGAAGATTTATATTGATATCACATAAATGATGGTATTTGCCGATGGAATATAAGAATTATAAATAATATTGAAATTATATTCTTAAAAAATATGAAGATTAAAAAATATTTATTTAATGGGAGTGGTAGTTGTATTGGTATTGCAATTTTTTTTATAGCATGGGTCTGAATGATTACAATGCTAATCTTAGTATTCCAAGGGATATGGTAATGGGCTGGATGTTACAGTGTGATCTCTCTGCACACTGTTGTGATTTTACTCCAGTATCACCAAATGAACTGTTTTCTATTAATAAAGTATATTTTGTTTATTCTGTCATTAGAACAATGTGGATCGTTGCAAAATGTTTTCTCTTGTGGTGCTACATAAATTCGTGTTGTATTGATTGTTTAGATGCGCCAGCATTGCAGTGCGTTTCGTTCTGGTCTGGCAGACGTCGTGAACATCGATTGGTTGAGAATGTTCGATCATAACGAACTGCAGCTCGTTATTTCGGGCGCACAGATTCCCATCGATCTCAACGACCTCAAGCAAAACACCAACTATTCGGGTTTGTTCACTAGAAGTATATTTCATTTCGCAGTGGACTCATGTACGCAAGCATCTACCACATGCACTTCTGTTCCATGACTCATATTGTATTGTATTGTATATGACCACTTGTAAAGTGCTTCTCTCAGCAGAAGCCTTTCAGAAGCGCTCCCAGTGCGATTGAACTAGAGAGAAAAAGACAGGATTTGAGATGAGAGAAAGATGAGGAAAGACTACAAGAGCAGACGGCTTATTATTATAACGAGGCTCCACATAAATATCTGCCACATTCAATGTTCTCACGTGAACTTTGCGTAGAGAGGGTGTTCAATCTTTGTCAATGTACTTCTGTTATTAAAGTTTGCTTGAACTGTTTGCAACTTCTTCGTTTTTGTAGCTGTGAGTTTTGTTTTGCTCAAATAATAGCAAGATTTCTTCAAGTGTGCTTCTAAAAACTTCATGCAGTGTTTGAGTGTTTATGGTGCCTTCAGTATCTTGTAAAAGATACTGAGTGATACTGGTAAAAGAGCATTGTCATAAATTATATTTGATTTCTAATGAGGTATGTTGTTTTAATGCTGTTTCTATGTTATTTCTATGTTTTTTCTCTGCTGTTTTTATATGTTTTCTCTGCTGTTTTGATGTTTTTCTATGCCGTTCTTTTTTTTGTATGGTGTTTCTATGTCTTTTCTATGCTGTTCTATGTTTTTTCTTTGCAGTTTCTATGTTTATTCTATGCTCTTTCTATGTTTATTCTATGCTGTTTCTATGTTTTTTCTGTGCGGTTTCTATGTTTTTTCTGTGCGGTTTCTATGTTTTTTCTATGTTGTTTCCTTGCTGAACATTCTAATTTGTACTGATGTTGTGCTGCCTGTCATAGGTGGCTATGGACCTGAACATCCGGTTATTGTTAAGTTCTGGCGAGTCGTTGAAAACTTCACCGACAAACAGAAACGTCAGCTGCTCAAGTTTGCGACGAGCTGCTCACGACCACCACTCCTCGGCTTCAAGGCAATCTTGAGTCTTTTTGTTTTTGTTAAAACAATTACGATTATAACTACAATGTCATTGTAGTTTGCTTGTCCTTGGCCTCCATAACACTACATGAGCATATATGCTGTGCCGTGCATGAATTGATGATGATCACGATGATGATGATGATGATGATGATGATGATGATGATGATGATGATGATGATGATGATGATGATGATGATGATGATGATTGATGATTGATGATTGATGATGATGATCATGGTGACAAGGACAGTGATGTTGATGATATTCCAGAGAATTCCTTACTTCTCAACACCATCTGGATTTTAGCATTTTGGTTAAGAAACTCCATTAACAGAGTTCTACATTCCTTCTAAACCTGTGTTATAATCCTTAATTGGAGGCTAAAATTTCCATTCAATTAGGCCTAAAGTAGATAAAGCATTTTTAAGGATAGTGCTAACGATAACAAGCTTTATGTCTATAAATTTTATTTAATAAAAATGAGAACTTTAGGCATAACAATTATGAGAATTATATCAATTAGAAGAATACTTTTAATTGCATTTGTAATTAATTAGTGTATAACAAACATGACAATGGTGAATTATTCTTGCTTAGGAGTTGTATCCGGCATTCTGTATTCACTATGCGGGCAGCGAGCCGGACCGCTTGCCGACAGCCAGCACGTGTATGAACCTTCTCAAGTTGCCGGAATTTCAGAGCGAAGAGACCCTGCGCCAGAAGTTACTTTACGCCATTGAATCTGGTTCGGGATTCGAACTGAGCTAGGGTCTGTTATTTATTTACAACAGACGTCCTTCCGTAAATAATAGTCATGGTTCTGGTTATAGTTGTAGTGGTGGTGGTGGTGGTGGGGTCGTGGTAGTAGTAGTAGTAGTAGTTGTAGTTCATTCATTAATTCATATTCTATGGACTTGTATAGCGCCCTTAGAGAAACCTACTCAGGCGCTCTCAGCCAGGCCACGACAAAAGATAAAGACGCGAAATTTATGATGCAAAGTTTTGATTGGTTTCATGTAATGAGCGCAGCTTTGAAGGTGGATAGTTTTGCAGATGGACGGCCTTATAATCGTGAAAGCTTGGTGTTGCCAAGTAGCCAAGGGAGCCGTGAAACTAGCAGTTGCCACTTCTAGTAGTTATTGTTTTAGTGATGTTCACATGCTTTCATATACATACAATACTTGGGCAGCAAATACATGCGTCAATTATATCTATGCGATTTCGACCTGGCCTCTCGAGAGGATTTTTACTTTTGATTGGCATCTCAACTTAGGCAACCATAACCTGATGTCTTGGGACAATGGTATAGAGATTATTAGATTAGATTATTATTAGATTAGATTATTATTAGATTAGATTATTATTAGATTAGTTTATTATTAGATTAACTGCGAATTGATTGGATTCATACATTTGCACATAAAGCTTGCAGAGCACTTTTAATGGAGAACTTGTAAGCGAGTTTCAGATTCAAAATTGGTGTTGCTTCCGATGTGGCTTGTGTGAGTGTAGCAACTGTTGCATTTTTATATTTGTGGCAGCGTTGTTTCATATGTTGCAGGATTGTTTATCTTGTATGCACGTTGCAACTGTTGTATCGGTTGCATTTGTTTTGTGTGTACTTGCTCTGCAATTGTTGCAATCGTTGTTTGTCATTTTTCTCTGGTTGTATTGCATCTTTGTTGTTTATTTTCTCAGGTGCTGACCGTTGTGCTACGAATATCTCCGTCTTGTCATTGTCTCATCATCCGCCGTCACCTGCGTCTTTTGCCGCGCATTAACGAAATATCTCAGATATTGGGGATTACCTTCTGCAATGCGTGACGTTCAAACTTATTGTTGTTTTCATAAACCATAGGACTGGTTCTTTGCTGAACAACAGCATCTCTGCCTGAGACAGGACGCATCTTCAGCAGATTAGGCCTCGGTCGCAACCGCTTTGTAGAGAGATTTTTTCCGGGGGAATTTTCGTCGCGGGTGCCGAGACTTTTTATATAAATGTTAAAGCCGTTGTTTCAATACTTGCGTACCTGCAATTGATTGTTTTAGAATTCGGTGACACTGAAATATGATTTAAAAGCAGATTTTTTAGATTTTGTTTTTCACTGGAGCAGGTGAGGTCTTGTGTTGAAATTGTGGAGTTGAAAGTAGGTATCGTTGTTGCCACTATCTCCACAGCGAACTTGCTGGCAATTGAGTGTTGAGAATTTGTTGGAACAAAAATAACAGCTGAAAAGACTTGATTTTCTGTTCTGAGCTTGTCCAAAAGATGTTGCTCATTTGGGTAGGAAAACTATTTAAGTTGTGAGTTTTATTGTTCTAGGAACTTATTCAGTACAAATGTAAATAACGTAGTGTGAATTTCTCAATGTCGCACAAAAGCCATGTTTTGTGGATCGGGTTGGTTATTTACCAGTGGCTATACCAAATCAAGTCTGCTATGGCCGCATTTCTTTGGTCGGTACGATTGCCAGGTTAGAATCCGGTGAGGTAAAGTTGAGGACACATCGCGACGATGTGGAAGAAATTGTTAATTGGTGGTCATGTGGTGGCACAGGAGAAGAATCAGGATAATAATAATAATCTTTGTTCTTCAAACTGACTCGTTACAGTATGATTACTATCAGTAATGAACAGTTTGATAACAAGTTATTACAAAAGTAAAATTTAATTTAGTCGTGCAAGGCGTGCATCACATCCTGTTTCTCATATTACCGATGCTAACTGCCGAATGGAAGGTTGAGCCGACCTTTTTGGGAGGGTAGCGGGAAGCGATCCCTCATCTGTTTTTTTAATAGTTTTTTGTCTTTAGTAAATATATTTTTATGTTCCTCCCATCAGCCTTGCGATTGATGGCTAGGGTTTAAAAAAAACTCAGCAACGACTTGAGATTGATTTAAGTGGAAAGCTGCATAGGAGAGGGCAAGTGAAGGAGAGGTGAAATTAACCATACAGGTAGCTGAGGTAGGCAGATGAAGACACTGATGTATACTGGATAAACAAACTAGTGGAAGTCAGTTGGGATTTCTTTTGTAAGCGCTGGGACTTGGTCAATGATGTCTGACTTACTATTGTGTAAAACCATCAAACAAATCATATTATTGTTTTTTGTACTGCTCCAAAAATGAGCAGAATTAAAAGGAATATATGTTCCAGATTGGTTGTCCAAACCCTAACCTTAAAATGGGTAATTTGCGTTGCTCCATGGTTCGATGAGCGCAACTTACCAATTTTTGACCTCTTAAAAACCAATTTTTTACCTCTTGTTTAAGACGAATCTCTGACCTATCTCATTCAAAACCAATTTCTGACACCTTTTCAAAACCAATTTTCAACCTTGTCCGCATATAGCCTTATATCAAAGTGGCCTTTTATAAGTAGTACAAAATAAAATCTTACTTTTGTTTAGCTCTCCTTGGGCCGGGAACATCTCTGAGTTGGCCTCTTATTGAGATGCTATATAAATTATCAGAATGCGCTATTTAGTTGAAAAGTGCACGGAGTCGAGGTCATGAAGTCGGTAGGCCTATGTAAAAATGAGTAGGCCGTAGAGCTATAATGATTTGCATGTAGGCCTATTAAACTGCATGGGTTTTCTGAGATAAAGCTGAAGGAAAATCCCAGCTCTGGTAGTAGGCCTATAGCTATAGATATAATGATTGCGACAAGTTCCTCGCTTTTCTGTAAATCGTCAAGAATAACAGGTTAAAGAAATTACGTACGGCAATGCGGAAATTTTGGAGGACGCAGCCTATTTCATTTGCTTGCACACAATGATTGCACGGTAGACCCATATAGGCCTACGCCTTAACGACTATCGGACATGCCTTTAGAATAATGACAGTATATACTTCGTTTATTCAAGAAAATTAAATTGACAGACCGCAACTTATTACATGAAGAAAGTATAAGTAAGGCAATGGACTAAAATAACAGGGTCTGCAGAATTCAGGTTGGAAGCATGCAAAAGCTTGATTTCTGCTGGTGGCGGTAGAGAAGTTCTATACTGATGTTACTGGTATTATTGTTGTTGTTGTTGTTGTTGTTGTTGTTGTTGTTGTTGTTGTTGTTGTTGTTGTTGTTGTTGTTGTTGTTGTTGTTGTTGTTGTTGTTGTTGTTGTTGTTGTTGATGTTGTCGTTGCTGTTGATATTGTTATTAGTCCATGTTATTTTCCGATCTAATAAATATGATGTCTTTGTGATTATGATGACGAATGACGTCATCAATCAGCCGTCCTGAAAATTGAAACATCCAAAATTCTTAAACCTAAAGAAGACTTTTTGTTCGATTTTGTTCGCTTTTCAATCTGGTTAAAAGTAATATTTCTTCCCAACATCGAAACAACTGACACTCGACAAGATGAAAGTGTAAGTAACAAAATTGTGTGGAAATATTTGGTAATAATTGTGTTATAAGCGAAATAATGTCGAACGTTCTTCAAAGTAACGGTTTTTTCCGACCAGGCCAACGTAAAATAACGCCTTGATGGCACTTATGTTTAGCGATTAGTTTACTTAATCGCCTTTTTTGTTATAAATCTCATGTTCCTTGCTGTCTTTCAGTATCTTGTTGGGTAATCCATTCTTATTCGCAATTTTATTCATAAATATATAGCTTACGTTGGCAGACAAGTTTGACCACGAGCCAAGATGGCCGAGCGGCCGCCGCATTTAACTTCGAAGTTTTTTTGGTACAAAGCCACAAAAAACTGCTTTTTAAAATCTAGATGAGCGTAAACCTTAAGTGATATTTTAAAATATGTCGTAGGCTACACGTACGAATAACTTGTATGTTTTTAGCCTTCGGAATAACATCCTCGGTCTGGCGTCGGCCGTTGTCGTAGCCCAGGTGATCGACTTCGTCTGGTACTCGGGCATGCTGTTCTTTCAGCCGGCCCTTGAGCGGGACCTCACCCTGACCGTTATCAAGGACGTCGTTCTGGCAATCGCCAGCTTCGTCATCTACGAGTTAGTTGGCTTCTGATTTTCCCATTTTTTGCATTTTTATTTTTTATTGTGTTGAATTCCGCTAATAGTTATCGAGTGTTTTAGCCTAAATAGTTATTTAGTGTTTGGAACTGCATTTCTAGCACATTAATTATTGGTCGTATAGTATACAATTATGTATACATTTATGTAGTGTTTTGATTATTCCTATATAAAATTACGTGTGCGTGTGTGATGCATGTATGTTTGTATGTGTATGTTTCTCTTGGTTGTAACCAGCTGCAGTTTGATTATTTACTCTCTAACCAGCATACAGTTTAGAATATGAAGTAGAGTTTAACTGATCTCCCCAAATCCAAATAATGAAATGGCTATGATTATAATTAAATTTGCCCGTACTTTACAAGTTTCTGTGAGTGCTCAAGATGGCGTTATAGTTACAAAGTTCTTTTTTTAAATTCACATTTCCAGAGTAAGGTTCCGTGCTTGTTTAACTAATGACCATACACTATAGTTGTAATTTGTAGACACCTACAGTATTATGTCTCTGTCATTTCTTACAGCATGTTCTATGATGGCGGATATTATCGGGACGTCTTCGAGTTCTCGATCATGTTTACCGTGATGCATTTCGCTCTTGACAACAAGCCAATGCTGACAACGACTTCGGAACTGCTCGACAATCTGATTTCCAGTGCGCACTCGTTCCTCATCCTCTTCTCCATCATCAACGTCGTTCACCTCATCAAGTCAATCCTGTCCTCATCTTCATCGCGAAAGAAGAAATAGAAGGAAACACCGAACGATTCCGCACTAACATTGACGCGCCAGAACGCTTGATATCAAAGAAATGTCTGTAGCCGCCATTTTAGAATGTAAATCACAACCTAAATTTTAGTTCTGCATGATTTAGTTTCATATATGGTTTATGCTGAAATCGGGAAATAAATTAATTTTGAAAACTGGTTGAAATCTTGGTGTTCCAAATTCTAATTGTGTGTGCCTGTAGGATCTATAGAACTCTTGATGCATGGTAATTGTAATTGTAATCGTACATTTATATAGCGCCCCTTCAAGAGAACTCCTCAGAGGCGCTCCCGACCTGACACCATACCACAATCAAAGAGAATGGTTTTTAAACGCTTGCGGAAAAGGGGCAAAGAAAGACAAAAGTTCATTACGAAGACTAATAGGTAGCTTATTCCAGAAAGACGGACCGACCACAGCAAAGCTTCTGGGCAGCACTGTGGAAGATTGAGCCATAGGGACAACCAGGTCACCATGCGTAGCAGAGTGAAGGAATCTACGGCCTGGAATGGATAGCACAGGTGCACAGAGTTCCATAAGATAGGTCGGAGCTTGGCCTGCTAGGCAATCACGCATGAACATTAGAATCTTAAACTCAATACGTTTTTGCATAGGCAACCAGTGCAGTTCTTCCCGTAATTGTAAGTATTGTATACATAAGCCTGTGTGCGTATAGGTCTAGTTATGAATTCAGGCAGCTTATTAATCTGAACATGCATTTCATGGTATTTTTAAGGGACAATTACACAATGAGTTAGGGTGAGAATTGCCATGGTGTTGGGGTTCACCCCAGTCTTATAACCCACAATAGAGTCTTGATTGCACATCCCAATTCCGCATGAATCAGCATCTTCCCTCCCCAAGATGTTTCTTCTACAATTTTCATACTGGACTGAGTAGGCCACTACACTGTTATATTGGAACCACCTTATATAGAAGCTATGGGTGAGAAATTGCCAGTCACCAAAGCTGACAAAACTGCTTTGGTGTAGACCTAAGCACAACACAAAGTAACTGTGAATGAGTCTCAAGAATGTCATTCTACACAGTTACAGCATAGCCTACCCAGGTAATGGAACCACTTCAGAAACAAAATATCTACATCCAGTGCCTAAAGAGTAAAAAAGAAGTCCCGGCCTGGACACCTTACCTTTCCACTAGGCGTGGGCGCCCATGCTGCAATGGTAGCATTCTACGCTGTCATTTTAACGAAATTGCTCATCATTTCAGTAGGCCTATATGGGCCTAAGTTCCGCCTAACGCCGTGGAATTTCGAGGCACATTCACAGTTGTTCTGTGATCAGTGGCGGCGCCAGGATTTCAGTTTGGTGGTGGGGAGGGCTGAATTTGCGGGGAGAAAATTTCCGTTCTCAGTGGCCAAAATTTCTGAATTTCTGACGACCTATTTTTTTGTAGGCCTAGTCATCGGCCAAAACCTCAAGAAAATGTTTCATTTCAGCCGTCAAAATTTCTGGCGTCCTCTTTTAGTCGTTTGGTCGAAATCTTGGAAAACCGTCCTTGTTATAGCCGCCAATCTGTCTGGCAAACCTCGAGTGCGTACCTGTACGTTTAAATTGGGGGAGGGGGGCTAACGGGGTTAATCGTGCAGATATATCATTTTTACATGGGAAAAAATGGATGGCCCTTTTTTAGGAGGGCTTAGCTCCCTTATCCCCCCCCCTAGCGCCGCTACTGTCTGTGATGAGGGCCGTTAACTCCTGAACAAAGAACTTTTTGTGCTGTTTCTTGTAAAACATGTTGCGTTTAAAAAATGATTGAAAATTTTTAAAATATGATAATAATAATAATAGGCCTATGTAGAGATTTAAATGCCATAAGTTCGTACGCAAAAAATCAAAAATCGTAGCAACGATTCAGAAACACTCGGAGCAGGAAAAGTCAGTCAAGAAAGGCCTGTGTAAAAAGTTTCGGTATTAGGCTAGATGCTTCTTGAAAGTTGTCATTGATGTGGAGTTTCTGATCTCACTGATCTCAGAAGGAAGATTGCTCCATAGGCCTATTCGGGGTGCTGATGAGGTGAAGGATCTAGATGCAGTTGTGGTGCGGCAGCGGTGATGGACTATAGTACGTACGTGTTCGGTTTCCGGATGATACGCTTGAAAGTAGGCTACCGTATCTGCAAAGGCGGGTGTCGTTTTATGTCGGTATCTGGAAGGTGGGTAGTCTAAGAAGAGCCAGGGCATGAATTCTTGAAAAAGTTGGACAATGGCGGCGTCGCATCGCGGCGACAATCTCCTCAGATGTGGCAACGTCATCGTTTCAATTGTCTTTAAAGCACTGTGAGAGACCGTCAGAGACGCTTTATAAATCTCAGAATAGCCTACAATACAACGATGTTATTATTTTAGTAAGCTATGTTCGAGCAAGCGGCTTCTATTAAGATTATTCCCAAGGACAATTTATAAATACAGAATCCTTGACTTAA
Source organism: Lumbricus terrestris (assembly GCA_949752735.1). NCBI lineage: Eukaryota > Metazoa > Annelida > Clitellata > Crassiclitellata > Lumbricidae > Lumbricus > Lumbricus terrestris. Next base: position 6,692,256 of record OX457041.1, on the reverse strand, counting down.
TATTCCAAAGATGGCAATGCGCCCAAATATTTAATATGTTTATCTCTGACGTCAAATTTGCAGATTCAAGGAATTAGTAGGCCAGAATTAAAATCAAAATTACAAAAGCTGTACCTAATTCGCCACAAGGCAATATTTTGGAAATGTATTAAGAAGCATCTAAGTAGACTCCTATTAAAACCTGCAGTAAACCTGCAATTGGCAAAATGTGAAATTTGTATTTTAATCTGGGACTAATTTGTTGGCGAATTGATTCTTTGCGCAGTCTTTTCTGTGCAGAGTTGCAGCCTGGTTACAGCCTTTGGTTGTATGTTTATGTCGACAACGCGTAATTCAATGATGTAATTTTTGTCAAATTTGTTTATTTCATACGAGTTTGAAGTTAGTTCAGACTTAGATAATATTTAATTGTTAAGGATTGCTTCGATTTTATCGGGTAGTTTAACCTGTTAACGCTGTGCAGTATTTTTTACAGCAATTTGTAATTTAGTTGGGCGATAATGGCGTTTCTGGCAGACACGGCGGAGCACTGCGGGGATAAATGCGTTAGGCCTAATTGTTTGTCGGCCTAATTGTTTGTCGTCCTGTTACTAGTCCTTCGACTAGTGATTTGAGGCTGACTGCATTTGCACGAGAGGAATGAAAACCATCTTAGATGCTAGTGTTCGGCGTGGTGATAGGCTGATAGCGCTTTGACCTAATACAGAAAATGTTGCCAGTATTTCAGACACTGCCAATGGAGGCAAACTTTGGTGAATTGATTTAAATGAACAAGAATATATGGTCTTTGACAACATGTGTTATGAAAATAAATTGTTGGGGCCACATACATGATGGGTGATTTGTGGAAACTTCTTAATATTGGTTCGATGTAAGATACTATGTGTGAATTATGTCCCATCCTTAGGCGAGTTCATTCATCTACAGCTTAAGGCCATTTGTTTTGTTTTATGTTTATCGTTACATTAGCTTTTAAGGGGCCTGGTCTGCTAGGCCGTTGCGACCTGTCCAACTGCTATGTGCCAACTGAACTTATAGCTGTTCTCTGCTTCTTGATTGTTTCTTCAGCTGCACAATTGTTTCACTTTGTTCTGTATTCAAGGAACTTTGTTATCTCAATTTCATCTCTCTTCTCATATCAGTTTTTCTCTATGTCATGTAACAGTTATAATATATCTGCTCTGCTGTTTGGATATTCTCTTCTTGTCATACTTTACATTGTTGCTGATAAGGAGGCCTATATTGCCACATTACATGTCTCATGATCTTCATTTCATTTGTGCCCTGATGTGCTGTGTACTATTACTTTCGCTTCAGTTACTTCAAGGCAGATGATGAATGTACTATGGAGACCTTTGCCAACACCTCCTGGTGGTCTCTGGGCATGCAGTTGGTCTGTTGGCCAACTGCATGGCAAAGATTGGGAGTAAATATTCCATTGGCTGAGTGTGCAGTATAACTTTAATCACGGCTTTTTTAAACTTGCAGCTGTACCCAAAATGTGCAGTTCTAAATGGATTTATGCAGTTGTAAAAGCACTTCTGCACAGTTAAAACTAGCAAAAAATGGTCATTGTCCTTCGATTGGAAGTAATTTACCATGGTTATGGGAGGGAAAATAAGGAGTTGTGCAGTTCTAAAAATTCCTTAAAAGCAGCCCTGACTTTAATACTGTGCATGCTGAGTAAGTGAATAAGTACTTTCTCTATTACTTCACTTGCAAACGCATAACACGGCATAGAACATGCTGAGTAAGTAAATAAGTACTTTCTTTATTATTTCACTTGCAAACACACAACATGACATAGAGCATCATTATAAACATCGAAGTACAGTAATAATTGGTAATAAAACATAGCCTACAAATTAAGTCGCAAGTTGAATAAAAATTACTAAAATATTAGCAATAAAAAAAGTCATTCATACAGCATTCTGTTGATAAATTCTTTTCCAATCAATGAATCACTAGATTATGTAAGCAAGGCCTAAGGGAGTATCCAGTAACTCGTTCTGGCAGGAGAAGATCGTAAGTGGAAGACATACCCAGGGTCACTGAGGATAGAAGCAAAGAGGGATGCATCTGCCTTATAACATGTCAAACTAGTTTGCAAAAAAACTGTCTTTTGGGGCTTTCTAATAATAGCGGGCAGACAACTCCTTTGACCCTCGTTTGCAAAACCCCACAGAAGAATACATCATTCACGCAATGGTGGTGGAATTTACAACATGAAGTCTGTCTGTCAAACCGTGTGACACAAAGAAGTGAAGTGCATAGCATGATTGCTTTGCATTACAGACAATGTAATCAGCTGTCTGTCTGTCAAACCATGTGACACAAGAAGTGAAGTGCATAGCATGATTGCTTTGCTTTACAGACAATGTAATCAGTGTGCAGAAAACCCCAATCTTTCTAATAGTGTAACGCCAAGAACCTAGCTTGACTTGGCGGATGCCATGATTCTGATATAATGTATGTCAGGACTAGGGACTTCATAAGTCTTGATAGGCCTATTGCTTGAATGCAGATGCTTATGATTGCATTGATTGTTGAATAAAGATTTATGTAATTATTATACTTCAAAATGTTGTCATGTCTTATGTTGACATAATAGTCAAGACGAGCTGAGACATATTATGTTTCAGCTCTTCTTGACCATTTGGTAAACCAGCATAAAGGGATCTCTTGACCGTATTCTACGCGCTGCGGTGCGCCTCATTGGTCAACTGCCCAAATTTGGTCACATTACAAATTACATGCTGGAGGTTCTGCATTGGCTTATTGTCCGTAAGCGCATCGAATACAGACTCTCTTCCTTGATAATGGCGATGCCAGCTAGGTCTTGCTCCAACTTACCTACTTGATCTTTGTCGGCCTGTGTCAAGTACTCGGACTGGTCGGTCCCTACGCTCGGCTGATAGGGTAATGCTCTTGGTCCCGTTTGCTCGTACCTTCACCATGCAGAGTCGTGCTTTTTCTGTGGTTGGCCTGGTGGTATGGAATGCCCTCCCACTTGAGCTTCACCTGTTCCATAGATCACTCTCTGACACTGACGCTGTGGTGTAGTGGTGGCATCATTGCCTTGAAACCGGAAGGTTCGAGGTTTGAATCCACCTCAAGTCACCGCGTAGGGACCTTGGGCAAGTCCTTCACTCGCAATTGCTCTGTGCTTCAGTGTGAAACTCTGATGCAGTGTCCGCTCTGCAGTCGGGAGCGCCTCTGAGTAGAGAGCTTGAAGGGGCGCTATAACAAGTGCACATGCAAACAAACATTCTATAAGCACTTGAAAACTTCTGTTTGGCCGTGCTGGAGTCGGGAGCGCGTCTGAGTAGTTTCCTGGAAGACACACTATATAAATACTTGAATGAATGAGTTATACTTACTGTTAACAGTAATTTCATTTTTTTTTTTTTTTTTTTTTTTTCCTCAACCAAAACAACACACAAACATGATACAATTATGGCAGTGAATAATACATTAACATGAATTTGGTGAAGAGGGGGAGACCCAGAAGGGATGTAAAATCCCGCTAATAGGGCCACCCATAATTCATGTAAAATATAAAAGAAAAAACATGACAGAACATTCAATTGCAGGAATAAAAAAAATGATGAGGAAGAGAGAAAAATAAATTAAGCAATCGACATTTCTGTATATAACGAGAAAAACAACTCTTAACTAATGACTTAACTAAAGACTTAACTAAGGGCTTGGCGAAACCACTGAGCAGAAACCTTAACCATTACATATCAGGAAGTGTTTTAAGTAGATAAAGGCGAAGTTTATGCTTAAATAATCTTGTGTTAGGTAGGGAATGAAGATGTGTAGGGAGAGAGTTCCAACATTGGGAGCCAGTATATTGTATAGAGAATCGACGAGTATTATTATGTGCGTAGGGAAGGTCATAAACAGTTAATTTTCTAGTTGAATAAGAGTGGCGATCAGAGGTAAGGTTAAAGAAATCATTAAATACAAGTGGTAATAGGCCATGGTTATAACGGTACATAAACTCTCCTATTTGCAAGTGCCTAATTTGATCGATCTTTAATAATCCAAATTCCTTGAAATACAGAGCGGTGTGGGCTCGGCGAGGAATATTAGCTATAAAACGGATTGCATATTTTTGAAGGGTGACTAGTCTGATAAAATTAGATTTGTAAGTAGACGTCCAAATTAAATTACAGTAGGTTAAATAAGGATAAATAAGAGAATAGTATAGCATAGACCGGATAGAGACAGGAATCAGTTTAGATGAGCGAAATAGCACACCAACAGTCTTAGCAATTTTGCTAGAGATATTATTGATGTGTTCCTTCCAATTTAGATGCTGGTCAATGTATACGCCCAAAAATTTTGTGGATGTTACTTGGGTGATAGGAGTCCCTTCAATAAGTAGAATAGGAAGTTCATTGGGATATTTTTTCTTATGGGATCTGAAGAGGATGTAGTTGGTTTTATCCAAATTTAGAGTAAGTTTATTTGATCGAAACCAATCAACGACTCGGTGAAGCTCAGAATTAACAGTGTCGAATAGGGTATCAATAGATTTATCAGAATGAAATAAGTTGGAATCATCAGCAAATAGTACAAAATACATAGAAGGCGATACATTAGGTAAATCATTAATATAGATTAAAAATAAAAGAGGTCCAAGATTAGATCCTTGAGGGACACCGTGAGAAATGAGTTGTAGATCAGAAGTGCAATTGTTAACAGAAACCAGTTGAAAACGATTTTCAAGATAGCTAACAAACCATTGTAATTGTGTCCCTCTAATTCCATAGTTATAAAGTTTTTTGATCAAAATATGATGATTTACAGAATCAAAGGCTTTAGCTACATCAAGGAAGATACCAAGGGAGTATTCGTTATTTTCAATTGCATTAGAGATTTTGTCTTGTATGCTTAGAAGGGGCATGTAGGTAGAATGACCCTGTTGGAATCCATGCTGAGACTGAAATAGTACTTTCTCTTTTGATAGAAAACTATCTAAACGTGCATACATTAATTTTTCAAATATTTTGGCAAAGAATGGGAGTACAGAAATCGGTCTGTAGTTAGAAACATTGTCCCTCGGGCCCTTTTTATGAATGGGTATGACCTTGGCAGTTTTCAATGCAGAGGGGAATACTCCAGTGGTAAATGAGCAGTTGACAATCTCTGATAGCGGAATTGCAATTTTAGGCAGTGTTAATAGGGCTATGGCAGGGTCAATTCCATCGACTCCTTTACTATGCGTAGTGCGAATGGTATGCGCAAGGTTCATTATTTCACAAGGTGTAGAAGGAATTAATGCTATAGAATGTGGAAGGGGTTGGGATAAGTAGGAGAAAAAAGAGTTAGTTGCAGCAGGTATTTTATTAACAAGAGATTGTGCAATGCCTGTGAAGAAATTATTGAATTTAGTTGCTATAGTCTGAGGGTCAGTAATTTGTTCACCATTTACATTCAATGCAGTAATTACAGTTTCTTTGTTAGTATCTCTATCCAGTATACTCCTCAGAAGACCCCAGGTATTTTTAAGGTTATTACTATGGATTAAAAATTCGGATGCATAATAATCTTTTTCGGCTTGCAATTTAACTTTCTTAAAGTTGTTTCTGTATAGGATGAATTTCCTTTTGTTGGCCTCATTTGGATTTTTTATGAATTTTTTATATAGTTTCGCTTTCTTATTACTAGATTTTACCAGTGCCCGAGTCATCCAGGGCTTTTTTGGGATAGAGTTGCGAGCATAAGTCCTAGTGGAAATTGGAAAAGAATCATCGTAAAGCTTCTTATAATTGCTAAGAAATAGGTCATAGGCCTTATCAGTGTCTAGTTCCGTACAAGCTTCACGGATATCAGACCAGTCCGTAGAGTCTAAGGATTGCAAAAATTTGGCTTTATGGTCATCAGATACTAGGTTAAATGTCAGTGTTTGAGGCTTGTTAGGAGGTTTAATAGGACTAAAATCAAACCATGCTATGATTGGTAAATGATCAGAGATGTCTTCGATGAGAATAGAAGAATAAATAAGTTTGGTCCAAATGTTAGTGAATATGTTATCTAGTAATGTAGATGTATGGTCAGTGATCCTGGTAGGTCAGGTTATGAGAGGCGATGATGGGCGGTTAGGCAATGGTAGAGATCAGCAGTGGCTTTGTGGCTATTAATTTTCAAGAGATCCATGTTAAAATCACCTAAAATTACTATGTCTTTTGATTTTTTTAGCATATGATCTAAAATGTTGTTAATTTCTTCAGAGAAATCTTCTAGTTTAAGCCCAGGTGGCCGATATATAACTCCAACTGTGGTTGCCCCAGTTTTATGTGCTAGGCGAATAAAAAGACCTTCAAAAAATTGAAAAGGAGAGGAATCGGATCCTATCGAGTCTAGGATTTGGTACGAGATTTCTTCTCTAATCAAGAATCCCACTCCTCCTCCGCCCTTTCCAGATCCTCTGGAACGATGAACAAATTGATAACCAGGCACTTTTATTAGATCAGTATTGGATTCGTTCAACCAGGTTTCTGTTAATGCAAGTATAGATACAGGTAAAGAGTTCAGCAGATCTTTGATTTCATTAATTTTGGGTAAAATGCTTCTTGCATTTACATGCAAAAATGAGAGAGAACATGGAGAGGAGGCTAGCTTTGATCTGAGGGATTGAATAGACGAATATGTACTGTCACATTGCAAATCATTAAAATAGTTGCTATCAGGATCTAGATCAGGGTTGTTTAATAGAGTTCGATTATCATTCTCCTCTGTTAATACCTCTAAGGTTAAGTCTCCTAGGTCTCTTTGAAATCCTACATAACCATCAGTAGAGGTTTTTAGTATATCCTCACTGGACCCAATTTGTGCTTGGGAAAAAGGGAATAGATTAGCTGTAATAGAGTATTCATTTGTGGAAGATTGCTTCAGGGTATTAGAAATAATGGAGGTAGGGTGTTCAGATATAGAATCACAACTGTCAATTGAAAGGACAAGTTCATGCTCAGTGTTTTCGCTTAAGCTAGGGTTAAATACACCGAAGTGTATGTCTCTCAGCAAGCTGGCAGAGAGGCGTACAACAAAAATAACCTATTTACAGAAGTACATTTAAGTATAAACAGGTAAAATTTTAAAATGTAATTTAAAACTGAGATTAGGCTAAGAGGAGTGGAGCAGTAGACATGACAAATAAAAATACCAAGTTTGTTATGTATTCATGTTTGTCCGCAGTGCACCAAGTATTTTTTTGTTAGACTATCCATTGACACGTGTTCATGGGCGTAGGCTATATGGGGGGGGGTCGGGTTCCCCCCATTTAATTTCTGAATTTAAAAAAAATTCTGCGTATTTTGCATCCATAACTATGGGGAAAGCCCCAAAGTGAATCCCCTCATATATTTTTTCCGGGCTATGCCCCTGCATATTTTCAATATTTTTATGTCCATGACATGTCAATCTTGTAAAACACACGGACTGGCCTCTTAATTTCATTATCATTCGATTACGCGACCCCGTTAATGCGGAAAAAAGACGGCAAGATTGTGCACATCCGCCCGCTGCACACAGAGTTACGGCCTTAAATTTGCGTCATAAAGTGCGCCGCTTTGGGTCTAATTTGTAAGTTTTGCCAACAAGATTCGCTTTGCAGGTTTTAGTATGTTTTACAACATGTTATTACCTAACTAAAAACTATAAAACTGGCTTGTGGCCAATTACTTCTAGCTTTTTTATATATCGCGCTGACTAAATGTAGAGTTGTTGTTTTTAAGGACGCTTTATTTGTTGAACTTGATTTTAAAAGTGCTTATTATTTTGATTTATAATTTAGTAATACCGTAAGTGAATTTAATTTGATAGTAAATATTACCATTTGATAGTTTACTCGTTTAAATATATAGGTACCTGGTATATGTAGCGTAATGTAACTGTAATGTAGGCTAATTTGTTACTTATTAGGCCTATATTGCGCCGATCGCAGGAGTGACCCTTTTGACCTATAGGCCTATACTACTAGTAGCGCGATAGACCTATAATCGCAATCGTAATCTATCGCTTTAGCGGTCTAAGTGATCCGGCTTCCATTTAGGTAAGAATTCGTTTAATCAATCCTGCTTCTATTTGTCTTATCAATTCAACCACAGAATAGATAGCCTAAAGCGTAGCTACGCTCATGGGCGGAGTTTATCAGGGGCTAGGGGGGCTAAGCCCCCCAAAGAAGACCCAGATTCATATTTTTACCGTGTAAATGGTTTATTTTCCGGGCTTAGCTCCCTCCCCCAAGAAGGCTTTAGCCCCTCCAAGAACGGAAACCAAACTCCGCCCATGGCTACGCTTTATCTATTCTGTGATTCAACTTCTATTTTAAATAAGAATTATTGTTCATGAATTCGGCTCCAATTTCAGAAACACCCTTATCATCGATCCAACTTCTATTTAATAAAAAATGATTTTCACCAATCTGACTTCTGTTTACCAATAATTCTTTTCGTTAATCCAACTTGTGTAAGAGACAGAGTTGCAGGGACATATCTGGAAAGCTTGGAAACACGTAAAAATGCATTCCATAGGGCATGCCAAATGCTTGGCGAACGTTTGTCCTTGTTCGCAGGCAGTGTAAGAATTGTGGAAAATAATTGGGGGTTGGGCAGTGCCTAAAGTGTGGGAAAATAAGTGCCTGGACGGCCCTTACCTCTCCAACAGAAGTGCCTGGACGCCCCTTACCTTTCCAGTCTGAGCTCGCCAATAATTAAGTGGCTGGACAGCGTTCAGATTTTAAAACAAGTGCATGGACGCCGTCCATGACCGTCCAGGCACACTTTAAGCCCTGGGGTTGGGTTGGGGTTGGAGACCGTTGGACTATGATCCACTTGGAATTGGGGTGTGAAAAACAGACCACTATTTATGGGGCTCTAAGGAAGACTGGGTTTGAAACCATACTTTCAACCCCCCAAAACCTCGGCAATTCTCACCCTGTTCGCAGGAGAAGAAGATCATGTCGATCCAAAGAGCGGAGAGTTGAGCGAGAAGCCGTTGAATGTGGAGAGTGAATAAGATAAGTATCTGAAATAGCCTATTTCGGAGAATCGGAGTAAACTCAGAGCTCTTGAATTTGAGGACTAAGATAAAGACTGAATGCAGAATATAATGGCATAGGCTGTGCCAATGGTTGACAAAATATTTTCTATCATCACACCTGGGTTCGCTTTGGCATATCATATTTTTTCCATAGACAAAAATGCAACATTTAGATCAAATGCATTGGTTTCAAACAGGGTGTGAGCAGTCATGGGGTGAGAGGTTCAGCTCCTTGCATGTATATAGTCTTTCTTATGGGCCTATTGTAAAGTCTTCTCTTCACAGCTCAACTCCATCTGGATCACAGTCTGAGTATGTCTGACCCCTCCCCAGTTATTATTTTACAATTCTCATACTGGTTCCAGACCTTTTTCAGAGCACAGAGCCATTACCGACTCAACGACAGCTCAGCGGCACCCTCAAGTTACCCTAACCTTAATATTCCATCTAATAATTATTTTCAAGATTTTTGTAGTTTATTAACGAGAAATATGTTCCTTTATCTGATTGCCTGGTTGAAACATTTTTATATACTACTTTAAGTTTGCAAAACAATTATCTAGACATATCAGTCGTGATAATCATAGCATTTCGCATTTTTTTGACAAAAAGGGTTGCACACAATATACACCGTGGTTCAAAAAAAAACTAAGCCAAATTGTTTTGCACATATCTCTAATACCTGATGACATATCACGTTAAAATTTTCCAAATATTTAGAGAATTGGACCAAGAATATGATTCCAAAATTTCAAGAGATAGAGTTGAGCGAGTAAAAAGATATGAATCTTTCAACTTCATATGCCGAAATTTCAGTTTACACGCAATTTTCGGTAAGATTCAATCAAATGTAAGCCAAACTGTTTGTCTTACATCTCTAATGTTTGATGATTAATCATACTAAAATTTTCCCAATATTTAGATAATTTAAACAAGAATATGATTCCAAAATATCATGTCATAAATTTGAACGGATAGAAAGACATGGATATTGCAACTTCATCTCCTGAAATATCAGTTTTCAGCAAGTCTGTTATGGTATTCGTTGCGGTTTCGGCGCTTGGTCGTTCCCATTTAGTCTTCATTGATCCCGGAGTAAAAATTAATGGAACCTATTATCGCCACGTTCTGCTGTCACAGAAATCTAGTAATCAGAAATCTAGCCCCAGAAGGCTGTTTCGTTTTTCAACAGGACAGTGGCCCCAGCCCACAGAGCCAAGGAAGCCATCGAAATGCTGAAAAGAAAGACCCCAGACTTCATTTTCTCCCACATTATGGCCTCCGAACAGCCAGATTTGAATCCTGCCGTCTATAAAGTGTGTAGCGTGATGCAAGACCGAGTCTACAAGACAACAATCCATGATAAAAAATACCACCTGAAGCAACGCTTGTTTGAAGTGTGGGATTGCCTGGACCAGAGGATAATCGACAATGCTGTTGCTCAATGGCGCCAGCGCCTCTAGGCTGTTGTGCAAGCAGCAGGAGGAGGACATTTTGAGCATCTTATTTAATTCAATAATCAAACCATACTGTTGGAATAATATTGGTGGTTCAATTCCCTACATATCTGGAAAATCTTAGACTGATTAATCATCAGGTATTAGAGATATAGGAAAAACAGTTTGACTTGCATTTCAATGAATCTAACAGAAAATTGCTTGTAAACTGATATTTCCGAAAATGAAGTTGAAAGATACATATCTTTTTATCCGTTCCACTTTATCTCATGAAAATTTGGAGACATATTCTTAGTCCAATTCTCTAAATATTTGTAAAATGTTAGCGTGATATGTCATCAGGTATTAGAGATATATGCAAAACAATTTGGCTTAGTTTTTTTTGAACCACGGTGTATATGTAATGTTATGAATCTCAGAGTGTCACCCAACTCTGACACTCCCAAAGCAGTTTCGCAGCACCTGGGTAAATTAACTGTCTTATTGCTCTTGGCTTTGGCCGCATATTGTGGTATGCATCTCGCCAGTATAGCTCTCTTCACTTGATAATCCATCAGGTTGCAATCCAGATATTTGGGGTCATTGGGGTTTTCTCAATGAAACCCACACAATTGACAGTGAGCCGATCTCCTTGATCAACGGCATATGTTTCTTAACTCTCAATTTAACTCTTAACTTTTCATTCGTTACTAGGTAAATTCTTGAAACCCTGGCAAACTAAGGTCAACCAGCTAAACACTGAAATCTGGTGCTTTATGAACCACGAATTTGACTAAAATTAATATGCAGAAGAATGCATGCAGGAACTTGATTTTGTAATCTGAAGGAGCGAAAGGCCCCCTACCATCGACCCCCCAAAAGCTAATCGAATTTGGAAAAATTGCACGGGTCACCTTTTTAGTCATTAGATCGATGTGTTGCACCCCAGCACCCTCTGGTTGCACCACTGTTCGCGACACTGTCCTTTAATTTGAAACAACTAAAGTCTAAAGGCTAACCATTAATGGGAAAGTTAGAGTGGCAATGCTCCGGATTCGTGGAAAGTGGATTATTCAGGGTCTTCGAATAGAGTAAAGTGTTTAATAATGATGATGATGATGATGATGATGATGATGATGATTGATGATGATGATGATGATGATGATGATGATGATGATGATGATGATGATGATAATAAAAATAATTAGTTACTATCAATAGCCTAGTCATGATGATGATGCGAGTTTTATATAGTGCTTTGTCTGAGACGAGACCAAAGAGAAGGTTGCTGTACACGAGTTCAGGAATTCAATGACAGCCATATTTGATTGTTTAGAAAGATGGGTCTTGAGCCGTGATGGAGTACGTGTCTCTAGGGATGGCGCACTTGTAACATGTAATGTAAGCAACTATTACCGATCTGATAAAAGAACCTTCATAAATGCCTATTTTCATGCACAAAACCATTTCACTTATTAGATCGATGTGTTGTTGCACTTTCGTTTTAGCTGCATTCGAAGACGAGGACCAGACTTGTGCATTTGTGCAATGCTGACATCATCGACACCCACAACTGTAAGTTCATTCGCAATTACACGCTGACGTCCAGATTATGTAGTTATGTTTCAAAATGTAAACTGCTTTATAGACGGAGGGAAATTATTTCTTTTATCTGGCATTTGTAGTGAATGTTATCTGGCATTTTGTAATGGCTATAGGAAAGCTGTTTGTTCAGCGTGATAAATTTCTATCGGCAACTTAACACTAGTTGAAACTTTCTAGTTCCTGTGAATGTGATTGATTTGGAATTCAACTTGCACATTCGATCCATTATAGGATCGTGATTGCACTTGCTGTGAACAAGTTGCATTGCTTTCTGCTAAACCTCCAGACATTTTCTCCCAACAACTTTATCATCTGTGCGCGTTGACAGAAATGTAGATGCGCATAGCCTACGTGTCACTAAACCTCTCTTATTCTGAATACATCTAATAGTTGCTTCTATTTCCAGTTGCTGGATCTTCCGCTGGAGATGCATGACCAAATCCTCTTGGAAGCAATTGTATCTGATATCAGAGATCGGAACCTGGTCAGATGTGGATGGAAGGATTCGGCTGATCGGTTGGCCGACCGACTGAGAACTGTCTGTCCACAATGGGATTCTGTGTTGACAACAAACTCATTTCGAAACAGACTTCATGGAATTATCGACACCTTCCGTGAGTTGCTGAAACTGACTAAGTGGTTTTCTTTGTGGGCAGCAGCTATACTTTAATTGTTATTGGAGTTCATTATCTCGATCATTCCAGTGGCCAACCACATGATAAATCACGGTGCTGTTTAAGTACAGTTTTCGCATGGTGAAATGACACACTTATGCATATATTATTTAGACTTGTGAAGTGCAGAGAATTATCCCACTATTTATCACAATATTTATCAGAACTTCATGCTAGCATGAAAAGAATGGGTCGTAGACGACGTCCAGGTATTTTTTTTAGTGAAAACTTCCTGGCTGTTGAAAGACAACCTGACATTGTAATAGCGTTTAAAGCCAACGTGGTAGTGATTTAATTAGTCTTTTATCCATTTACTATAATTATCGTCTTTAGTTCCATACAAGAATAGTTTTTGTGCAGCTGCTCAGAACTTCATCAGAGTCAGGGCTTAAAGTGTGGCTGGACGGTCATGGACGGCGTCCATGCACTTATTTTAAAATCTGAACGCCGTCCAGCCACTTATTGGCCAGCAATGACTGGAATGGTAAGGGGCGTCCAGGCACTTCTTTTGGAAAGATAAGGGGCGTCCAGGCACTTATTTTTCTACACTTTAAGCACTGATCAGAGTCGCATAAAAACTGCTGTTGTCGAATCATCTAAAGTTATGCAATCAGCCTTCTAACAATTTGCAGCACTTCCTTCTTATTCATTTGTGTGTGTTTTTCTCAAGTGCATGAAAACTCTTTTATTCTATTGGCTATACGTCTGAGATCCTAATTGAAGTCTCTCTTCAAGTGGCGCTACATAAATTGTGATTACAGATACAGCATGTAGCGAAATAGATTTGTATAACAGATGGTTTTCGCTGTTTTTCCAGCGTCAGTGGAGTTGAGGTTGTTGACATCTAAGGATCAATTCTCGTTCTCCACATGGTGCATCGCTGCAGATGCACTCGATGGTGAATACTTTCTTCTCTGCCAGACACCCAATAAACACACTGCAATTAGAATCTGTAAAGGTCACGATCTAAGAAAAGCGATAAGACTCATTCAGTTGCCCTTGGTGACAGTTCCATGGAATCTGGTTGCTTGCAGCGTATCGAGCTGTCTCTACCTGTTGCACAGAGCATCAGACAGCGTTGAAATCTTGCGCGTATATTCCAAGGAAGGGCAACAGTGTCGCGTTTTGTCATTCATCAGATGCTCACCTCAGTTGGTGTCGCGAATGTGCGTATCTGCAGACGGTAGCCTGATCGTTTACCAAGGACCAGCCCCATCCACCATAACAACATATAATGCGGATGGATTGTTACAGCGACAGATTGAGTTGACGAAACCTCTGTCTTTTGTTCGAGATATCTTTTCAAAGTCCAACGGAAACGTTGTCATTTTATCAAGTAGCCTCACAGAGATCAACAGAGACGGAGACGTCCTGTTTGACTACGACACGCAGGAAGATGGAGGATTTCGTGGAAAAATCTACTGTGCAGTTGACATGAACGACAAGATTTTGACACTTGATGTAGGCCACTCTGTCAGGCTTTTGGATTCCGATTTCAACCAGGCTGAAGTCCAACTTAGTAAGTACGGCGGTATTCGGCGTTGGGAACTTCTCTACCAACTGCGCTACAACAGGCAGAGAAAGCAGTTTTTGTTGTTGGAATGCTGCGAATCCAACGTTGCCGAAACGCATCGTCCTAACCAGGGGTTGAGGTTCTTCGATGTTAGGGAGGCAATCATTTCAGACGATCATGTTCCGTGGAATGAACAGTTTATCATTCATTTCCGTGATCCGAGTGAAATTGAAGAATTGATTCAGGAGCAGGGAGTGGCTGAAGCGGATGAAGAATTTCTTCGCAAAATAAAGGCTCATTACGATGAAGAAGATTCTGAGAATGAGGATGATTCTGAGAATGAGGATGATTCTGATAACGCTGAAGATGCTCCGAATGAAGAAGATGCTCCGAATAATGAAGCTGTTTAGAATGATGAAGATACTCCGAATGTGGAAATGTGAACTGAACGTGTACAGTGTCTCAGATGACCCGCTCGTTCTACTATAGTTGCGATGTCAATCAACTGTGTTAAGCAATTTTCTGATTATTTTCGTCTGCGAAACGAACCAGTTAGTTATTTTATTTTCCACTTGAATTGGAAATCTCAGTCAGTTGAACACTGAGTTGTATTTCAGATTGGTCTGTTTGTTGGTCTATTTGTCTTAATGCAGGACATTCTTGTCCATCTATTTAAAGATAGAATATCTTCACGAGAAATTCTACAGTCTATTTTAAGGATAATTATCAGTTCTCGTGGAGAACTGATATTTATCCTTAAAATGTGTAGAACTGATATTTATCCTTAAAATAGACTGTAGACTACTGTATATGCGGTTCAATACATAATATAGTAGGCTAGAGCGCTAGACTATAAGACCAATTTGTGATTTTGTGGGTCTATTTATAATAATAGCCTATAGCTGTACGACCTGGCATAGCCTATATAGGGCCTATCTGTGAAGTGGATCTGCATTCATTCATTTCTAAAATTTGTTTAGCGGCCCTTCAAGAAAGCTACTCAGGCCAACCATGGCAATGCAAATTTGATTTCAGTAAAATGTATAGACATTATTTCTAGGGATTAGGCGTATCTCCAACGTACAGAATATAGGTCGGCAAGTATAGGCTATAGGCCTATCGTGTTACGCCTGGTTCGGTCGTTCATTTGCGACGCGTAGACCTAGTTTGCAATTAAACTTGGAAATCAATTGTCGGTAAATAAACTTGTGCCTGCCTGTTAATGCAGTGGTTCCCAACCTTTTTTGACTTGAGGGCCACTTTTTCTAAGTTGGAGGACACGATGGCCACTTTTTTAGTTGAAGGACATTTAAGGGGGCCACAAGGTTAAAACTGTATTAACTATAAGCATATAAATTTCTTTATAATTGATTCAAAATAGATCTATAATGTTTGATGCTATTTATCGACTTTAAAATAAGAAAATTGGCAATAGAAAATAATAATGTGTTCTATCCTGTGACTTCCTGTCCAAATTGTTAATTTTTTCATATATTTTTTATAATTCTTTGAGAGATGAGGGCCATTTTCTGAGGCCTGGCGGGCCATTTTCTGAGGCCTGGCGGGCCACTTTTGGCCCGCGGGCCACGGGTTGGGAACCGCTGTGTTAATGTGTTTCAATGTATCTGGGTCGGTCTCTTTGTCTGCCTCTGTACACGTCACAATGTCTCTCTTACTAAAGAAAGTTTTGTCTTCATCTGGACCCGGTAATTTTAAGTTAGTTATTTCAATAAGGGCAAAGTGATTTATTGCCATATATTATTTGCTGTTTTTCTTCTTCGGGACGCGCCTGTCGGACGAGAAAGAAGAAATTTTCTAGGCTTACAAAATTAATAAGTGGAGTCTCTTCAAGTTGGCTTTTCCTTTCTTTTGACACCGGCCGCTTAGTTATGATCATCGGAAACAGGAAATGTTTGAAGCAAGAAACCAGTAGAACAATCAAAAACAAAACCGGTGGCGCATTGGATAACACAATTGGCATGGAGATCGGCGGATTCGGATCCCGAAGTTCCCGTAGGAAAGACGTAAGCCCTACACGTGCTTTGTAGACTGCTATTAGCGCCCTTGTAGGATATTTTCAGGCCGCCTCTTCTATTAGTAGGCCTAGCTAGTTAAGATTTGTGATCTGTTCACTGCAACCCGTCAGCCGAATTGTTTAATAAAGGAAATTGTTACCGGGTATTATAAAAGAATCAACTCTCGATCTTGAAAAACCTCGGCTTTCAGCACCATTGGTTTGGAGGTTGGAACACCAGATAGGCTATGACTCGCTGCACTGCACTGCACGTAGCTCAACACTTTCTCTGACTAATTCTGACAATGACAACAACGTATCCTAGAAGTATCTCACCACTCCACGATCTTACAGTCTTATAATAAGAGTTGCAATTGCAAGATAGATGAGGTGAAAACAGTGTTGAGTGCATGGAGATCCAGGATCCTGAGGCAGATGATGAGCAGGCCTATAGCCTAGACCTAGGCCTAAAGACTTAATTAATTGTGACTGACGTTGATAGGTTAATGCAAGCGCGGAGAATTTTCGGAATTTAGATGGAATAGGCTATCGACAAAGTAATAACAGTTTTACACAGACTTGAAGGGATAAGTGTTTATTTTAAGGCGAAACACAGTTTCAAGAGTGGAATAAATATTTGGAAACAATTTACGATATTGCATAGCAGAGACTAGCCTACTTTAAGATCAAGGTTATAGGCCTACTTCATCGGTATCGTTGAGAACCGATTTCAGGCCTAATTGGCGCAGGTAACACAGTTGCTGTTTCGTTTCACGATTGAGAGAGAGATTGTTCCACAAGTCTTCCATACGATGATACCCGAAACTGACGTGACGAAATAAATCTATTCGTGATTACTAATATCAGATTCAAAGAATGTATAGTCTGTTGTTGTTTTAAGTGCGCTTAGTTTTTGATCTTGATTTTATTAAAAGACGCGTATTAAACTTAATAATAATTGAATTTAGTAAGGTTGTGATTATTACTGTTTTGCACAGAAATATATGTAAAGTTATTTTATCACGCTTTGTAGGCTATATTACGACAAACTGTTCCGCGACTCGTTTAGATCTACTGTAGGTATGAACCTTGTCCGTGGTGGGCCCAGTGGTCCGGAGTGGGCTCCCACAGGAGTAGTCCACTTACTGGCTGATACCTGTCATTCCTTAAGAATATCAAGAGTGGAGGAAATGATGGTCCTATAGGTACAACAATTACCGTATAAGCTTACTCTAACTTCTGTGAAGCACATAGACTGCGTCTTCTGCAGGGCAAGGCAATCTCTGTATTTGCATTAGGCCTACGTGTGATGAAAATCCCGCGGACTAATGGACCCGACAGTTTTTGATATGCGGAGGACCGCTTGTGGTCAAGGTCCTTGTAGCGTATTAAATCGCTATTATCTATCAAACTAACTTGTCTGATATTATATGTTAATTCTAAGTAGGAGTTAAGCTAGATAATTTAGTCGGCGTATCTAGATTAATAATTTGGCGTCTAGTGGATTAGTAACTAGGAGACCACAAATCTTGCGTACATGAGCGAGGCAGTCATGGTGACGTCAAGCGGTTACTACGGACGCTTACGTAAGCGAAAACATTTGCATTGACGCGTAACCAATTAAAAGCATCGAAATGAGCGTAACGGACAGAATTGAATGGAAACAGCCACGTCATTGAAATTCGACATAAACAGTTGATTCCTTACATGAACATTGAGAAAGATGGTTGTTCAGTTGTGGCTGGCAATTCATTTGAAGTTTATTCAATGGTGAGGATGATGATTATGCTCGTATCTGGTCGTAAAACAGTACGAGGCATTCGTGTGAGAGTAGAGGCGATTTAGAAATTCGAAGTTGCGAACTCTAACGTCCGTGAAGTCTACATTGTGATCGTGACGGTTGGTGAGACGATATTCGTGTGTTGAGAAACGATTTTGGGCTCGTTGTCTCTGGTTGACATTTCAAGGTCATTTTCAATTGGGAAGGAAATTCTCATTGGTTGGAGTGTGATAATTTGATGCTACGGAAGTATTGAATATTGTCTTGTCTGGTATTCGATCTGGATTCCACAGCTTGACAGTATCTCATTATCTTTCTTCAAATATAGCACGAGGTTGCTTATCTTCATTCAGTGAATCTACGGAGAATCAGCAGAACTATTTCTTCAAATATAGCACGAGGTTGCTTATCTTCATTCAGTGAATCAACAGAGAATCTACAGAACTATTTCAAGACCGTTTACACTACAGAAACGACATGTCATATATCTCAACTGTGGAGCACAGATAAGCTAAAAGATAATTATAATTAGTGATACGCCAAATAAGTAAATAGGAATATTGCGTAATTGTATTGTGTATTTAATAGTTTCAATTATATCATACATTTATAAAGAATTGGTGTCTCTTTGAACAGATCATTTAAATGCAGTACATTTTCAATTACCCGCTAAAATAAGCATAAAAACGGAGACGTTACAAATGGGGTGCTCGCGTCGGGATTAAATTAACAATATTATTGTTGATTAGATTGAACTTTACTGACATTTATATTGAAGAGACAAAACTGATTAAAATGCAGATCTATTTGGAAATTGTTAAGCATAGCGCATGACAGCGCAGCGCATGTATAGATTTTAAGCATTAGAGTCGGTGCGATAATCCTTATTGCGTAACATATACCAGAGATTGTATCACGTTAAGAGGGAACACTAGTGTGACGCTTAATAATTTTAATAATTATTATAAGCGAGTGTGAAATTGTATAGCGCATAGTTTAGCGTTAAATTTATTACTACTTAACCAAAAGTGAGTAAGTAAGAATGTCAATCACAGACTGGCAACAGTGGTTGGATATGGGACGTTCATTCTCATTGGAAGGTGAAGAGCTGAAGGCGTTTGTCAGAGACAGACAGAACGAATTCAGACAGCAGAGGGCGGATGAACGAGAAGAGAAAAAGGAAAGTGAGCTACGTGCAGCTGCAGAAGCTAAGGCTAACAGAGAGAATGAATTGGAGCTAGCGCGTGAGGCGGCTAAAATTGCTGAGGCAAAAGCAGCAAGAGAAAACGAAATAGAAATGGCGAGGATGGCTGACGCGAGACTTATACGCGAAGCAGATAATGCTAGGCTTGTACGTGAAGCAGAGATGAATGAAGCCAGGCTTACGCGAGAAGCAAATGACGTTAGACTTGAAAGAGAAGCAACTGAGGCGAGGCTTGCAAGAGAAGCGAATGAAGCTTTAGAGCATAAGAGGCTTGAGATTCAAATGAGACTGAGAGAAATGGAATCGAGAGATGGACGAAACAGAGATGATGGAGATTCTTATATGACGATGGGTGACAACCACCAAGGAAACCAAAGTCATAAGGGAATGAAAAATATTAAATTCCCAATATTTAACGAGGCTAAAGATTGTCTTGATGCGTACCTACTCAGATTTGAGCGTACGTGTACGACGTATGAGATACCAAGAGATGTATGGTCGCTGATGCTAGCGCGACATCTAGAGTCGAAAGCATTAGAAGTGTACCAGCGTTTGTCGGCTGAAGAAACACAAGACTACGATTGTTTAAAGAAGCATCTCTTGAAAAGATTCCAATTGACAGAAGGAGGGTATCGTAACAAGTTTAAGACTAGCAAGATGGAACAAGGAGAAACTCCTTCAAATTTCATTTACAGATTGCAACGATATTTGCAGCAATGGTTGCTACAAGCTGGATTTGAGCAGACCTACGAAGGAATCGAGGATCTACTGTTAAAAGATCAATTTTTCCTCACTTGTAGTAACGAGTTGAGGATGTTCATTAAAGAGAAAGGAAAAATGAGCTTAAAAGACACATTGACGTGTGCAGAATCTTACATCGAAGCTCATGGGTACAGATATGCAGAGAATTCTGTAAAACCTCAAGGGAGATTCAATAATGACAGAGGTAATGGAAAGCCATTTGAAGAGAAATCGAGAGAGAAATTCCAAGGAAACATGAACAGAGGAAGAGTCGAAACGCGACAGAACAAAGAGACAAATCACAGTGGAAATGTGAATAGAGGATTTAGTAGAGATAGAGAGCAGGCAGCGGAACACAAGATAACTTGTTTTGCATGCGGTAAGGTAGGTCATAAAGCATATGATTGTGTGAACAAAACTAAAGGGTTTGTTAAACACACAGCTGCAGCCGTACAGATTTACGAGAATAGGGCGTACAGGGTTGTACAGACAAATGAAAATACGAAATCGAATGAAATTGACAGAACAGTAGAACGCCAGGATAGGAAAGGTAAAGAAGAAGTACCGAAACACATGGCAGCAAGTACGGTAGTTACGGAACGGAAAGATGGTTGCATTGACATTGAAAGTATAGACGAATGTCAAGCGAAGGTCAATGGCGTAGACGCCAATTGTCTTTACGATTCTGGAGCGAGTACATGTATCGTGAGGAGATCGCTAATCAAGGATAGTGATTTGACTGGGAAGGAAACGCACTGCATCCTAGTTGATGGGAGCTTAAGGTGTTTTCCTACAGCCAATGTAAACATTGAGAGCGAGTATTTTACTGGTGAAGTTGAGGCAATGGTTATGGATGAACCAGTAAAGCCGATAATTATTGGACGCGTGAGAGGGTTAAAATATACAGTAACGAATGAGAACACGGATGAAAATATAATTAATTGTGACAAAGGAGAGAAAGTGAATGAGACGATTATGAGTGAGAAACAAGAAAAAGTTGAGTATAAAGGAATACTCAAGAGAAATGTGAATGCTAATTCACGTTGGCAAGATGCCAAGAAGACAGTAAGATTTGAGAGTGATGAAATGAGCACGGAATATGATGACGTAATAGAGAAAGTTGGAAGTGATGACGTCATGAACAGTGACGCACATCAAACGACAGCAGCGATAGAAACGAGAGCTGAGTCGAAGAAAGTGGTGAAATATAAACCACTCAAGGTCACAGAAATGCCCGACCTGAATATAACCACAAAAGAAATAAAGGAATTACAGAAGACAGATGAAACATTGAAGAGTTACTGGGATAAAGCATCTGAGTGGAATGGCGATGAGAAGAGTACAGAAAAAGTGCTGTACGTAAAGAAAGGTGGATTGTTGTACCGGAGATGGAAGGAAGTATTGAAAGATGAAGCGAAGTGGCAGTTGATGGTTCCGAAACAGTTGAGAAACAAAGTTCTAGCTGTAGCACATAACTCGCTACTGTCAGCTCATCTAGGCATGAAGAAGACTCATGATAAAATTGTGAATGAATTTTATTGGCCAGGGATAAATCAAGAAGTTCGGCGATATATATTAAGTTGTGATGTATGCCAGAAAGCAGTGGATAAGAAAGTGAACTACAAGGCACCGATGGGACATCTTCCAGTGCTGGATGTACCGTTCAAGCATGTCTGTGTAGACATCATAGGAGCCATAGAGCCAATGTCTATGAGAGGATATCGTTATGTATTAACGATTATCGACTTGAGCACCAGATATCCTGAAGCGATACCATTGAAAGGTATTAGTACCGAGGAAGTGGCGGAAGCCTTGTTTAACTTTTACTGTCGGATGGGCGTACCAGAAAGAATTCATACAGATAGAGGGAGCCAGTTTACGTCAGAACTAATGGCCGAAGTAAACAAGATGTTATTAATCAAGCATACGATGACAAGTCCATACCACGCGATGGGAAATGGTTGTGTAGAACGTCTGAATGGAACAATTAAGACGACACTGAGAAAATTGATAGGTGAACAAGTAAAAGAGTGGGACAGGTACTTGGCACCACTACTTTTCGCATTACGAGATACTGTACACGAGAGCCACGGATACACACCTTTCGAATTAATCTTCGGAAGATCGTGTAGAGGTCCGATACAGATATTGAAGGAACTGTGGACGAATGAAAAAGTGGAAGACGAGGTGAAGGATGTGTACACATATATGACAGATCTACGAGAACGTATAGAGGAAACGTGTAACATGGCGCAGAAAGCAATTCACAAAGCTAATGCGAAGAACAAGAAATACTACGATAGAAAGGCACGATATAGAAAACTGGAGATAGGTGATAAAGTACTATTGTTACTGCCGAGTTGTAATAATAAGATGCTTGTTAAATGGCAAGGACCATTTGTTGTCAGAGGGAAAATCGGAGATTACTATTATAAAGTTGAGGTTGATGGTGGAAAACTGAAAACATACCACATTAACATACTGAAGAAATATTACGAGAGGAGTGAAGAAGAATTGTCAGGTTCTGAGACAATAGCATATGTGTCAGCTATTGTACATGATGGTAGAGAAGGTGAGGATGAAGAGGAGGAGATATTGAACTTGTATGTCAGTAAGCAAACTGAGACTTACAAGGATGTTGATATTAATCCACAATTAGAAGATGAACAGAGAGGTGAATTAGAGAAATTACTGAGAGAATATCAAGACATATTTACAGATAAACCAGGAAGAACTGACATGGTGAAACACGAGATTCATCTTACGAGTGATGAACCTGTTAGGATGAAAGCATATCCAACACCGTATCATCTACAGTCTGAAATTGATAAGGAAATTGAGATAATGTTAGAGAATGGAATAATAGAAAGATCAGAAGCAGCTTACGCAGCACCGCTTGTTGTGGTTAAGAAGGCTGATGGAAGCAATAGACTTTGCTGCAACTATAAACAATTGAACAAAGTGACAGTTTTTGATCCAGAGCCGATGATGTCAAACGAGGATATCTTCAATAAACTGAGTGGCAGCAAAATATATAGCAAGTTTGATTTTTGCAAAGGGTATTGGCAAATTCCAATGAGCGAAGAATCAAAAGATTATACGACTTTCATTTGTGCAAGTGGGTTGTATAAATTCAACGTTCTACCATTTGGATTGGTAAATAGTGCTTCAAGCTATAACAGACTGATAAGGAAGATTTTGCATGGAACTGAGAATCTGGAGAGTTATGTTGACGACATACTAGCTCATACAGAAGGATGGACTAAACATATGAAGATTTTACGAGAATTTTTTCAAAGAGTGAGAGATGCTCACCTGACTTTGAAACCAAAGAAATGTTCATTAGGCTATGGACGCATAGATTTCTTGGGTCATACGTTAAACAACGACGACATTAGTCCTAAAGGAGAATCGATAGATAAGATTGTGGAGATGCCACAACCGAAAACGAAGAAACAAATAAGAAGCTTTTTGGGAGCAATAAACTATTACAGAAAATTTATTCCTCATTGTGCTGAACTGATGGCACCATTAAGTGACTTGACAAAGAAGTCAGCAGCTAATAATGTTGATTGGAACGAAGAATTAGAAGAGAGTTTTAGCAAGCTGAAAGCAGCACTTGCTAAGACACCAATATTAAAGTTGCCAAACTTGGAAAAGGAATTCGTGATTCAAACGGATGCATCAGGAAGAGGAATAGGTTGTGTCCTGATACAGCAGTATGAAGGGATAAACCACCCGATTGCATATGCGAGTAGGAAACTATTGGAAAGAGAGATGAGATATTCAGTTGAGGAGAGAGAATGTCTAGCGATAATGTGGGGAATTAGTCGGTTTGACAGGTACTTGTGTGGAAAGCAGTTTGTGATTGAGACAGACCACTGTGGACTACAGTACATGAAGGAAGGAAGAATGAGAAATGCGAGAGTCATGAGGTGGAGTCTAGCACTTCAAAATTATTGCTTTACGATACGATATATCAAGGGAAGCAATAATGTTATGTCTGATTATTTGAGTAGAGGAATTACATAGTACTTAAATATATCAGTAATGTATTATAATAATGTAGATAAGAAGTTCAGTAATGTTGTATTGTTGTGTAAGATAGAATAAGGAAGTTGATAGAAATTTAGTTGATAGATAATTAGGTGAGATTGTAAAGCCTGATTACAGACTTTTGAAGGAGGGGTATTTGTAGCGTATTAAATCGCTATTATCTATCAAACTAACTTGTCTGATATTATATGTTAATTCTAAGTAGGAGTTAAGCTAGATAATTTAGTCGGCGTATCTAGATTAATAATTTGGCGTCTAGTGGATTAGTAACTAGGAGACCACAAATCTTGC
Organism: Lumbricus terrestris; assembly: GCA_949752735.1. Taxonomy (NCBI): domain Eukaryota; kingdom Metazoa; phylum Annelida; class Clitellata; order Crassiclitellata; family Lumbricidae; genus Lumbricus; species Lumbricus terrestris. The sequence goes on along the minus strand of OX457041.1, from coordinate 6,667,891 downwards.
GTACATGAGCGAGGCAGTCATGGTGACGTCAAGCGGTTACTACGGACGCTTACGTAAGCGAAAACATTTGCATTGACGCGTAACCAATTAAAAGCATCGAAATGAGCGTAACGGACAGAATTGAATGGAAACAGCCACGTCATTGAAATTCGACATAAACAGTTGATTCCTTACATGAACATTGAGAAAGATGGTTGTTCAGTTGTGGCTGGCAATTCATTTGAAGTTTATTCAATGGTGAGGATGATGATTATGCTCGTATCTGGTCGTAAAACAGTACGAGGCATTCGTGTGAGAGTAGAGGCGATTTAGAAATTCGAAGTTGCGAACTCTAACGTCCGTGAAGTCTACATTGTGATCGTGACGGTTGGTGAGACGATATTCGTGTGTTGAGAAACGATTTTGGGCTCGTTGTCTCTGGTTGACATTTCAAGGTCATTTTCAATTGGGAAGGAAATTCTCATTGGTTGGAGTGTGATAATTTGATGCTACGGAAGTATTGAATATTGTCTTGTCTGGTATTCGATCTGGATTCCACAGCTTGACAGTATCTCATTATCTTTCTTCAAATATAGCACGAGGTTGCTTATCTTCATTCAGTGAATCTACGGAGAATCAGCAGAACTATTTCTTCAAATATAGCACGAGGTTGCTTATCTTCATTCAGTGAATCAACAGAGAATCTACAGAACTATTTCAAGACCGTTTACACTACAGAAACGACATGTCATATATCTCAACTGTGGAGCACAGATAAGCTAAAAGATAATTATAATTAGTGATACGCCAAATAAGTAAATAGGAATATTGCGTAATTGTATTGTGTATTTAATAGTTTCAATTATATCATACATTTATAAAGAATTGGTGTCTCTTTGAACAGATCATTTAAATGCAGTACATTTTCAATTACCCGCTAAAATAAGCATAAAAACGGAGACGTTACAAATGGGGTGCTCGCGTCGGGATTAAATTAACAATATTATTGTTGATTAGATTGAACTTTACTGACATTTATATTGAAGAGACAAAACTGATTAAAATGCAGATCTATTTGGAAATTGTTAAGCATAGCGCATGACAGCGCAGCGCATGTATAGATTTTAAGCATTAGAGTCGGTGCGATAATCCTTATTGCGTAACATATACCAGAGATTGTATCACGTTAAGAGGGAACACTAGTGTGACGCTTAATAATTTTAATAATTATTATAAGCGAGTGTGAAATTGTATAGCGCATAGTTTAGCGTTAAATTTATTACTACTTAACCAAAAGTGAGTAAGTAAGAATGTCAATCACAGACTGGCAACAGTGGTTGGATATGGGACGTTCATTCTCATTGGAAGGTGAAGAGCTGAAGGCGTTTGTCAGAGACAGACAGAACGAATTCAGACAGCAGAGGGCGGATGAACGAGAAGAGAAAAAGGAAAGTGAGCTACGTGCAGCTGCAGAAGCTAAGGCTAACAGAGAGAATGAATTGGAGCTAGCGCGTGAGGCGGCTAAAATTGCTGAGGCAAAAGCAGCAAGAGAAAACGAAATAGAAATGGCGAGGATGGCTGACGCGAGACTTATACGCGAAGCAGATAATGCTAGGCTTGTACGTGAAGCAGAGATGAATGAAGCCAGGCTTACGCGAGAAGCAAATGACGTTAGACTTGAAAGAGAAGCAACTGAGGCGAGGCTTGCAAGAGAAGCGAATGAAGCTTTAGAGCATAAGAGGCTTGAGATTCAAATGAGACTGAGAGAAATGGAATCGAGAGATGGACGAAACAGAGATGATGGAGATTCTTATATGACGATGGGTGACAACCACCAAGGAAACCAAAGTCATAAGGGAATGAAAAATATTAAATTCCCAATATTTAACGAGGCTAAAGATTGTCTTGATGCGTACCTACTCAGATTTGAGCGTACGTGTACGACGTATGAGATACCAAGAGATGTATGGTCGCTGATGCTAGCGCGACATCTAGAGTCGAAAGCATTAGAAGTGTACCAGCGTTTGTCGGCTGAAGAAACACAAGACTACGATTGTTTAAAGAAGCATCTCTTGAAAAGATTCCAATTGACAGAAGGAGGGTATCGTAACAAGTTTAAGACTAGCAAGATGGAACAAGGAGAAACTCCTTCAAATTTCATTTACAGATTGCAACGATATTTGCAGCAATGGTTGCTACAAGCTGGATTTGAGCAGACCTACGAAGGAATCGAGGATCTACTGTTAAAAGATCAATTTTTCCTCACTTGTAGTAACGAGTTGAGGATGTTCATTAAAGAGAAAGGAAAAATGAGCTTAAAAGACACATTGACGTGTGCAGAATCTTACATCGAAGCTCATGGGTACAGATATGCAGAGAATTCTGTAAAACCTCAAGGGAGATTCAATAATGACAGAGGTAATGGAAAGCCATTTGAAGAGAAATCGAGAGAGAAATTCCAAGGAAACATGAACAGAGGAAGAGTCGAAACGCGACAGAACAAAGAGACAAATCACAGTGGAAATGTGAATAGAGGATTTAGTAGAGATAGAGAGCAGGCAGCGGAACACAAGATAACTTGTTTTGCATGCGGTAAGGTAGGTCATAAAGCATATGATTGTGTGAACAAAACTAAAGGGTTTGTTAAACACACAGCTGCAGCCGTACAGATTTACGAGAATAGGGCGTACAGGGTTGTACAGACAAATGAAAATACGAAATCGAATGAAATTGACAGAACAGTAGAACGCCAGGATAGGAAAGGTAAAGAAGAAGTACCGAAACACATGGCAGCAAGTACGGTAGTTACGGAACGGAAAGATGGTTGCATTGACATTGAAAGTATAGACGAATGTCAAGCGAAGGTCAATGGCGTAGACGCCAATTGTCTTTACGATTCTGGAGCGAGTACATGTATCGTGAGGAGATCGCTAATCAAGGATAGTGATTTGACTGGGAAGGAAACGCACTGCATCCTAGTTGATGGGAGCTTAAGGTGTTTTCCTACAGCCAATGTAAACATTGAGAGCGAGTATTTTACTGGTGAAGTTGAGGCAATGGTTATGGATGAACCAGTAAAGCCGATAATTATTGGACGCGTGAGAGGGTTAAAATATACAGTAACGAATGAGAACACGGATGAAAATATAATTAATTGTGACAAAGGAGAGAAAGTGAATGAGACGATTATGAGTGAGAAACAAGAAAAAGTTGAGTATAAAGGAATACTCAAGAGAAATGTGAATGCTAATTCACCTTGGCAAGATGCCAAGAAGACAGTAAGATTTGAGAGTGATGAAATGAGCACGGAATATGATGACGTAATAGAGAAAGTTGGAAGTGATGACGTCATGAACAGTGACGCACATCAAACGACAGCAGCGATAGAAACGAGAGCTGAGTCGAAGAAAGTGGTGAAATATAAACCACTCAAGGTCACAGAAATGCCCGACCTGAATATAACCACAAAAGAAATAAAGGAATTACAGAAGACAGATGAAACATTGAAGAGTTACTGGGATAAAGCATCTGAGTGGAATGGCGATGAGAAGAGTACAGAAAAAGTGCTGTACGTAAAGAAAGGTGGATTGTTGTACCGGAGATGGAAGGAAGTATTGAAAGATGAAGCGAAGTGGCAGTTGATGGTTCCGAAACAGTTGAGAAACAAAGTTCTAGCTGTAGCACATAACTCGCTACTGTCAGCTCATCTAGGCATGAAGAAGACTCATGATAAAATTGTGAATGAATTTTATTGGCCAGGGATAAATCAAGAAGTTCGGCGATATATATTAAGTTGTGATGTATGCCAGAAAGCAGTGGATAAGAAAGTGAACTACAAGGCACCGATGGGACATCTTCCAGTGCTGGATGTACCGTTCAAGCATGTCTGTGTAGACATCATAGGAGCCATAGAGCCAATGTCTATGAGAGGATATCGTTATGTATTAACGATTATCGACTTGAGCACCAGATATCCTGAAGCGATACCATTGAAAGGTATTAGTACCGAGGAAGTGGCGGAAGCCTTGTTTAACTTTTACTGTCGGATGGGCGTACCAGAAAGAATTCATACAGATAGAGGGAGCCAGTTTACGTCAGAACTAATGGCCGAAGTAAACAAGATGTTATTAATCAAGCATACGATGACAAGTCCATACCACGCGATGGGAAATGGTTGTGTAGAACGTCTGAATGGAACAATTAAGACGACACTGAGAAAATTGATAGGTGAACAAGTAAAAGAGTGGGACAGGTACTTGGCACCACTACTTTTCGCATTACGAGATACTGTACACGAGAGCCACGGATACACACCTTTCGAATTAATCTTCGGAAGATCGTGTAGAGGTCCGATACAGATATTGAAGGAACTGTGGACGAATGAAAAAGTGGAAGACGAGGTGAAGGATGTGTACACATATATGACAGATCTACGAGAACGTATAGAGGAAACGTGTAACATGGCGCAGAAAGCAATTCACAAAGCTAATGCGAAGAACAAGAAATACTACGATAGAAAGGCACGATATAGAAAACTGGAGATAGGTGATAAAGTACTATTGTTACTGCCGAGTTGTAATAATAAGATGCTTGTTAAATGGCAAGGACCATTTGTTGTCAGAGGGAAAATCGGAGATTACTATTATAAAGTTGAGGTTGATGGTGGAAAACTGAAAACATACCACATTAACATACTGAAGAAATATTACGAGAGGAGTGAAGAAGAATTGTCAGGTTCTGAGACAATAGCATATGTGTCAGCTATTGTACATGATGGTAGAGAAGGTGAGGATGAAGAGGAGGAGATATTGAACTTGTATGTCAGTAAGCAAACTGAGACTTACAAGGATGTTGATATTAATCCACAATTAGAAGATGAACAGAGAGGTGAATTAGAGAAATTACTGAGAGAATATCAAGACATATTTACAGATAAACCAGGAAGAACTGACATGGTGAAACACGAGATTCATCTTACGAGTGATGAACCTGTTAGGATGAAAGCATATCCAACACCGTATCATCTACAGTCTGAAATTGATAAGGAAATTGAGATAATGTTAGAGAATGGAATAATAGAAAGATCAGAAGCAGCTTACGCAGCACCGCTTGTTGTGGTTAAGAAGGCTGATGGAAGCAATAGACTTTGCTGCAACTATAAACAATTGAACAAAGTGACAGTTTTTGATCCAGAGCCGATGATGTCAAACGAGGATATCTTCAATAAACTGAGTGGCAGCAAAATATATAGCAAGTTTGATTTTTGCAAAGGGTATTGGCAAATTCCAATGAGCGAAGAATCAAAAGATTATACGACTTTCATTTGTGCAAGTGGGTTGTATAAATTCAACGTTCTACCATTTGGATTGGTAAATAGTGCTTCAAGCTATAACAGACTGATAAGGAAGATTTTGCATGGAACTGAGAATCTGGAGAGTTATGTTGACGACATACTAGCTCATACAGAAGGATGGACTAAACATATGAAGATTTTACGAGAATTTTTTCAAAGAGTGAGAGATGCTCACCTGACTTTGAAACCAAAGAAATGTTCATTAGGCTATGGACGCATAGATTTCTTGGGTCATACGTTAAACAACGACGACATTAGTCCTAAAGGAGAATCGATAGATAAGATTGTGGAGATGCCACAACCGAAAACGAAGAAACAAATAAGAAGCTTTTTGGGAGCAATAAACTATTACAGAAAATTTATTCCTCATTGTGCTGAACTGATGGCACCATTAAGTGACTTGACAAAGAAGTCAGCAGCTAATAATGTTGATTGGAACGAAGAATTAGAAGAGAGTTTTAGCAAGCTGAAAGCAGCACTTGCTAAGACACCAATATTAAAGTTGCCAAACTTGGAAAAGGAATTCGTGATTCAAACGGATGCATCAGGAAGAGGAATAGGTTGTGTCCTGATACAGCAGTATGAAGGGATAAACCACCCGATTGCATATGCGAGTAGGAAACTATTGGAAAGAGAGATGAGATATTCAGTTGAGGAGAGAGAATGTCTAGCGATAATGTGGGGAATTAGTCGGTTTGACAGGTACTTGTGTGGAAAGCAGTTTGTGATTGAGACAGACCACTGTGGACTACAGTACATGAAGGAAGGAAGAATGAGAAATGCGAGAGTCATGAGGTGGAGTCTAGCACTTCAAAATTATTGCTTTACGATACGATATATCAAGGGAAGCAATAATGTTATGTCTGATTATTTGAGTAGAGGAATTACATAGTACTTAAATATATCAGTAATGTATTATAATAATGTAGATAAGAAGTTCAGTAATGTTGTATTGTTGTGTAAGATAGAATAAGGAAGTTGATAGAAATTTAGTTGATAGATAATTAGGTGAGATTGTAAAGCCTGATTACAGACTTTTGAAGGAGGGGTATTTGTAGCGTATTAAATCGCTATTATCTATCAAACTAACTTGTCTGATATTATATGTTAATTCTAAGTAGGAGTTAAGCTAGATAATTTAGTCGGCGTATCTAGATTAATAATTTGGCGTCTAGTGGATTAGTAACTAGGAGACCACAAATCTTGCGTACATGAGCGAGGCAGTCATGGTGACGTCAAGCGGTTACTACGGACGCTTACGTAAGCGAAAACATTTGCATTGACGCGTAACCAATTAAAAGCATCGAAATGAGCGTAACGGACAGAATTGAATGGAAACAGCCACGTCATTGAAATTCGACATAAACAGTTGATTCCTTACATGAACATTGAGAAAGATGGTTGTTCAGTTGTGGCTGGCAATTCATTTGAAGTTTATTCAATGGTGAGGATGATGATTATGCTCGTATCTGGTCGTAAAACAGTACGAGGCATTCGTGTGAGAGTAGAGGCGATTTAGAAATTCGAAGTTGCGAACTCTAACGTCCGTGAAGTCTACATTGTGATCGTGACGGTTGGTGAGACGATATTCGTGTGTTGAGAAACGATTTTGGGCTCGTTGTCTCTGGTTGACATTTCAAGGTCATTTTCAATTGGGAAGGAAATTCTCATTGGTTGGAGTGTGATAATTTGATGCTACGGAAGTATTGAATATTGTCTTGTCTGGTATTCGATCTGGATTCCACAGCTTGACAGTATCTCATTATCTTTCTTCAAATATAGCACGAGGTTGCTTATCTTCATTCAGTGAATCTACGGAGAATCAGCAGAACTATTTCTTCAAATATAGCACGAGGTTGCTTATCTTCATTCAGTGAATCAACAGAGAATCTACAGAACTATTTCAAGACCGTTTACACTACAGAAACGACATGTCATATATCTCAACTGTGGAGCACAGATAAGCTAAAAGATAATTATAATTAGTGATACGCCAAATAAGTAAATAGGAATATTGCGTAATTGTATTGTGTATTTAATAGTTTCAATTATATCATACATTTATAAAGAATTGGTGTCTCTTTGAACAGATCATTTAAATGCAGTACATTTTCAATTACCCGCTAAAATAAGCATAAAAACGGAGACGTTACAAATGGGGTGCTCGCGTCGGGATTAAATTAACAATATTATTGTTGATTAGATTGAACTTTACTGACATTTATATTGAAGAGACAAAACTGATTAAAATGCAGATCTATTTGGAAATTGTTAAGCATAGCGCATGACAGCGCAGCGCATGTATAGATTTTAAGCATTAGAGTCGGTGCGATAATCCTTATTGCGTAACATATACCAGAGATTGTATCACGTTAAGAGGGAACACTAGTGTGACGCTTAATAATTTTAATAATTATTATAAGCGAGTGTGAAATTGTATAGCGCATAGTTTAGCGTTAAATTTATTACTACTTAACCAAAAGTGAGTAAGTAAGAATGTCAATCACAGACTGGCAACAGTGGTTGGATATGGGACGTTCATTCTCATTGGAAGGTGAAGAGCTGAAGGCGTTTGTCAGAGACAGACAGAACGAATTCAGACAGCAGAGGGCGGATGAACGAGAAGAGAAAAAGGAAAGTGAGCTACGTGCAGCTGCAGAAGCTAAGGCTAACAGAGAGAATGAATTGGAGCTAGCGCGTGAGGCGGCTAAAATTGCTGAGGCAAAAGCAGCAAGAGAAAACGAAATAGAAATGGCGAGGATGGCTGACGCGAGACTTATACGCGAAGCAGATAATGCTAGGCTTGTACGTGAAGCAGAGATGAATGAAGCCAGGCTTACGCGAGAAGCAAATGACGTTAGACTTGAAAGAGAAGCAACTGAGGCGAGGCTTGCAAGAGAAGCGAATGAAGCTTTAGAGCATAAGAGGCTTGAGATTCAAATGAGACTGAGAGAAATGGAATCGAGAGATGGACGAAACAGAGATGATGGAGATTCTTATATGACGATGGGTGACAACCACCAAGGAAACCAAAGTCATAAGGGAATGAAAAATATTAAATTCCCAATATTTAACGAGGCTAAAGATTGTCTTGATGCGTACCTACTCAGATTTGAGCGTACGTGTACGACGTATGAGATACCAAGAGATGTATGGTCGCTGATGCTAGCGCGACATCTAGAGTCGAAAGCATTAGAAGTGTACCAGCGTTTGTCGGCTGAAGAAACACAAGACTACGATTGTTTAAAGAAGCATCTCTTGAAAAGATTCCAATTGACAGAAGGAGGGTATCGTAACAAGTTTAAGACTAGCAAGATGGAACAAGGAGAAACTCCTTCAAATTTCATTTACAGATTGCAACGATATTTGCAGCAATGGTTGCTACAAGCTGGATTTGAGCAGACCTACGAAGGAATCGAGGATCTACTGTTAAAAGATCAATTTTTCCTCACTTGTAGTAACGAGTTGAGGATGTTCATTAAAGAGAAAGGAAAAATGAGCTTAAAAGACACATTGACGTGTGCAGAATCTTACATCGAAGCTCATGGGTACAGATATGCAGAGAATTCTGTAAAACCTCAAGGGAGATTCAATAATGACAGAGGTAATGGAAAGCCATTTGAAGAGAAATCGAGAGAGAAATTCCAAGGAAACATGAACAGAGGAAGAGTCGAAACGCGACAGAACAAAGAGACAAATCACAGTGGAAATGTGAATAGAGGATTTAGTAGAGATAGAGAGCAGGCAGCGGAACACAAGATAACTTGTTTTGCATGCGGTAAGGTAGGTCATAAAGCATATGATTGTGTGAACAAAACTAAAGGGTTTGTTAAACACACAGCTGCAGCCGTACAGATTTACGAGAATAGGGCGTACAGGGTTGTACAGACAAATGAAAATACGAAATCGAATGAAATTGACAGAACAGTAGAACGCCAGGATAGGAAAGGTAAAGAAGAAGTACCGAAACACATGGCAGCAAGTACGGTAGTTACGGAACGGAAAGATGGTTGCATTGACATTGAAAGTATAGACGAATGTCAAGCGAAGGTCAATGGCGTAGACGCCAATTGTCTTTACGATTCTGGAGCGAGTACATGTATCGTGAGGAGATCGCTAATCAAGGATAGTGATTTGACTGGGAAGGAAACGCACTGCATCCTAGTTGATGGGAGCTTAAGGTGTTTTCCTACAGCCAATGTAAACATTGAGAGCGAGTATTTTACTGGTGAAGTTGAGGCAATGGTTATGGATGAACCAGTAAAGCCGATAATTATTGGACGCGTGAGAGGGTTAAAATATACAGTAACGAATGAGAACACGGATGAAAATATAATTAATTGTGACAAAGGAGAGAAAGTGAATGAGACGATTATGAGTGAGAAACAAGAAAAAGTTGAGTATAAAGGAATACTCAAGAGAAATGTGAATGCTAATTCACCTTGGCAAGATGCCAAGAAGACAGTAAGATTTGAGAGTGATGAAATGAGCACGGAATATGATGACGTAATAGAGAAAGTTGGAAGTGATGACGTCATGAACAGTGACGCACATCAAACGACAGCAGCGATAGAAACGAGAGCTGAGTCGAAGAAAGTGGTGAAATATAAACCACTCAAGGTCACAGAAATGCCCGACCTGAATATAACCACAAAAGAAATAAAGGAATTACAGAAGACAGATGAAACATTGAAGAGTTACTGGGATAAAGCATCTGAGTGGAATGGCGATGAGAAGAGTACAGAAAAAGTGCTGTACGTAAAGAAAGGTGGATTGTTGTACCGGAGATGGAAGGAAGTATTGAAAGATGAAGCGAAGTGGCAGTTGATGGTTCCGAAACAGTTGAGAAACAAAGTTCTAGCTGTAGCACATAACTCGCTACTGTCAGCTCATCTAGGCATGAAGAAGACTCATGATAAAATTGTGAATGAATTTTATTGGCCAGGGATAAATCAAGAAGTTCGGCGATATATATTAAGTTGTGATGTATGCCAGAAAGCAGTGGATAAGAAAGTGAACTACAAGGCACCGATGGGACATCTTCCAGTGCTGGATGTACCGTTCAAGCATGTCTGTGTAGACATCATAGGAGCCATAGAGCCAATGTCTATGAGAGGATATCGTTATGTATTAACGATTATCGACTTGAGCACCAGATATCCTGAAGCGATACCATTGAAAGGTATTAGTACCGAGGAAGTGGCGGAAGCCTTGTTTAACTTTTACTGTCGGATGGGCGTACCAGAAAGAATTCATACAGATAGAGGGAGCCAGTTTACGTCAGAACTAATGGCCGAAGTAAACAAGATGTTATTAATCAAGCATACGATGACAAGTCCATACCACGCGATGGGAAATGGTTGTGTAGAACGTCTGAATGGAACAATTAAGACGACACTGAGAAAATTGATAGGTGAACAAGTAAAAGAGTGGGACAGGTACTTGGCACCACTACTTTTCGCATTACGAGATACTGTACACGAGAGCCACGGATACACACCTTTCGAATTAATCTTCGGAAGATCGTGTAGAGGTCCGATACAGATATTGAAGGAACTGTGGACGAATGAAAAAGTGGAAGACGAGGTGAAGGATGTGTACACATATATGACAGATCTACGAGAACGTATAGAGGAAACGTGTAACATGGCGCAGAAAGCAATTCACAAAGCTAATGCGAAGAACAAGAAATACTACGATAGAAAGGCACGATATAGAAAACTGGAGATAGGTGATAAAGTACTATTGTTACTGCCGAGTTGTAATAATAAGATGCTTGTTAAATGGCAAGGACCATTTGTTGTCAGAGGGAAAATCGGAGATTACTATTATAAAGTTGAGGTTGATGGTGGAAAACTGAAAACATACCACATTAACATACTGAAGAAATATTACGAGAGGAGTGAAGAAGAATTGTCAGGTTCTGAGACAATAGCATATGTGTCAGCTATTGTACATGATGGTAGAGAAGGTGAGGATGAAGAGGAGGAGATATTGAACTTGTATGTCAGTAAGCAAACTGAGACTTACAAGGATGTTGATATTAATCCACAATTAGAAGATGAACAGAGAGGTGAATTAGAGAAATTACTGAGAGAATATCAAGACATATTTACAGATAAACCAGGAAGAACTGACATGGTGAAACACGAGATTCATCTTACGAGTGATGAACCTGTTAGGATGAAAGCATATCCAACACCGTATCATCTACAGTCTGAAATTGATAAGGAAATTGAGATAATGTTAGAGAATGGAATAATAGAAAGATCAGAAGCAGCTTACGCAGCACCGCTTGTTGTGGTTAAGAAGGCTGATGGAAGCAATAGACTTTGCTGCAACTATAAACAATTGAACAAAGTGACAGTTTTTGATCCAGAGCCGATGATGTCAAACGAGGATATCTTCAATAAACTGAGTGGCAGCAAAATATATAGCAAGTTTGATTTTTGCAAAGGGTATTGGCAAATTCCAATGAGCGAAGAATCAAAAGATTATACGACTTTCATTTGTGCAAGTGGGTTGTATAAATTCAACGTTCTACCATTTGGATTGGTAAATAGTGCTTCAAGCTATAACAGACTGATAAGGAAGATTTTGCATGGAACTGAGAATCTGGAGAGTTATGTTGACGACATACTAGCTCATACAGAAGGATGGACTAAACATATGAAGATTTTACGAGAATTTTTTCAAAGAGTGAGAGATGCTCACCTGACTTTGAAACCAAAGAAATGTTCATTAGGCTATGGACGCATAGATTTCTTGGGTCATACGTTAAACAACGACGACATTAGTCCTAAAGGAGAATCGATAGATAAGATTGTGGAGATGCCACAACCGAAAACGAAGAAACAAATAAGAAGCTTTTTGGGAGCAATAAACTATTACAGAAAATTTATTCCTCATTGTGCTGAACTGATGGCACCATTAAGTGACTTGACAAAGAAGTCAGCAGCTAATAATGTTGATTGGAACGAAGAATTAGAAGAGAGTTTTAGCAAGCTGAAAGCAGCACTTGCTAAGACACCAATATTAAAGTTGCCAAACTTGGAAAAGGAATTCGTGATTCAAACGGATGCATCAGGAAGAGGAATAGGTTGTGTCCTGATACAGCAGTATGAAGGGATAAACCACCCGATTGCATATGCGAGTAGGAAACTATTGGAAAGAGAGATGAGATATTCAGTTGAGGAGAGAGAATGTCTAGCGATAATGTGGGGAATTAGTCGGTTTGACAGGTACTTGTGTGGAAAGCAGTTTGTGATTGAGACAGACCACTGTGGACTACAGTACATGAAGGAAGGAAGAATGAGAAATGCGAGAGTCATGAGGTGGAGTCTAGCACTTCAAAATTATTGCTTTACGATACGATATATCAAGGGAAGCAATAATGTTATGTCTGATTATTTGAGTAGAGGAATTACATAGTACTTAAATATATCAGTAATGTATTATAATAATGTAGATAAGAAGTTCAGTAATGTTGTATTGTTGTGTAAGATAGAATAAGGAAGTTGATAGAAATTTAGTTGATAGATAATTAGGTGAGATTGTAAAGCCTGATTACAGACTTTTGAAGGAGGGGTATTTGTAGCGTATTAAATCGCTATTATCTATCAAACTAACTTGTCTGATATTATATGTTAATTCTAAGTAGGAGTTAAGCTAGATAATTTAGTCGGCGTATCTAGATTAATAATTTGGCGTCTAGTGGATTAGTAACTAGGAGACCACAAATCTTGCGTACATGAGCGAGGCAGTCATGGTGACGTCAAGCGGTTACTACGGACGCTTACGTAAGCGAAAACATTTGCATTGACGCGTAACCAATTAAAAGCATCGAAATGAGCGTAACGGACAGAATTGAATGGAAACAGCCACGTCATTGAAATTCGACATAAACAGTTGATTCCTTACATGAACATTGAGAAAGATGGTTGTTCAGTTGTGGCTGGCAATTCATTTGAAGTTTATTCAATGGTGAGGATGATGATTATGCTCGTATCTGGTCGTAAAACAGTACGAGGCATTCGTGTGAGAGTAGAGGCGATTTAGAAATTCGAAGTTGCGAACTCTAACGTCCGTGAAGTCTACATTGTGATCGTGACGGTTGGTGAGACGATATTCGTGTGTTGAGAAACGATTTTGGGCTCGTTGTCTCTGGTTGACATTTCAAGGTCATTTTCAATTGGGAAGGAAATTCTCATTGGTTGGAGTGTGATAATTTGATGCTACGGAAGTATTGAATATTGTCTTGTCTGGTATTCGATCTGGATTCCACAGCTTGACAGTATCTCATTATCCTTCTTCAAATATAGCACGAGGTTGCTTATCTTCATTCAGTGAATCTACGGAGAATCAGCAGAACTATTTCTTCAAATATAGCACGAGGTTGCTTATCTTCATTCAGTGAATCAACAGAGAATCTACAGAACTATTTCAAGACCGTTTACACTACAGAAACGACATGTCATATATCTCAACTGTGGAGCACAGATAAGCTAAAAGATAATTATAATTAGTGATACGCCAAATAAGTAAATAGGAATATTGCGTAATTGTATTGTGTATTTAATAGTTTCAATTATATCATACATTTATAAAGAATTGGTGTCTCTTTGAACAGATCATTTAAATGCAGTACATTTTCAATTACCCGCTAAAATAAGCATAAAAACGGAGACGTTACAGTCCTCTTGATTTATTATTCACAGAGCAGTGAACGAACCCTGAATGGGAGTGGGCTTCGCTTCCTACTATGAAAACTCTAATCCAAGCCATTTCAACCGAGACGACAATGTTGGAGTAGTTGCCGAGAGGGGAACCTTTCTTTTGACAAACTCTTCAGGCAGGCGGGTGTCGATCTTTTTAACAATGGTTTTAAACAACCCAGGACATGAACTTCGTAAACTGTATCTATCTAAGAACGTAGCAACCATGCAATGTCTTCGATGCTCAATATCACGGTAGTGTGCTCGCTCCACTAGGCAATAACCTGAGGAAATTTTTTGGGAAGAACGTTGCATTCGGGATGATTTCTTATTATATTATTTGAATTTGACATGAGTTTGGATTATCTGTTCAATAAAGGATATTCCTAAGCAGTTCTGTATGCCTATATAAAGGCTAGATTTTCGCTTTGGCTTATTTGTTGGTTGAACATTAATTCAAACACGTCTAATGCAGTAGTCTCCAACCTTATTCAGAGTATACTTACATTAATTACCTGTACTCTAATTAATCCTTATATATTCATCAACTTTTTTACGTCTGTTTCTAAATTTTACTCTCACGATAATAAAATTATGCTATGCAGATTAGCCTTTTATAAAGTCTGAACTGAATGTGGTAGCTATGTTATTTCAACAGGTTCAACTGCAGTAGGCCGATATCACGGCTGAGACAACAACTATGTTCTCGAAACACTCAGACGAAGATGACGAGCAACAGAATGAAAACTCGAACTGTGAGCTAATGTCCACAGATTTTTGGTTCATTCGCGTCTGAATAGTTCATAGACACTGCTGTGCATTGTGGTTAGTTGTGGCCATTGCTAGTCACCACCACTACTGACCAGTTTTTAATTTGGTTTGAAGCCACTGAACCAGTGTTATTTCTATTAACTGAAACTGTAACTGAAATAGCAGAATAACTGAAAAATCTTTGCCAGTTAACTGTAACTGAAACTGAAACTGAAAAATGTTGAATAACTGAAACTGTAATAGAAACTGAAAAACAATAACTGTATAACTGAAGAATCAAAAGGAGTTAACTTAAAAATAAAACAAGTGCTTTTTGTGCGACTTGCAGAGCTAGCCAGAATATTGAAGCCATTTAAGGAGCAGACAGATGCAATGCAAACAGACACTCTTGCACTCTCCAACATTATTCCATGCCTTCTAGAGCTTTCCTTGAACCTCCAAGATCTAACAGTCTGCAAAACACTTGCTGTTTCTCTACTTCGATCTTTACGTCTACGGTTCGCAGTGTTCTTAGATCCTACTTCTGTGCCCTTACTGCCCCTTAGTGTATAGTATAGTAGTATGTTTGACTACTGCCTTTCTATAACATTTGTAATTCTGCTATTACATGACAAGTTGATTAATCACTTTGAGGGGTGTTTCACTCGTTATCTTTTGGTTTGTGAACATATGTGAATTCCATTGTTCTTATTGTAAGTTATAATATGTTGACAGTGACACTGTTGGCATGTCATGAAAGGCACTTACATATAAAATACTTCTTTAAAATGTTTTGCAGGCCGAAAGTGCACAGACGCAAGTCGAGAGTGCTTTCTGGGAACTTTGCGCAATATGTGTGAATGTGATCAGTGTCTTAGTAGTTGTGACGTTTGAATATACACGTAATAACTGTAACTGAAACTGTAACTGAAAAATAAGAAATAACTGTAACTGAAACTGAAAAATCTCATCGCAGTTAACTGTAACTGAAACTGTAACTGAAAAATAAAAAAATAGATAACTGTAACTGAAACTGTAACTGAAAAACCATAACTGAAATAACACTGCACTGAACCCATCCACACATGTACCTGCTTCCGCAGGCATCAATCCCTCAATTAGTCAATCAACTCAAGATTTATGTAGCACCACTTAACTTTATACTCTCTGAGTTAGGACTAAATCTGTACCGTGACTGTAGTCTCCGAACATCAACCCCTTTTGATTGTGATGGTGACTGGACAATTCACAAGCAAGTGGTTCAAAAATCTCTCGCTGAAGCGATGACAATGTATATCACTGAATATCAACATATCAAATCCGTCTTGTATTTATTGGATTGACTGCCTGTTGAGCATTGAATTCAACTTTAATACCTGTCTTATTGCTCACAAAGCATTAAAACTTTGCCTTTGACCGTACCTGGTCAGCGTCCGTCCCACGAATGGACATAGGCCTACATTGTAGGATGAGGGCGACGATTGACTGCGCCAGCTTCGCACTGTCGCTCGATTTCTCTCAACTGGTGCTGCAACTACGCTTGTACATTCCTTTGTCTCAGCTCGTCTTGACCAGGGCTTTTTTTAACGTGCAGTTGTACACAAAATGTGCAGTTCTAAATGGATTTGTGCAGCTGTAGAAGCACTTCTGTCACAAGTTCTGTGCAGTTAAAACTAGCAAAAAGGTCATTGTCCTCCGATTGGAAGTAATTTACCATGGAGGATGGGAAGGGAAGGAAGGGATTGTGCAGTTCTAAAAATTCCTTAAAAACAGCCCTGGTCTTGACTATTGCCTATCCCTTTATGCTGGTTTACCATCTGGTCGATTATCTTCTCTTGACCGTATTCTGCGCGCTGCAGCACGCCTCATTGGTCATCTGCCCAAATTTGGTCATGTTACAAATTACATGCTGGAGGTTCTGCATTGGCTCCCAGTCCGTCAGCGCATCGAATACAGAATCTCGTCCTTAATATGGCGCTGCCAGCTAGGTCTTGCTCCATCTTACCTACTCGATCTTTGTCGGCCTGTGTTAAGTGCTCGGACTGGTCGGTCCCTACGCTCGGCTGTTAGGGAAGTACTCTTTGTCCCATTTGCTCGTACCTCCACCATGCAGAGTCGTGCTTTTTCTGTGGTTGGCCCAGTGGTATGGAATGCCCTCCCACTTGAGCTGCGCCTGTTCCTAGATCACTCTCTGACACATTCTATAAGCACCTAAAAACTGTTCTGTTTGTCCGTACTGGAGTCGGGAGCGCCTCTGAGTAGTTTCCTTGAAGAGGCGCTATATAAATACTTGAATGAATGAATGAATTGACATGCATGGCATTCGTATAGCAGCAACCAATCATCATAACATCGATGTTCGTGTTCCTTACCCATCTCACAATTTCTCAAACATGCAAATATTATACTCAGTCTACGCATGACCTGAGGCTGATGAAAGGGTTGTAAATGAGTTCAAACAAATCATGATTCATTAATCGTCTAATTGTTTAAAAGAGATGGGTCTTGTCGTCTTGAGCTGCGATCGGATGAAGCATTCGTGATTCGTCGCATGTGATGCAAGTCACAATTGCCGATCTTATAGATCCGTCAAAACGCTCACAAATGCCTATTAACTTTTACATGAATAAACTCTCATACCACTAAATAGTTTATCAGATCGATGAGTTTTTTGCACTCTTCCGTTTTAGCTGAATTCCGAGACGATGACCAGACTTATGCAATGCTTACATCATCGACACCCACAAGCGTAAGTTCATTTGAGATTGCGCGTTGTTTTCCAGATTATATTGTCGTTATATATGCTATAATCTGATGTTTCAGAATATATACTGCTTTACAGATTGTTTTCTGAAGAGAAGTTATTTCTTTCATCTGGCATTTGTTCTATGGATGTTATTGTTGTAGTAATCTCACTGAGCGTGGTAAATTTCTAATTATAGGCAACTTTGTAGTACATCTTATTTGAAACCATGCAACTTAAGTAGTGTTTGATTTGAAACCATGCAACTTAAGAGTATTATTTGAAACTTAGCCTACCAGTTTCTTATGATCGGTTTGCAATTCAGCTTGTAGCCTACTGTCCCATTGTGGATTGCGCTCACACTAGCAGTGAACTGGTTGCAAATTGTTAAAGCTCTATACATTTTCTTCGCAAATCCAACTCTTATATTTATCATACACATGCTTAAGGTAGCGCGCAAATAGACAATGTGAATGCGCTATATTTTCAAACCTCTATTGTTTTAAATGAATTGTCTACTCTTGTTTCCAGTTGCTGGATCTTCCGCTGGAGTTGCATGAGCACATCCTCTTGGAAGCAATTGTATCCGAGATCAGAGATCGGAAGCTGGTCAGATGTGGATGGAAAGATTCGGCTGATCGGTTGGTCGACCGACTGAGAACTGTCTGCCCACAATGGGATTCTGTGTTGACAACAAACTTGTTTCGAAACAAGCTTCATGGAATTATCGACACCTTCCGTGAGTTGCTGAAACTGACTAAGTGGTTTGCTTTGTGGGCAGCAGCTGCACTTTAATTGTAATTAATTATTTAATTAGTTAATTAATTCATTCATTCATTCATAGCTTTGTGGGCAGCAGCTGTGCTGCTGCACTTTAATTGTTAATTATTGGAGTTCATTGTCTCATTTGTTACGGAGATTTCAATAGCGCTGCTTCAATGTAGGCCCAAATAACTTTGAAGCGCTTCCGACTTTGGCTCTCTTATAAGGGCGGGTTTTAAGTTGAAATTCAACGCGCCTGAGCAAACCCTAGGAATATAGGGCTTAAAGCCACTGGAAGCCTATTCCAGTTTTAATCTAGTCCTCCACTTTGGGGTGGGCGGAGAGGGGAATTCGGGTTTATGGGGCGGGGCGAGAAAAAGTACGTTTTCGGCGGACATTTTGGGCGGACGGCAATTGCCCGCTGAGCCACTCTTATCATCACTCTTACAGTGGCGGCGCCAGACACTTTTTGTAGCCAGGGCATAGCCAGGGCAGTCATACAAGTAACCAGGGCAGAGGTCGAGTCGAGTCATTTTTGCCTTCGTCTGGATTTCTGGTTTGATTTGAGACCAAATCTGGCTTTATTTTAAATTTTTAATTACTTGACCATTTTTATTTACAACGCATTAATATTCTGTGCACTGAGCAATATACAGGGTGGGCAAAAAAGACACCCCAACCATAGGTTTTGTGCCTATAAAAAGTAGCAAAAAACATGATCTTTAAAAGTCTCATCTCAAATAATTGTCATCAAATAGCCCTGATATTGCCAGATGATCGCTATTACTACTATTTTAAACAGAAACAAGGTATCAGTCTAACCGCAGGTCATTGTGAAGTCACTTATAGCAAGGCGACAATGAAGTTGGTAAATAAGGAATCTGTCAGATTCATAATTTTGCTATTAAGGCAATGAAATTCAAATTTAAAAAAAATGAAAATGACCAAGGTGTCAATGACAGACAAAATGTTTATTCAGACACCTCTTGAGCAAGATCCTGGAGACATAAGGCTATGAGAATGCCAATGACCCGCCAATCTCCGGATTTGAACCCGATAGATTGATAATCAATTGCGAAGAGCTATGCTGGAGAAATATCAAGAACTTTGCAAAGAAACTCAAAAGAAGTTTTGGCACTGGTGGTGGGCACATTGAACACAGGTTGTTAATCACTATCAAGTTAATTTCCAAACAGTTATTTGAGATATGACTTAATAAAATCGTGTTTTTGACACTTTTTGTTGCGTTACGTCCCTAAAAGTGGTATAACTTTTGTTCTGTTTGAAATATTTTTGATGAAATCTGGCCATCGTGTGTAAATATGAATTGTCTTTAAGACTGTACAATTTCATTCCGAAATTCTTCGTTTTGGCCACGATATGGGGAAAAAATTTAGGGGGTCTTTTTTGGCGCACTCTGTACATTGTATTTATACTGAAATTCAATGTGAACTAGTTGTACTACATAGTTTTTTCCACGACTCATTTGACGAACATTTTATTAACTCTCTTCCAAAATAGCTTGAATCCCACATAATTTGAATAAAGTGGGTCTAAAATCGCTGATATAAATAGTCCGGACTTTTCTGGGTTTTTCATAACGCAATTTGGGTTTATTTCTGAAACCTCAGTGGCAACACTGTAAACCACCTACCCTACACGATTAGGGTTGGCTAGTCAGAGAATCAGATGGGCAAGTCATAAAACTGAGAACTTTTGACATTTTGTAAAGCAAATCTTATAAATCTTATAGACTAATCTCAGTGACTTAGTGAAGCATTGCAAATTTTTTTCGAGTAGCATTTCGAAAGTAAAAGTTCAGCAATCAAAGTTACTGAGTTAGGCATATAATTATAGGCTTAGGCTAGGTCAATTGCTTACGCAAATGCTTACGGTTCATTTGAAAAACGATAAAGGGAAGTTGGGCTTATGTTGTTAGTTATATACGGTAATGTGGACAAACAGTCACAGAATTTTTGTCCTAGGCCTACGGTACCAGAACCGTTGCCCTGCAAAGGCTGCCATAACTTTTGTCACGCCAGAATTTTGCTTGCCAGAAATTTTTCTCTCCCAGAATTTTTCCCTATCAGAACTTTTGCCAAAATTTTAACCTACAACAATTTCTGCCCAGCCAGAATTTTGCCCTGCCAGAACTTTTGCACTGCCAATATTTTTCCCATGTCAGAGAACGGACGGACGGACGTGAACAGCAAGAAACAATATGCCCGAACAAATTCTGGCAATGCAAATTTTTCTGGCAAGGCAACGACCAGGGCAACAGCCAGGGCAAAGGCTTTTTCACCAGGGCATTTGCCCTGCCATGCCCTGGCGTAGCGCCGCCACTGCACTCTTATCATCAGCCAATTTCTCCGACAACCTTTTTTAGTCTTCCTCCCAAACATTTAGATCAATATCTAACCATACCACTTTCTTTTCCGTATAATTTATACATCTCAGCCGGACAGGGAGGGGACATTTCTTGCACGTTTCATTTTCTGGGTGAGATGTGAATGGTACGTATTTGCATGTATGCAGCGCCGCGAATTTTTGTGGGAATTTCATCACGTGGTAGGGAAACTAACCCCCAGGGACGTCTAGATTAAACACTGAGTCCATTCTATTCCATGGGGCCCGACCAAGCACATAGTAAATCACGGTGCTGTCATAGGCGCAATCACGTCCTAAAAGTTGGGGGGGACCAAATGAATCACGTCCTAAAAGTTGAGGGGGACCATAATGATAAAGTCAATGGGACCACTCAAAAGTTGGGGGACGCGTCCCGTGGGTCCCATAGGGTGGTTGCGCCTATGGGTGCTGTTTAGGTGCAGTTTGCGCATGGGGAAACGACGCTGGTGTACAATTATGATTGTATTGTTTAGAATTGTGAAGTGCAGAGAATTATCCCATTAGGCCCTATTTGTCATATTAGAACTTCATGCCTGCATGAAAGGAATTGGCCGCAATTTTTTTAAATATAAACTTCATGCACCATCCTGGCTGTTGACAGACAACATGTTATTGCGTTTAAAGCCAGCGTTGTGGTGGATTTAATTAGTCTTTTATCTATATAGGCCTACCATAAATATTATCCTCTTTAAGCTCCTTATAAGAATGTTTTTACAGCTGATCAGAACTTCATGAGCGCCGCATAAAAGCTTTGCTATTGTCATCTCATCTTTATGGAATCAGCTATAGCCTCCTAACAATGTGCAGCATGTTCTTCTTATACTTTCTGCACGTTTTTCTCAAACGCCTGACAACTCATTTATTCGGTTGGCTGTAAGTCTGAGATCCTAATTGAAGTTTCTCTTCAAGATACGTTTTATAAATTGTGACTACAAATACATCATGCAGCGAAATAGATTGCATAACAGATGATTTTCACTGTTTTTCTAGCGTCAGTGGAGTTGAGGTTGACAGATCAGAACGAATGCCTATTTCCGTTCTCCACATGGTGCATCGCTGCAGATGCTCTCGATGGTGAATACTTTCTTCTCTGCCAGATACCTAACAAACACACTGCAATTAGAATCTGTAAAGGTCAAGATCTGAGAAAAGCGAGAAGACTAATTCAGTTGCCCTCGGTGACAGTTCCATGGAATCTGGTTGCCTGCAGCGTGTCCAGCTGTCTCTACCTCTTGCACAGAGCATCAGACAGCGTTGAAATCTTGCGAGTATTTTCCAAGGAAGGGCAACAGTGTCGCGTTTCATCATTCATCAGATGTTCACCACAGTTGGTGTCACGAATGTGCGTATCTGCAGATGGTAGCTTGATCATGTACCAAGGTCCAGCCCCATCCACCATAACAACATATAATGCGGATGGATTGTTACAGCGACAGATTGAGTTGACGAAACCTCTGTCTTTTGTTCGAGATATCTTTTCAAAGTCCAACGGGAACGTTATCATTTTATCAAGTAGCCTCACAGAGATCAACAGAGACGGAGACGTCCTATTTGACTACGACACGCAGGAAGATGGAGGATTTCGTGGAAAAATCTGTTGTGCAGTTGACATTAACGACAAGATTTTGACAGTTGATGTTACCGGCTTTGTCAGGCTTCTAGATTCCGATTTGAACCAGGTGGAAGTCAAACTTAGTAAATACGGGGGTATTCGGCGTTGGGAACTTCTCTACCAACTGCGCTACAACAGGCAGAGAAAGCTGTTTTTGCTGCTGGAATGTTGCGAATCCAACGTTGCCGAAACGCATCGTCCTGACCAGGGGTTGAGGTTCTTCGACGTTACAGAGACAATCATTTCAGACGATCATGTTCCGTGGAATGAGCAGTCTAACATTCGTGTCCTTCATCCGAGCGAAGTTGAAGAAGTGATTCAGGATCAGGGAGTGGCTGAAGAGGATGAAGAATTTCTTCGTAAAATAAAGGTTCATTACGATGAAGAAGATTCTGAGAATGAGGATGATTCTGAGAATGAGGATGATTCTGAGAATGAGGATGATTCTGAGAATGCGGAGCATGCTCAGAATGAAGAAAATGCTGAGAATGAATAAGATGCTCCGAATAATGAAGATGCTCAGGATGATGAAGATGCTCCGAACGTGGAAAATGTGAACTGAACGTATACAGTATCTCAGATTACCCGCTCTTTCTACTATAGTTGCGATGTTAATCAACTGTGTTAAGTAATTTTCTAATTATTTTCGTTTGCGAAACGAACCAGTTAGTTAGTTTATTTTCCGCCTGAATTGTACATCTCAGTCAGTTAAACAGTGAGTTGTATTTTAGAGGGGTCTGTTTGTTGGTCTATTTGTCTATTTCTCTTAATGCAGGAAATTCGTGTTCTTCTATTTAAATATAGAATATCTTCACGAGATCTGATATTTTTTTATTTAAGGCTTAGAACACACCTAGAGCATATGTATCCATCTAGAACCCCGAAGTTTTTAAAACGTTAGTGTCGCATTACACAGCACTCTATTCAAGTGAAAGCGAAGATAGTTAAGATGTGTTAGAAACAATTAACACTTTAAAAATTCACTTTCTAAGGTTTCATATAACTTCCTCTGCTACAGAACAACTTGTTGCAGAATTCGCGTCCTGTCCAGACACATGGGTACAACATGAAAATTTCATTTAATATCTAAAGTTATAGCTTATTATTCCCATCTCCTTGCAAGTGTTTTAAAGCCCGATGTCCAGCTCTGGTCAAACTGGGCTGTCCCGGCCTCGTGTCGTTGCGTCTCAAGACTGATCCTTTTGATAGTGTGTCTATTTTTCTAAAGTTATCTTGCCCATGGATACGAGTTAATGCTGCTGCCTAAGAGGAATGTCAAAATACCCAGGAAGCAGATTAAACCCTATATTCACTTCGGCATGCACTGACGGAAAGGACGCTGAACTTCATCTCTCGAGTCCTATGAGTCCCATTCAACTACTATAATAATCACCTATTTCTCGTGTTTTATTAGGTCTACATCGATTAAAAATAAATATTTTCATAGCTCCGGTGGACCCTAAATTCGAGCTTATTATGTATATGAATAATATTAGACCTATAACGGAACTTAAAATAGACTAGACTGCAGTAGCCTACATGCGGTTCAATATAGGCCTATAATATAGTAGGCTATACTATAAGACCAATTTGTGAGATTTTGTGGGTCTCAATAACATAGCTTACGACCTGCATGGTCTAGGCCCTAGACTCTAGGGCCAATATTATGTTACCGTAAGTGGATCGGCATTCATTCATTTCCAAAATTTGTTTATCCGTGGTTGGCCGTGCGACCCGGAATGTGTTCCCTGTTATTCTTCGTCAAATACATATATTAGCCGTTCTGCCTCAATTTTCACTGTTTTTACTTTCTTATTCTACTTAGGTTGGACTGGGTGCGCTCTTGATTAGGTAACCTTAAAGGAGAGCTATATCAAATTGCTAGTAAATAAACGGGCCATTATTAATAGTTGCAATTACAGAGAAATGACTGACAGTGTTGTCTCACAGCAGTTCACAGTGTCACACATGTGGAATTAACGCTGTTGTACAATGTATGAAGTTACATGTAGTCTTCAAGTCACCACAACAGCCCAAAAAGACTTGAATAGGCCTAGATACGTTTTTGTGTTTAGAGCATGATGTAAGATAAAAAGTTGTTATAGGTTAATCCATGGGCGGAGACTTGGTCTACAACTTGCGGGGGACGAACGAGTGGCCGAAAGTCAAAAAGTTGATGGAAATTTTTTGTCATTTCGTCATTTCTTCGAAGGATCTCTTCTCGTCTAACGTTATAACCGTTATAACGTCACCAGTGGCTTCGTGAAGTGTACATCAGGGCTTTTTTTAAAGCGTTCAATTGTACACAAAATGTGCAGTTTTAAATAGATTTGTGTAGTTGTAGAAGCACGTCTGTGCAGTTGAAACTAGTAAAAACAGGTCATTGACCTCCGATTGGAAGTTATTTACCCTGGAGGATCGGATAGAAAAGAAGGGGTTGTAGGCCTACAGTTCTAAAAATTCTTTTAAAACAGCCCTGGTGTACATGTCCTAACACTTAACGATTGGGGGGGGAATGCATGAGCGGTCCCCACATACCTTCAGAGGGACCTCCCTCAGAGTCCCTCTGCCCCCCAAGTCTCCGCTCATGGGCTAATCATGGTTTAGATTTTAGAGCGAAAGATAGTCTCGGATATTATAAGAAAAATCGTAGAAAATTCACGAAGTAAACTTAGCCATTGTAATTTATAACCACAATATTTATACTGTGGTTTAACAGAGGTCTATCTCAAGATTATACCTGATCAAACGTCATTGTTATCGCGCAGGTTTACAGGTTAAGAATTTTGAGTGCGAATATTTCACAGTGCAGGTTGCCAAACACGATGACGTCAGAGATATTCTATCTGATGTTTAGGGTACAACCAAAATCACGGTCCAAAAGTGAAAAAATCACGGCATACTTTTGCAAAAATCGAAAAAATCACGGCACCGTGAATCAGGGTGCCGTGAAAATTTTTGCAGTCACAATTTCTGTATTACCTACGATGATTTAAAAAAGTTTTAACTTCAAACTAAACAGTGGTCACAGACACCGGTTTATCAATGAACTTACAGTGATTGCTTATGATTTTTTAAAAATAACTGTCTAATATATAGTTTGTCAGTATAGTTTGTCAATAGGCTATGTGGTATAAATCACTTATTCACTGATAGTAAAATTAATAGAGAATAGGCTTATCCTTAATAGCATCATTCTTGGTAATCTGAGTCTACTCTATGAGTAAGCTTACTTTATATATAAAAAAACAAATCTTACTATAGCTATAGGCGACGGCTATAGGCTAGTATTGGCCGGTTTAACAACTATGCTACGTAGGCCTACTTAATTAACGCAATAAAACTGCCACATTTTACAACTCCACTTTGAAATTTAGCCTAAACGAGTTTTTATGAATGAGTCTTCACTTGTCAGCGACGTCATTCACTCCCCCAAAACAGAAATTCTTAAATTAATTTAATGGTTTCGCGCATCAATATTTATATTTAGACCGATGGTTCGGCGCTGTTTTTGGTCGTCGGCGCCATTTTTGACGTGTTTCACAGCCATTTTTAACGTGTTTTTACAAAAAAAGTGCTGAAAATACGAAAAATCACGGAAAATCACGGGATTCACGGCAAAAGGCAAAATTCACGGCAAACGGCGAAATTCACGGTTTCCGTGATTTCCGTGAATTCGTGATTTTCGTTGTACCCTACTGATGTTCTAATTAGCAGACTCAGCGAATATATAGTTGCTGTTTTAAATGCGCGTATAATTATTATTGTTGGCAGATCTTCATTTTTATTTTATTAAAGACGCTTGTTAAATTTACACGAGCAACAGAAGAGAAATAAAACCCGGACTGTAAGATAATGTCGACTGAATTTTGATTTATTCTCGTCTGAACTGTGTTCACAGTCACCGTGCACGGCGCATTGTGTCGGTAGGCCTATTCGGTGACGACCAGACTTTGGCCGGTGTTATTTTGGTTTCACCCTAATCCGGAAATGTGCCTGTTTATTCATTCATTCAAATCATTCATTCAAGAATTTAGGTAATCTATCGTTTTAACGGAATTAATTATTTGCCATTTTGTCTACTATCGTTTTAGCGGAATTAATTATTCGCCATTGCATGGGATATAGCGATGATGACATACAAGTTGGATTGACGAAAAGAATTCTTGCTAAATAGAAGTCGGATTGATGAAATAATTTTTCACGCAATAGAAGTGGGATTTGCGAGAACATTATTGCTGAAATTGGAGCTGGATTGATGAAAAATAATTGCTATTTAAATAGAAATTGATTTGATAAAAAAACTGTTATTGTTGAAATAGAAGCTGGATTGGTTAAATGAAATCTTGATTGAATGGAAACCTGATTGATGATAATGATTTATGCCAAAGTAGAAGCCGGAATGTTGAAAAATAATGATGCTGCGACTGCCCAAAAATTTCGTATAATTTATTCCGCTATTCCGTTTTCCGAAATGAGAAAAAATAATTAATTCCGTTAAAACGATAGATTACCAAGAATTTATATAGCGCTTCTTCAAGGGGACTACTCAGAAGCGCTCACGACTCTAGCACGGCAAAAGGACAGTTTTGAGTTTAATAAAAAAATGTTTCAGTAATAACCCCAGCAAGTAGACATAGCTCCTGTGGGGGCCATGCATTCCAGACAACTGGGCCGATCGCAGAAAATGTTCTATGATGCATCGTTGCAGTTTGTGCAAAAGGGACCAATAGCAATCCCTTCTTTGCAGAGCGGAGGGGCGGTGGTCTTGGGTACTAGTGAAGCAACAAAGCTCTTGCAAGTAGCGTGGGGCAATTCCAAGCTGCAATTGCCTAACTAGAACAGCGATCCTAAATTCAATGCGCTGCCGAGTAGGAAGCCAGTGTAATGTCTCCAGCATATGACTGGATACATGATCAAATTTAAGGATATGTCCAATGTATAATGGGCGTCGATCAGTTAATTAATTACCGAACACAGAATTTATGTAACCGTTTTAACGCCTCTTCAGCTTTTTGTTAAGAGTTATAGGAATAAATTTATAATGTGACGGTATACTGTGTCCGGTCACCACTTTTAAGAAAGATTGTCGCAAGTAATGTTTACAAGCGACTTTTTGGATTTGACATAATTATCCCAAAATAAACCCGTTCACAAAATTTAATGTCTATTTACTTGCATGAATACATCTTATGAAATCGATGAACTTCCGTTTTAGCTGCATCGCAACTCGGGGACCAGACTTATGCAATGCTGACATCATCGACACCCACAACTGTAAGTTTGTTAAATAATTTTTACACGCTTTCCAAATATATAGCTGCTAAACAATCTGATGTTTCAAAGTATTGCACGCTTTACACATTTTCTGAAGAGAAATTATTCCTTTCAACTAGCATTTTTTTATAGTGATGGTACTCGCTGAAGCAAATTAATTGAGCATGAAAAATTTCTATCGCAAACTTAGCATCATAATATTTTTAATTGAAACTTATCAGTATTTGTGATCAGCCATTCAGTCTAATTAATGTGCTATCCCATTTTGGATTGCGCCTACACTAGCAGTGAATAGCATGGGCGGAGACTTAGGGGGACAGGGGAGACGGTCCTCTCAATCGATGTGGTGGGGGACGGCCCATGCATTTGTCCCCCCCCTATCGGTAAGTGCGAGGTAGGTCATCATGTACACACCTCACGAAACACAATGTGAACAACAAACAAGACAGACGAAGAGATGACTAAAAAAGGTCCACTTTTTTGGCAGAGAAAATTAGCATTTCCCATGGACATTTCGGACGGACGACTAAAAAAAGGTTGTCAGAAAAGTTTTGGCAGGCAAAACGATGGAAAATGTTCGTTGGCGTCTCAGCCATTCGTCCGCCCAAAATCTTCGGCCCCTTTTCGTCCCTCGTAAGTCTTCGCCCATGGTGAACAGGTTGCAAATTGTTGGGTGTATACATGCTTTTTCTTCAAAACAACCGGTTCTTATTTATCATACACAGCTAAAATTACGCGCAAATAGAAAATGTGGATGCGCCGCTATATTGTCAAGCCTCTATTGCTTTAAATGCATTTTTCTCTTGTTTCAAGCTGCTGGATCTTCCGCTGGAGTTGCACGAATACATCCTCTTGGAAGCAATTGTATCCGAGATCAGAGATCGGAACCTGGTCAGATGCGGATGGAAAGATTCGGCCGATCGGTTGGTCAACCGACTGAGAACTGTCTGTCCACAATGGGATTCTGTGTTGACAACAAACTCGTTTCGAAACAGGCTTCATGGAATTATCGACACCTTCCGTGAGTTGCTGAAACTGACTAAGTGGTTTGCTTTGTGGGCAGCTGCAGCGGCACTTTAATTGTAATTAATTATTTAATTAGTTAATTAATTAATTCATTCATTCATTCGTTCAGTGATGGGATCGACAATAAATGATGATGATGATGATGATGATGATGATGATGATGATGATGATTATGATGATGAGCTAATCCGTGTTTGTACGTCTAGACTTTTATTTATTGAGACAGTACAGCATCCAGTTTCAAGCGAGCGAATTGCATTGTTTACTTTTCAAAGTCGATGTTTGAAGCCTGATTAATTGAATGCTTTGCATTGTGACACATGCGTATCTTCTGCCAGCATTAATATTATTTTGATGGTTCTGTTTGGACCTTTGTCATTGAATGCATGAATGAATTATTGAATAAATACGATGAGATTTACGTCCTCGACGCCCATACCATTCATTCATTGGCTCAGTCAATTACTAAGCGGGGATGGGTAGTCCACTTCTGAGGAGAAAGTGGGGAAAAAGTTTTGGTATCCTGGTGACCATTGAGATAGCTGGGCAAGACTCCATAAGTAGGAGTGTTTCTATTCCAGAGGACGATGCAAGTGAGAAAAATACGGACAAAAGGCTAAATAAGTAGTCTGCAAATTGTTAGGCTAAGGAGTCTGATTCCATAAACATGAGACATCACAGTCTTACGAACAACAGGTTGAATAAGCTTCCGAAGATTACTGAGCACCATGATAGATGTAAAAAACGATGAAAATAAAATTAAAAAACGGAAAAAACGTCGTTTTTTCGAAATAATAAAAAACGACAAAAAACGATAAAAAACGGAAACGGAAAATAATTAAGACCTTTCTCTTTGACCAGGCCTGGGTTGGGAGCGCCTCTGAGTAGAGATCTTGAAGGGGCGCTATATAAATTCATGTGATTGATTGATTGATCTGAAATTTCAATTTCAGCTTACAAACCTTGCTTCTGCAATTTTATCAAGAAACTGCAAATAACACGACTTTATTATTAGGCCAAAATAATTGGTAACGGTAACATTAATCTACCACTGTTATTTTTTTCTAATAACTTTGGTTTAATAAGAAATTCGGACAAATTAAAGGTATTGAAATCTTTTCAGATTTAAATTGTAGACATAAGTCCACATTATAAGTTTATTCTGATCGACATAACACAATTAAAATCCAACCAGAAGCAAAATCCACCGATGTTTACTAAATTATATATTGTGCATTTGTACTTAAAATTGTTACTTATAAATATTAATGATAGGCCCAAGAATTTTATATCAAAATAACTCTTACAAATTTCATTTCTTGTATAGGGATCTAGATCTACTACATGTATTTCTCAAAATTATAACATTAACAATTACACAAAGACCCTATAGTTAACTGAATCCTTGAGAGCACGGTGAAAACGTATGGAATATCAGACAAAAATTAAATTAATGAAAATAATATTAGACAGTAAATAATTAAATAAAGTTACATAAAAATCGAAAAAACGATAAAAACGATGGGAAAAATAAAAAACGAAAAAAGCACGTTTTTAGGGAGAGAATGAAAAACGAAAAAAACGTTTTTTACAACTATACTGAGCACATTACGTAGATATTTTACTAGCTACATGTTTGCATGTTTTCACAGTCTACTTTTCTATCGCTGACTGTAGAACACTTCTCAGTCTGCGTTTCTGTGAACTCCACGTTGGAATGTCAGCACCGTCAACTCTGTTGTAGGCCTACATGGTGATCTCCTTGTCAAGTTACTCAGCTATTGTTGTCTCATGTTTATGGAATCAGCCTCCTAACAATTTGCAGCCTAATTTTCTTAGCCTTCTGTCCGTGTTTTTCTCAATTGCTTTTTTTCGATCGGCCATGGGATCTCTACTGGAGTTTCTCTGCAATGACGCTATATAAATTGTAATTGCAAATTAGGCGTGCAGTGAATTAGTTAGTGTAATGGATGATTTGCGCTGTTTTTTCCAGCGTCAGTGGAGTTGAGGTGGGACTGTGGGGACCTATGCGATTTCTCCACATGGTGCATCGCTGTGGATGCACTCGATGACGAATACTTTCTTCTCTGCCAATTGCCTAATAAACATGCTGCAATTAGAATCTGCAAAGGCGACGATCTGGAAAAAGCGATAAGGGTCATTCAGTTGCCCGCTGTAACGGTTCCGTGGAATCTGGTTGCTTGCAGAGCATCGAGCTGTCTCTATCTGCTGCACAAAACATCAGACAGCGTTGAAATCTTGCGCGTATATTCCAAGGAAGGGCAACAGTGTCGCGTTTCGTCATTCATCAGATGCTCACCACAGTTGGTGTCGCGAATGTGCGTATCTGCAGACGGAAGCCTAGTCATGTACCAAGGACCAGCCCCGTCCACCATAACAACATACAATGCGGATGGATTGTTACAGCGACAGATTGAGTTGACGAAGCCTCTGTCTTTTGTTCGAGATATCTTTTCAAAGTCCAACGGGAACGTTATCATTTTATCAAGTAGCCTCACAGAGATCAACAGAGACGGAGACATCCTGTTTGACTACGACACGCAAGAAGATGGAGGATTTCGTGGAAAAATCCGTTGCGCAGTTGACATGAACGACAAGATTTTGATAGTTGATGTTACCGGCTTCGTCAGGCTTATGGATTCCGATTTTAACCAGGCGGAAGTCAAATTTAGTAAGTACGCCGGTATTCGATGTTGGAAAGATGTCTACCAACTGCGCTACAACCGGCAGAGAAATCAGTTTTTGCTGTTTCACTGTTGTAAAGCTGATGTTTCGAAGGAGCGTCGTCCCTTGCAGCGTATGGATATCATCGACGTCTCTGAGGTAATCATTTCAGACGATCATGTTCCTTGGAATGAACAGTCTAACATTTACGTACGTCATCTGAATGAGGATGAGGTTGCAAATGCCGTAGAGGCTCAGCCTAAGGTAGTGGTTGAAGGCGATGAAGAATTTCAACGTAAAGAAGAGTCTTATGACGATGAAGATTCTGAGAATGAGGATGATTCCGGAAATGAAGAAAATGCTCAGAATGAAGATGAAGCTCAGAATAATGAAGGTGCTCAGAATAATGACGATGACCAGAGTGAAGAAGATGCTCAGAATGAGGAAAACTAAACTAGACTTCTCAAGTATTTCAGATGATCCGCTCTCACTATTGTTTCGATGCTAATGAACTGTGTTATAAAGCACTTCTGATTGCTATCGTTTAAGAAACTAACCAGTGAACTTTTCCCCTCCAGAGATGAACGTCTTTGTTAAAGACTGTGTTGTATTTTTTAGATGGATCATTTGTTGGTCTGTTTTACCTAACACAGGAAATTCTTGTCTTTCTTTTTTGAAGATTGAATTTATTCTGGGTTCTGATAATTTTCTCTTTTTTGGTCTTACGACAAATTTACAGCATCCATCTATGACTCATACAATTTTTAGAGACAGTTTTAACTTTGCATCGCACAGCACGCTATTCAAGTGGATTAGAATACATGTAAGATGTGTTATAAATACGCAGCATTCAGTTTCATAGGTTTCTTATGACTTCGTCTACTATCTACGAAATGTTTGGAGAATTTTTGTACTGTCCAGACAGCAATTAAGTTAATTAAGTTTATTTTCTAACGATTATTGTTTCCGTTTTCTTTTAAACATTAAACCTCAAATGTGGCGGCTAGGCCTCGTGACGTTGGGACTCCGGGCTGATGAGATAGATCTATTAATGGTAGTCATTCTATTGTTAACTGACCCGTTGGTCCGAGCTAGGGCTGATATCCAAGGGGAATGCGCAAGTTCCTAGAAAGACAAAATAATACCTGCTCTGGCTGTTCAGTGTTCACTTCTGCATCTCGCAATGAGAGATATGACGTTGAACTTGAGTGATGAAGTCCTGTGATTCATTTAGCCACTATTTAATTTGTTATTTATCGTGTTCATTCTTCAGCGGATGAGAAATATTTTCATAGCTTCACTAGTTCAAAGTGTGGGTCCATAAAACAAATAATAGTTTTCTTATTTGACCCTAGTTATAGGCCTTATATGTGGGGCTATCGGTCATGCATTTGGACATACAACTAAGATTTCCTACGTTTGCTTCATGTGCTGATTTGGGACGCATAGTAGTCCGCCATGAAACGTCACTTTCAAGTCTCTGTCGCTATTCCTGTGCCTGCCTCACAATGTTCGTGCCCATGCAGAGACTCGTAGGCCTAATTAGGTTATCAGTAACTGTTGGCACCCACAATTAGGCTATATTCGGCCATTGCCAGAATCGGTCAATCGGTTTTAGGCCGCAGGTGTCACGATATAAAGTCTTCCCCGCCCTCCCCCCGTGTAAAGTCTCCCTCCGAAACATTGTCTTACCTGGATGAAACTTTGCTTTGATGTAAAAGTTAATAATTGGGAACGTATGTTCTTGTCAAATAATTATTAGCAACGTAATCTTACGGTTTAACCTGCTTACATGTATCTAGATCTAGGCTATATCTTTTAGGCTGCGTGACAGTAGCCCATTTCACGGCTATGGATTACATTTATGTTTCATGATGAAACTTTATGAAACATCGATAGTATCTTATCTGAGCATTCTATTCGAATTAGGCCACTTTTGCCCACAGACAATCGGTGTTGGTTAGTGCGTGTGTTCTTGACTCACGCCCATGTGTAGCCTTCATGTTGTTGGAACACCATCCATGACGGCGCTAGAGCAGGGCATGCCAGGGCAAGTGTCGTGGTAAAAAGACCATTGCCTTGGTATCTGCCATATTTTTGGCCTGTCGAGAATTTATTTTTTAAATGAATCACCCTGCACTGGTTACGGTACTTCAATAACTGCCCTGATTGTGCCCTGGTTAAAGAATACCTGGCGGCGCCTCTGCAAACCATGCGCTAAGCCTACTACGCCGCGAAATATTCTATATGATTTATGACGTTTTAATTTGCAGACTCGCCGAATGTATAGTTGTTGCTTTAAGTGCGCTTAGTTGTTGGTCTTGATTTTTCGGACGCTTATTAAATTTGGCGAATTAATAAATGAACAGTAAATAATAACATTTCAGCCGAAATATAATTACGCACAGCAATTTATCACGCTTTCTACATTGAGACTATTAAGTAAGTTCTTGCTTATTATGCTATTGTATAATTATGTCAGCAATGGCAGAACTTAACTTTGTATCGTATTATAGATTTATATAGCGTATGTCACAGAATTAACATTCAGAGGCGCTAGCAGCGCGGAAACCTCGCTGTAAGAGAAATGCCTTTAATGAATGAAAAGCTGGCGAGAGAAACGAGTCTTTACTTTAGGCCTCAGATAGTGGTGAAGGTTATTAAATAGACGGACCAACATCAAACGCCCTATTATATGTTGGGGAAAGCAGTTCTAGTCCTGTGAGCAAAAGGATCAAGACGATCAACAGAACGCAGTGAGTGAGATGACGATGCCGATTACGGTTTTACCGTTAGTGTCACCTAGAGGCATTTCCCTGCCCCGCTTTGAATGCCAGACATCAAGGGCGGATACAGAAATTTTCCAAGGGGTGGGGGCCAAAATTTAGGGTCTTGTTGGTGGAAAAAATTTCGTTGTGCCGCCGAAAAAAAACCGATGACTTTTGGGAAAAAGATACCATTTCATCCGCCGAATAAACTGATGACCTTTTTTTAGTCATCGACCAATTTTCGGGGGAAAAGATACCATTTCATCCGCCGAAAAAACTGATGACCTTTTTTTTAGTCATCGACCAATTTTCGGGGGAAAAGATACCATTTCGTCCGCCGAAAAAACTGATGACTTTTTTCTTTTTCTCTTTTAGTCATCGACTAATTTTCGGGAAAAGATACCATTTCATCCGCCGCTAAATCGACGGGGGGCCACGTCCCGTACGATTTTGTAATAGGGGAGCCTCATGTCCTGTTTTTCTCTCCCACTACATTTATTTAATGGCTTATTGAAACCAAATGGGGAGGGCACGTCCTATGCAATTTTTAAATGTGGGGGCATGGCCGGATTGACCCCCCTGGATCCGCCCCTGCCAGACATATTATCTTGTAGGCAAATATACACACTATTACCCAGACTTTTTATTGATCCAAATTCAATTATACATAGGCCTACATACTTAACTAAGTAAAAAAAATTGTGGGAGCAATAGGCGCACCGAAAGGGACAAGTGCCGCCGAGTAGGGGCCGAATTACCATTGAGACAAGCGACAAGATGATGGATTCAGTAACTAGTAATAGCCATAAGGAACATTATAATGCATCCGATTTTACTTAACTACGAAAAAATGACAATTTCAAGGTACAGTAACAAACTCAACTGGAAAAACACAACCAAAATTAAACTCATCGAAGAGAAGAGGATAGATCTATATTATCTATATACCAACAATAGCATGTATTGCCCCTCATGCCATTGGGCCTATTAGAAAACATAGCACAATGTGTGCACACTTAAGAGATGTTTGAATATGTGAAGCTAGTAACCTTTCAAATGTGTATTTTGAGTTTATTCCAAATGTCAAGAATGGACAGAGACATGCAATTTTAAATTGAACCATATGACACATGTAGAATTGTAGATGCTGACTATATCCAGAACCTTGGGGAGGAGTTGACCACGGGGACATTCCTGCCACACTTGGGTTTCTAGAGTGGAGGATTTTTTTGTTTCTTAACGAAGTCCCTGTGTGAAACACAGAACTTCTGCTGCAGGGCAGACCCGGTGGCGCATTGGAAAACATACTGGTAGTTCAGTGGAGCGGAGTTCAAAATCCCGAAGCCCTCGTAGGATGGACATGCTTTGTAGGCTGCTATTAGCCGTCTGTCCTGTTTGTAGATAGATTGATGCGAATTAAGATTGTTTCATTCATACAATTATCATACTGCGTTATGCCAGTTATAAAATAAAGGACGATTATCGACAATCTCTGTTTGCATTAGCCCACGTCTTCTGAAGACCCGCGTTGGCTGCTCAAGTGCCCGAAGCTACTTGATATGCTGGCGTCGACTTTGCTGCATTCGGGCCATGAATAGTGGACTGTGGGGGCCTCGCATCGTAGAATTAGAAATCGACTCCAAGACGCTTTAACCAAGATGACAAGGCTAGGGTACCTATACCGAGGGGCCCTACTTTTCACGAACTCTCCATGCAGGCGGATGTCAGCCTTTTCACCGGGATTTTATACAACACGTGCTTCGTCAACTGATCCCAGCTCAAGAATCCAAAGTCTATAGCCTCTATCCTCAACGCACCGTATAGTGTTATTTCATTTAGTAGACATGTTGGACAATAACATTACCGGGGTATGGAAATGTTATTGGAGGATGTTGTATTCGTGTTGCATTTGTATTTTGTTTTATTTGTACCCAATTAGAGTGCAGATGTAACCTACTGTTCAACAAAAAATGTAGTTACTTACAATTCTTTGCTAACTTTACATCAAAGCTGAGTTTGCTTCGGCGTATCTATTTGTTTTCTTAGATATAAGTTCAAACGCCACTTATGCAGCGATCCCAATCCTTTTCTTACCACTTTGCCAATAATTACTCAAAGGAATCCGTGTATTTAGTTGCATTTTTTCCATCAAGTCATTCCCTTAAATTTTACTTTAAGGTGAGAAATGTTATTTAGATATTTTAGGGAGAAGCTTTAGCACGTTCTAGACTAGTTTATACACCATCCTTGTAAACGTCTGAATTGAGTGAGGCATAAGTGTTCCGTAATAAAATGTTGATAATGACATGATCTGTATTTCAACAGGTCGAACTGCTCATCTCTGCTGAGGCAACAACTATGTCGACGAAACACTCAGAAGAAGATAACGAGCAACAGAAGGGACACCCGGACAGTAAGCTAATGTCCACAGAAATTTTGCTTTATTCTCGTCTGAACAGTAACTGTTAATACGCACTTATGTGCATGCATTGTGACGGCGGCGTTCAGTGACGAACACGTTTGGTCAGCATCATTTTGTCTTGAAGTCACTCAACCCGGCGATATTATTATACGCCTCCTTTGGCCCAAAAATCATTCAATTAATTATACTCAACTCAGAATTTATGTAACGCCTCTTCAGCTTCCTGCTAAGAGGTTTAAGTAGGAATAAATTTGTGTCGCAGTGTCCGGTCGCCATCCGTTTTAAAATGACGGTGAATGGTCAATTTCGCCTACTAATTGGCATCACCAACAGTGACTTGTGCAAACCGAGGAGGCTCGACATTCTTTGCCTGAACCCATATAACAGTACCACTAAATATAAATTATATTCAACATAATTTTCAAGACCATTCATTGCACTTTTATAGTCGAGCAAGCAATTCAGCTCGTAGATCTGTCTTAATGTTCACCAGGCATTGAAACTTCTCCACTGGTCGTACTTTGACAGTGCCAGTCCAAAGTCTATAGAAAAAAGGAGGGCGACGCCAGTCGTTGTCATGGCACCTCTTCTTCACAGAGCAACTAGTCAGCATCGATATCCGTGTTTTTGCATTCAATCCACGCAGAGTCTTTTGAAGATATATATATATATACAAGGGCTTGAGTCAATGAATCATGCGATTGGTTAAAAAGGATATGTGATGTAAGCGGCTAATGCGGATTTGACGGATCCTTAAAAGAACGTTCATATAATTAATGCCTATTTACATGCATAAAAGCATCATACCACTTACAAAATTGATGAGTTGTTGCACTTCCGTTTTAGCTGCATTCCAAAACGAGGACCAGAATTATGCAATGCTGACATCATCGACGACCACAACTGTAAGTTCATTTGAGACTGCACGTCGACTTCAAATTTTAGTATACAGGTTTATATAAATTATTATATATTTAAAAATCGGTTCTTTTAGTTTTATTGCGTTGCAATTTTGAATCGTCAAAAAACGGTGGGTGGTATCACCAAAAGTGATATAACTTTTGTTCTGTTTTAAATATTTTGATGATATCTGGCCATAATGTGCTAATATGGATTGTGTTTGAGCCTGTAAAATTTCATTTAGAAATTCTCACCTCTGGCCAAGATATTGTCAAAGACCATAAGGGGTCTTTTTCGGCCCACCTGTACAGTTTGACCATCTGATGTTTCAGTGTTGGCTAATAGTGTAACTAGTTGCATGCTTTCGTTTGTTATAACAGTTAACAAATTTTAGCCGGAAAATATTGATGTTTAAGTTAACATAAATAAATAGTGACTATTGCAAAATACATGTTTTATAGATGACTAATCAACTTTTGTGTGGGGGTCGAGAACCTTAATTATTTGTACTTACGCGTAATGGGGTGGTCCGTAAAATGTGCGAGTTGCAACATGGGTAGGGCCTAAAATACAATTATTTAGTAAGTAATATATAGATGAATCCTTAATTGGAGAAAAGGTTATCGTTGAGCCTCTGAAAATAAATTATAGAACTTAATAGAAAACTGGATGCTGAATACATATGCTGCTCGTATTTCTAGTTGCTGGATCTTCCACTGGAGTTGCATGAATACATCCTCTTGGAAGCAATTGTATCCGAGATCAGAGATCGGAAGCTGTTCAGATGCGGATGGAAGGATTCGGCTGATCGGTTGGCCAACAGACTGAGAACTGTCTGTCCACAATGGGATTCTGTGTTGACAACAAACTCATTTCGAAACAGACTTCATGCAATTATCGACACCTTCCGTGAGTTGCTGAAACTGACAATAAATGGCTGGTTATGCAGTCTAGGGCCCCTAATTGTAATCGCACTTGTATATACTATATACTATATATATATATAATTATATATATTCGTTGTCGTGAAAGTAGGCCTGTGTTGTATTGTCTAGACTTGTAAGCAGTAGCGGCGCTAGGGGTGGGGGCTAGAGGGCTAAGCTCCCCCTAAAAAAGGCCATCCATTTTTTTCCCATGTAAAAATAAAATATTTCCACGATTAACCCCTTTAGCGCCCCCCCCCCAAATAACCGTAAAGGTACGAACGAGGTTTGCCAGACAGTTTGGCGGATTATGAAAAAGGGACCATTTTCGAAGATTTCGATCAAATGACTAAAAAAAGGTCGTCAGAAATTTAGACGGCGGAAATGGAAAATTTTCTTCCGATTTTGGTCGATGACTAAAAAAAGGTCGTCAAAAATGTTGGTGACTGAAAACGGAAAATTTTTCCGAAAATCCAGCCCCCCCCCCAAAACGAAAGTCCTGGCGCCGCCACTGCTTGTAAGACCATGCAAATTTAGTAGCTAAATCATCACCAACTAAAGCGCAGTGATTTTTTTTTCGCTGACACCTCTCCTTTTCGAAGTTGTGATATCACAACTTCCTACCTTTGTGTTTGCGTAAAAGAGATCGATTTGTTGGGCCAACATTCGTTATTATAACATGCTGGCTGTTTAAAGTCAAAATGTAAGATGTAAGTGCGTTGTAGTTTATTGAAAGCCAACATGTAGAGGTCTGCGTTAACTAAATACATTGGAAGGCGACATGCTGCTACGATACAGCGCCTGTTAGAAAAGAGAAGAAGGAGACTCTTAACCTATAGCCTTGAGGCTATAGAGCGATGAGTGTGAAGTGTTAGCGACTCATTATTCTTAGCCTCAGCATACATGTATATGAGGGCAGGTGGCCGCGGGTGGAGCAGAAATCTGGATAAGAGTTTCTGCCTTGGCGGGATGTTAACCCCGACATATTCCTGGACATTCCAGCACGATAACCAATAGACTATAGGAATACCGGAGATTATTTATTCGCACCATTCGCTGTCTAGGCCTAATTGCTGGCGTTATTTATTGATGAAGACGACTATGATCATGATTATTACGAAAGTGATCATGATTATGATCAGGATTATTATGATAATGATGATGGTGACGATGGTAATGAGCTTCACCAGTCACCACTGACGATTGCCCAATGATTATTTGCAGATTACCCAATGTTCCAGAACCGAGTTGCCTTTTGATTAGGAAGAAAAGCAGCCAGTGTAAAGGATGCAAAAAATTTAGCAAACAGCATAGTTGTCTTTCGGGACACGCATCTTCGTGTGCCAACCATATTATTTGATCGGCTCTTCGTGCTTTAAGTTTGGGAGCCTTGCGGGAGTTTCTCTTGAAGTGGGGA
Source organism: Lumbricus terrestris (assembly GCA_949752735.1). NCBI lineage: Eukaryota > Metazoa > Annelida > Clitellata > Crassiclitellata > Lumbricidae > Lumbricus > Lumbricus terrestris. Next base: position 6,628,154 of record OX457041.1, on the reverse strand, counting down.
ATCATTCACTATCGTGGTAGCATAATACAAGATGCAGTTAGGCCTACTTATTAATTAGATTTTCTAGCGTATAAAAATCATCGTTGTCTTTGTAGCGTCGGTGGAGATCGGTTTAATAAAACAACACAAAGCCATGCACTCTAACTGGTTCATCAATGCAGATACCCTCAACGACGAATACTTTTTTCTCTGCCATCCACCTAAGAAGCACGCTGCTATTAGAATCTTTGCTCGCGACGATCTAAGAACTGTGAAAGGGGTCATTCAGTTGCCCGCGGTGACAGTTCCATGGAATCTGGTTGCTTGCAGCGTATCGAGCTGTCTCTACCTGTTGCACAGAGCATCAGACGGCGTTGAAATCTTGCGCGTATATTCCCAGGAAGGGCAGCAGTGTCGCGTTTTGTCATTCATCAGATGCTCACCACAGTTGGTGTCGCGAATGTGCGTATCTGCAGACGGAAGCCTGATCATGTACCAAGGTCCAGCCCCATCCACCATAACAACATACAATGCGGATGGATTGGTACAGCGACAGATTGAGTTGACAAAACCTCTGTCTTTTGTTCGAGATATCTTTTCAAAGTCCAACGGAAACGTTGTCATTTTCTCAAGAAGTCTCACAGAGATCAACAGAGACGGAGACGTCTTGCATGAATATAATTATTGTCGATTGGATGGAGAATGTCGTGGACAAATTTACTGCGCAGTTGATGACATGAACGACAACATAATAACGGTTGATGTGGGCAACTACGCCAGGCTTTTCGATTCGGATTTCAACCAGGTGGAAGTAAAGCTCGATGATAAGTGGACGCGGGCTATCTGCTGGAAGCATCTCCATCAACTGCGCTACAGCAGGCAGAGAAACGAGTTCATGATGTTGGACGTCTGTGACTCCGAAGGTGACTTCATGTACCTTCCCGACCAGCGTTTCAGCATCTTCAACGTCACAGAGACAATCATTTCAGAGGATGATGCTCAGAATGGTGAAGTTGCTCTTCAAGCGGATGAGCAGAATGTGGAAGATGCTGAGAATGATGTGGCTGCTCCGATGGACGAAGATGCTGAGAATGATGAAGATGCTCCGAATGAAGATGCTCAGAATGATGAAGATGCTCAGAATGATGAAGATGCTCATAATGAAGATGCTCAGAATGATGAAGATGCTCAGAATGAAGATGCTCAGAATGATGAAGATGCTCAGAATGATTAAGAATGAACTGGACCATCTCTTGAATGTCTAGTATTGTTGTTGGTCTTCTAGAGCTACGATGTTAGTTAACTGCGTTGAACAGCTCCGACTGTAATCCTTTTCGAAGTCACCAGTTAGTCATTTCTTCCGCACGTGATTTGAAAGTCTCCGTTTTTAAGCGTTTGCGGTGCTTGATTATAAAATACGATATTGTATTTCTCTTAACACAGGAAATGCTGGTCGTATTATTAAAACATAATTTCTTCACGTATACAATATGGTCGTTTATCTTCTGCTAGTCGTGGTGAGCAATTAAGACATAACATCTATGCCTTAAAAAATTCTGTGGGATATTTTTACACATTTTTTTACACATCACGTGATTCAAGGTTTAGGCCTATTCTAAGGAATTTGCTCATCTGCAATGCTAGACGAATTGGAGGGTCTTTGGCAGGGTGGGTCTGAGGATAGGAGGAAAGCCCTTGGTCAGCGATTGGTGCCCAAAGCTGAAAGGATATAGTGTTTAATTAATTTCAAAGAGTGAATTCACGTCATTGTTTCTTTTAAAAGCTCAGTAAGCTTATTAGCTTTTAAAATGAGCTTTCCGTGAGCGCTGATGAATAAGCTGGCGCCTTACAATTGGCTTTAGAATGGTGCTATAGAAGCTTGGAGATTTTGATCATGATCTTCCGGCACTTATAGAAGCTCTTGGGATAGTTGGCTATCAAAATCAATTATTATGGCTATGTTTGACTCAATGCTCAGCCAGACAAAATATAATGCGCGAATGAATGAATTTAAGATAATGTAAACATAATTTTGTTATTTAATCAGTTCTTAAAGTTAAGAATATAATTTTCAAATATATGGCAATCAACAAGCAACCTTTCTGGTTTTAGCTGCAGCAAACCTGTTTATATAATTTATTATAATATCCTGGCACTCTACATTTTGTCTGACAACCTTAACACTCAGGAAAATCTCTTCATCATCTGGAAAATTGTCCGGATGTCTTGGAGTACCGTTTCTTTCATAGCAGCCTATATACGGTCTCAATAGTTTGTGTAGGCACGGGCCCTGGTTGCAGTGCCAACATTGAAACCAAGCTTTTTGCAGTTCTAAGAAGCTCTTATATAATTTCAGCATTTTTTACATGTAAGTCTTGTTTATAATGTCATCTTTTGTAATTACGATTCTAACACCACAAACTTCATTTTCTTCCATTCGGCTATACATATATATGATCATCTTCTCTTCTTTAGGTCTGCTGCCTCTCGGCAGGTCCAGATGCCCAACGACGCCACTCTTCTCGGTGTTGTGCCTTTTCTTTAAGTTTCCAATATCCATCCTCCATCATCCAGTATATGATCATCATGCACGTTTAATTCACTAGAATCAACCGAGGTAGGAGTGATTAGGCCTATGGACTCTGATTTGTCTTATTTATAATTTTCAAATAGTGCTCGACTTCCAACGTTTACCTTTTCAAACTTACTAGGTTTTATTTTCGTTGTTGTGCTCCAGATTTGAACTCAATCGTTCACCTTGTCACCTCGCGCTTTCAGCTCTCTGAGCTCTAGCGACCGACATGATCCATTTTCTCTAATGCTTTCTTTCTGACGTCGCTTCTCTTAGTTCTTCCAAGTTCATTCCTGTTGTTTCGTGAACCTCGTCCATCCACCTTTTCCTTGGCCGCTCTTGTTTTTTCTTCCCTCTCCGTATGCCAGCATCATATCTTTTTCTAGGCCATTTGAACGCATAACATGACCAAAGAAACCCAACTTTCTTCTTAGCACTGTTTGTTGTAGCGACTCATCGTTTTCAATACCAATCTCTATGCGTATCCATTCATTTGTCCCTTTTTCCATCGAAGATATTCTCAGCATTTTCCTCCAAATCCACATCTCGCAAGCATTAATCTTTTTTCTCATTTTCTTGGCCATTGTCCAAGTCTCACAACCATAATACTGTCGGTATTATCAAAGCCCGCACCAGTTTTTTTTCGTGTCCGTACTCACATGCCTATCCTTCCATATTTTTTCCCATTCATTCATTGCAGCTTTTCCAATAGCCACCCTGCGTTTTACAGAACCTAAAAATGTAAAACTTGAGACCACCTCTATTTTTTCTCGGTCTATCTCAAATTTGTCTCTTCCAGCTGTTGTCATAATTTTTGTCTTCTTTATGTTGAAATAAAGACCAGCTTTTTCGCTTTCTCGTTTTAGCCTTTTTATCAATTGTAACAAATCTGCTTTTTTCCTGCCAATAATGTAGTATCGTCTGCGTATCTCAACTTATTCAGTATTCTTCCTGCCAGCGGCGCCCGCAGATGTACGCACATAGGTAAGTGCGTACAGCGCGACGACTCAAAATGTATGTTTTTGGGAAATTCTAGGTTAATGACTAAAAAAAAAGGTCATCAGTTTTTTTGGCGGATAGTAAAGGTATGTTTTGGGAAATTCTAGGTTGATGACCAAAAACAAAAAAAAAACAAAAAAAGTCATCAGTTTTTTCGGCGACCTAACGAAAATAAAATTTCTGTGCGTACAGGAAAAAAATCCTGCGGGCGCCGCTGCTTCCTGCTATCCTTATTCCCCTTTCCGCTCCTCCATTTCCGCCAGCCTCATTATTCTTTGTGCGTACAGGTTAAATAAGACTGGAGACAAGATGCAACCCTGTCTCACTCCTTTCATTATTTTAAATCTGCCTGTATCTACAAATTCTGTTTTTATCACCGCTATCTGGTCTTCGTACAATCCTTTAATATTAATGATATCAAATGTTTCGGTATTCCCATCTCAATCAAAGTTTTTCACATCAATTCATGATTAATGCTGTCAAAAGACTTACTATAATCGATGAAGCAAATGTATACTTTTTGGCCGTACTCCCTTTGTCTTTCCAATATCCGTATCATGTTGGCAATATGATCACGAGTTCCTCGTGATTTCATAAATCCTGCGCCTGTTTGTCTGGAAGTTCTCTTTCGATTATGCTCTCCATTCTTTTATGAATTATTTTAAGTAGTATTTTACTTGTGTGTGAAATCAGTGCTACCGTCCTATAGTTTTCACACTCCCTCGCATCTCCTTTTAAAAAAATAGGAGTAAATGTTGAACTTTTTCAGTCATCTGCAGACCATTTTCCTGTTGTCCATATATTATTACATAATTTTGTTATTGTCTTTATCATCTCGTCCCCCGCCTTTATCATTTCTATAGGAATCTCGTCATGGCCCGGTCAGGGACGTCATTTCAGTTTTTTTCAGGGGGGGGCAAAACTTAGCTAGCTTATGCTTCGTATTTAGCCTATATATATATATATATATATATATATATATATATATATATATATATATACACACACAAACTGCAAGCTATCGCGAGCCGGTGTTGCACGCTGTCTGGATTGTCTGCGTAATTATAATAATATTCTTTACTGAACAAAAATTAATCGGGTTGACAGTCCGGTTACATTATAGCCTACAGTTATGCAATGACATAAATCTCTCTCTCTCTCTCTCTCTCTCTCTCTCTCTCTCTCTGTCTCTGTCTCTGTCTCTGTCTCTCTCTCTCTCTCTCTCTCTCTCTCTCTCTCTCTCTCTCTCTCTCTCTCTCTCTCTCTCTCTCTGTCTCTCTCTCTCTCTCTGTCTCTCTCTCTCTGTTATAGGCAGTTGTAGTCGTTTGCACTTGCACTGTTTATCTCGTTCAATGATTCAATCAATCAATATAGGTCTATTTATATAGCGCCCTTCGAGATTCATACTCAGAGGCGGTCCCAATTCAGGCCATGCGAGAAAAACAGAGTGACTTGTACTTACCATATCACACCTTTATACAGCTGCTAGCGACTAGGCCTACTGTGACTTGGAAACAAGCAGAAAAGAACTTAAAAGGCAAAGCAGAGCACTCTCTGTAGGCTATGATTTATCAATTTAACTTATTTGACATTCACTAATAATCCTCTATAGACACTTCAATATTAGTTCTCGAGATGAAGTTGATGAACTGATCTTGGTTCTGTGACTAACATATACTATATAACTATTCTTAGGTGTCTACTCCCACTCTCAAAGCTCACGCAGAATACTATGTAGCCTACTGACGCACAAATATATATAATAATATATATGTGTATATATAATATATGATATCCAACACGTTATATATCCAGCTGCCTTAATTTTCCTATCCCCTAACACTTAATACGTCCAGTCAGATAAATTAGTCGTCACATTCCTCCTCAGAGACCACCTCTACTCCTGCTTCGGCATATCTGTCAACGACATCTGTTTTCAGTGGAATCGGGCCCAGAGTAGGCTAAGGTTTCCAGTATCGGTGTCCACAATGCTCGCTATACAGGGTGGCTCCCAAAAAAATGTACCACCGGGAAAAATGCGATATATTCGCAGCCGATTGAGCTATTTTTGCGAAAATTTCACAATTTGAAGGGGAATGAATTTCCAACAATCCCTGAAAGTTTCATTTGAAACTTTTCATGTTTGCAAAAGTTACAGCTATTTAAACTTTCAACTTCGTTTTTTCAATTATCCGGAGAATCATGCTCCAATACATATGATTTCATTCAGATTTTTTGGCAAATTACAGCACACAAATTGATGATGATGTCATACGACCTCACTATCAGCTGTAAAGAAGCTGTTTATGAAGCAATCTGCTGGTACATGGTGATATTTTATAGATTAATGTATAAATTCGTGAATCCATTACTGAACGCAATGGGCAAAGTTTTTGTGGAAGATAAAGTGGGAACTCGGACGTTGCGTGAACAGAGACTGGGACATTGCGTTATCATAGCAAATATACGCAGTGAAAAGTGGAGCCTGAGCACATTGAAGGCTATCTGTAAACGTCTTTATGTAACGAAGATCATATGTCGCAAGAGAGGCAGGAAGTGGTCGTTTGGTCTGACGGAAAAGAGCGCGATTTTCACGAAATTCGCTTCGTAATCGAAAGGGTCAAGTGCAAAGCACATCATGATTTCGACATCAGATATGCTGGCGTGTGTTACGGTTGCAAAAAAGACTGCATTTAATCCCAATCAGTTGGTTAGATGTCAAACTCATCGCTGAACTCTCTTACCCAGACTCATTGAAGACCAGGTATGCTGTAACATCTGGTTTTGTTTTCCAGCAGGACGGTGCGCCTGCTTGCTCGCACGGCAAGGTTGATTATGATGGCACTAGGCTACCTTATTGCCATCAACTGAAGTAAATGTATTGGCAAAGATGACAAACAAACTCGCCAGACCTTAGCCCTCTTGCTTGTCACGTCTGGGGAGCTATGCTGGAACGCTGCAAGACATTTCATCCCAAGTTGGAGAACATTTGCTAGCTGAAGGGAGTCTTGCTGCCAATGTGGGATCAGTTGCTTCAGGGCCCGATCAACAAGGCCAAACTGAGCTTCACAAAAAGAATTCGAGCTTGTGTTAAGGCAGGGAGTGGACACTCTCATTATACCTTACAATAAACTGCAAAACGGAATTCTGAGATCGTAGTGAAAAGTGAAATCATTTGACATGGAAATCTAAAAGTGACGTACATTTTCCGCGGAAATTTGAAAAAACTAAATTGAAAGTTTAAACATCTGTAACTTTGGTAAACATGAGAAGTTTCAAATGAAACTTTCAGGGATGGTTGGAAATTCATTCCCCTACAAATTGGGAAATTTTCACAGAAAACATTCAATCGGCTGCGAAGATATCGCATTTTCCCCGGTGGTACATTTTTTTTGAGCCACCCTGTATATCATACTGCGAGACAGTCGCCTAGCTTGCTGAACCTCCATTTAGGGTCAAAGTCAGCCTTTCGCCGGCTTAAGATGTACCGTATGGACCTCGGTATAGATAGGGAGGAAGCTCCATCCCTTTCATCATCTGGATTTACGACCCTGACTTGTACACTGTTGACCTCTCTAGGGGTGCTCTGCAATTTTAGCTATTTTCAAATTTAGCATACGAGATCCATTCAATCTCTTGGGAGTTTCTATCACTCTAGGAAACCACTGCATGTGTGCAAAGTTCTGACATAAATGACAAAATGCACAGATATACACATAAAAAATAGTTTTTTTCTCAAATTCAGGGGGGGGCAAATGCCCCCCCCTGCCCCCCCCCAAATGACGTCCCTGGGCCCGGTGCTTTATTGTCCTTTAGTTGTTTTATTGCCCATTCCACCTCTGCTAAAAAAAATTCTGGTTCTTTTTCATAGTCTGCCGCAATAATTTTCTCATTCATTACTCTCCTATCTTCGATATATACAGCTCCTCCGTGTATTCCCTCCATCTGTTCTTCATCCCCTCTTCATCTGCGATCATGTGTCCATCACCTGCCTTCAGTGACCCCATTCTTGGAGTGAATTTTCTCGTTATTTTCCTTACTTTTGAAAACATTTCTTTTGTTCTTCCTTTCTTTCCCTCTTCTTCCATTTCTCTGCACATTTCATTTTGGTGTTTTCTTTATCCATTCGTGCTTGTTTTTGGAATGAATTGTCTGAAGTATTTGCGACTCATTATTCTTAGCATCAGCATATATGAGGGCAGGTGGCCACGGGTGTGGCAGAAATCTGGATAAGAGTTTCTGTCTTAGCGGGAATGTAAAATTAAGCCCGACCTATCCCTGGACATTCCAGCACGATAAGTTCGATAACCAATAGACTAGGACTACTCATTTATTCACACCCTTCGCTGTCTAGCCTAATTGCTGACGTTATTTATTGATGAAGACGATTATGACCACGATTATTATGATCATGATTATGATCATGATTATTATGATAATGATCATGATTGTTATCATGATTATTATGATAATGATGTTGACCATGATTATTATGATAATGATGGTGACGATGGTAATAAACTTGATCAGTCACCACTGACGATTGCCCAATGATTATTTACAGATTACCCAATGTTCCAAAAGCGAGTTGCCGTTTAATTAGGAAGAAAAGCAGCCTGTAAAAGATGCAGAAAATTTAACAAACAGCATAGTTGTCTTTCGGGACACGCGTCTTCGCATGCCAACCGTATTATTTGATCGGCTCTTCGCGCTTTAAGTCTGCGAGTCTTGTAGAAGTTTCTCTTGAAGTGGGGAATCATTATCGATCGTGATAGCGTAATGCAACATGCAGTTAGGCCTACTTATTTATTTGATTTTGTAACGTAAAAGATTATCGCTGTCTTTTGTAGCATCGGTGGAGATTGGTTTGACAAAAATGGAAAGAGGCATGTCCTCTAACTGGTGCATCGATGCAGATACCCTCAACGACGAATACTTTTTTCTCACCCATCCACCTAAGAAGAAGCACGCTGCTATTAGCATCTTTGCTCGCGACAGTCTAACAACTGTGAAAAGGGTCATCCAGTTGCCTGCGGTAACTCTTCCCTGGGACATGGTTGCTTGCAGCGTGTCCAGCTGCCTCTACCTGTTGCACCGAGCATCAGACAGCGTTGAAATCTTGCGAGTATTTTCCAAGGAAGGGCAGCAGTGTCGCGTTTTGTCATTCATCAGATGCTCACCACAGTTAGTGTCGCGAATGTGCGTATCTGCAGATGGTAGCTTAATCGTTTACCAAGGTCCAACCCCATCCACCATAACAACATACAATGCGGATGGATTGGTACAGCGACAGATTGAGTTGACAAAACCTCTGTCTTTTGTTCGAGGTATCTTTTCAAAGTCCAACGGAAACGTTGTCATTGTATCAAGAAGTCTCACAGAGATCAACAGAGACGGAGACGTCTTGCATGAATATAATTGTCGGGTGGACGGAGGATACCGTGGGCAAATTTACTGTGCGGTTGACATGAACGACAACATAATGACGGTTGACGTGGGCAACTACGTCAGGCTTTTGGATTCGGATTTCAACCAGGCGGAAGTAAAGCTCGGTAAGTGGGTGCGGATTCGGTGCTGGAAGCATCTCTATCGTCTGCGCTACAGCAGGCAGAGAAATGAGTTCACGATGTTGGACGTCTGTGATTCCGAAGATGACTCCGTATTCTCTCCAAACCATTGTTTCAGCATCTTCAGCGTCACAGAGACAATCATTTCAGAGGATGATGTTCTGAATGGTGACGTTGCTCTTCAAGTGGATGAGCAAAATGGTGAAGATGCTGAGAATGATGAGGCTGCTCCGATGGACGAAGATGCTGAGAATAATGAAGATGCTCAGAATGATGAAGATGTTCAGAATGATGAAGATGTTCAGAATGAAGAAGATGCTCAGAATGATGAAGATGTTCAGAATGATGAAGATGTTACGAATGATGAAGATGTTCAGAATGATGAAGGTGTTCAGAATGATGAAGATGTTCAGAATGATGAAGGTGTTCAGAATGATGAAGATGCTCAGAATGATGAAGATGCTCATAATGACGAAGATGCTCAGAATGATTGAGTCTGAACTGGACTTCTCTAGAATTTCTAGTAATCTTGTCGGTCTTCTAGAGCTACGATGTTAGTTAACTGCGTTGAAAACCTCCGATTGTACATGTAATCATTTTCGAAGTAACCAGTTAGTCATTTCTTCTGCACGTGATTTCAAAGTCCCAGTTTTTAAGCGTTTGTGGTGCTTTGTTATAAATACGATGTTGTATTTCTCTTAACACAGAAAAACTCTTGTCCTATTATTAAAACATACATGTAATTTCTTCTCGTAACATGTTCGTTTAACTTCTGCTAGTCGTAGTGAACATTTACGTCATACATTTATGCTTCAAAAATTCTGTGGGATATTTGTACACATTAATTTTTTACACATCACGTTATTCAAGGTTTAGGCCTATATTCTAAGGAATTTGCTCAACTGTAATATGCTAGACGAATTATAGGGGTTTTGGCAGGATGGGTCTGTGCCCCATTGAGGTTAGAAGGAAGGCCCTTGGTCAGCGATTGGCGCCCAAAGCTGAAAGGGTATTGAATTTAATTAATTTCAAAGAGTGAATTCACGTCATTTTTTCTTTTAAAAGGCTCAATAGGATTATTAACTTTTAAAATGAGCTTTTCGTGAGCGCTCACGAAAAGCTGGTGCCTTCCAATTGGCTTTAGAGTGGTGCTATAGAAGCTTGGAGATTTTGATCATGATCTTCCAGCACTTACAGAAGCTCTTGGGATAGCATGCAGGCTATCAAAATCAATTGTTATGGCTATGTTTGACTCAATGCTCAGCTAGACAAAATTTAATACGCGAATGAATGAATGAATGAATGAATGAATGAATGAATGAATGAATGAATGAATGAATGAATGAATGAATGAATGAATGAATGAATGGGCAAGGCGCTTTAGACTTCAACATTCTTAATCTGCTTGAGTTTTCTTATTGATATCTCTGCAGAGGCTGTTGTCGCTGGAATTGTCAACAGTAGCCTATTCATAGGCTGACACAAACAGTTAGAAATAGGTCAGAATGATTCTAGGCTATAGTATGTTGAAAAGTCTATGATGTTAACTGGGCACCTCGAAAATGTGCCTTATAATTATGGAAAGAGGACAAATGTTGCATTTATATTATGATATCTTATGGTCAGCATGGCATTGCGCTGTTAAAGCTAAAACTTACACATGAAATAATCAAACCTTTCAGCAATATTTAAATTAAACGTGCAGAAAATACATGTAGAACACTTTAGTGCAAAGCATGTTCTATGCCGTAGACCCTGAGGTTGCTGAACGGCAACGGAAACACTCTCCACAATAGTTGGCTTTTATGGATTCTACATGGTGGGCAAAAAAAACCTAGCTTTTTTGCCGGTATCTTGGCCAGGAGTAAGAATTTTGAAATGAAATTTTACATGCTTAGAGACAGTTCATATTTACACATGATGGCCAGATTTCAATCAAATATTTCAAACAGAACAAAAGTTATACCACTTTTAGTGAAGCCACCCACCGTTTTTGACGATTCAAAAACGCGACGCAACCAAAAGTAACAAAAGCCAATCCAATTATTAATATCTTGGCCAAAAGTAAGAATATCGAAATGAAATTTTTCAGGCTTAAAGACAATTCATATCTCCAAATGGTGGTGAGATTCCATCAAAATATTTCAAACAGAACAAAAGTTTTACCACTTTTAGGGAGGTCACCCACCTTTTTTGACGATTCAAAAACGAAACGCAACAAAAAAGTAACAAAACACGATTTTTTTCTCATCTCAAATAATTATTGGTATCAAATAGCCTTGATATTGCCAGATGTTACTTCTACTTGAAAGAGAAACAGGGCAACAGCGTAGCTGTGCGTCACTGAGAAGTCACTTAGCAAGATGACAATCAAATTGGTAAAAAAGGAATCTGTCAGATTAATCAACAGGTCCATCAAGAACTTTGCAAAGAGACTCAAAGGAAGTTTTGGCACTGGTGGTGGGCACATTGAACACAAGTTGTGAAGCACTACCAAGTTCATATGACAACAGTTATTTGAGATGAGACTACAATCGTTGAAGATGGTAAGCAGTTATGGGTCGTTAGAACTGGTACTTGTTGGTGGATACAGATATCGAAGTTGTTACTTTTCGTCAAATTTTTAACTTTGCGTCAAATTTCTAGTTTTAACAACTTTTCAAATTCTCATTAAATTGCTTGTTTATATCTGTCAAATAATTTCTTAGGCTACCTTCCACATCTCATTAAACATTAAAGTCATATATGTAGTGGTGGATCACTTATCTTATTCAAATCATTTATTTCATCCGCGATATCTTTGGAGATATTATTTCTTTTAAGAGCGCCGCTCTTCTGTCGGGCGCCCTTTTGTCGGTGCCCTTTTGTCGGCGCCCTTATGTCGGCGCCCTTTTGTCGTGCGCCCTTTTGACGGGTCACCCATTTGCAGTAGCCTAAGTTGATAGGAATAACAAATCCTTCTTATGAGAACAATTATGCCAACAATTACATAAACATTCTCATTTTTCGTGTAGGCCTGCGCAACTCACTTTGACGTCGATTCTGTCAACATATTGACAAGCTGCCGGGTCAAGGTCGTTTTCATCGGACAGCGTCAAGGCAGACAGAACACATTCCCTCCAGTGACAATCATATTATATACCTCAACGCTGCGACCACACGTTAAGTAAACTGAACAGAGGATGGATGTAGAGACTGCTTCGTATTTACGCTGCGCCGAATCACACAAAGTCACAAAAGGCTTTGCGTCTAGGCTATAACTCAAATTGTGGGGCGCGGTGGCTCGGTGTCTTGGAGCCGGAAGGTTGCGGGTTCGACTCATGCGCTTCGGGTGAAAGTCCGATTCAGTGTCCGCGCCGTAGTAGGGAGCGCCTCTGAACAGCATATTTCTTGGAGAGGTGGTATAGCAAGTGCTCATACAATCAATATTCAACACGACCTAACTAGTTTAATTAAGTAGAAGAGCGCACATCACAACACACTTCTGTGTAATGCAATTATTTAATCAGTAAGCAGGTCACTTATAATTTCGAAGAATTCTCAATAATATTGAATAAGTAATTTAGTTTCTTGTACAATTTTGATGCTCTCAAAAAAAGTAGATATTAGTTGGATGCCGTCTCTTTATCTGGTTCCCGGATAACAATCGGATGAACCTGGAACAATCGGAACAAAGTCTATTCTTTAAATTAATCCATTGTCTTCGGTATGCATCTCAATACATTGTCGATGTCAGGTTAAGTACCAGAAGGTTACTGCTAGATTATTTCAAGTCTCCATGTTCCACCTTTATTGATACTGCTTTCTGCGAACAATTAAGCATGTAGGCTACTGTATGCTATTCGAAGCATTAATGCTTTGATGTACAGTAACACAAAGTAGAGTGCACATGCTAAATGGCCGTATATATACTCAAGCTTTATAAATATAAGGTGGCATATAGTCTTCGTTAGTGGATAATTATATTCCTGCAGTAAGACAGTGGCTAATTTTCTCGTAGGCTGGAACTATAAAAGGGTTGCATTCATTTGCGCTGCTAATTAGGACTCTAAATAAAGTTGTCATTAGAAGACCCGAAAGGTTTGCGACAGAGGAAGCACATGCAACGCTTACCTGCTAACACTACTTCAGTTCCATTGTGATAGTCACCTGTACGAGAAAAACAAGTTTTTCAACGAATCACGTGATGATGGCCAAACTACAATATATCAAAGCCGCTACGCACGTCTTTAAGTCGGCCCATTATTTTAGGCTTTTTAGCGCCAATCTTCAGAATGCATTTTGGTTTTTGTATGATTGAAATTTATTTCAATTTTCTATTCGAATGATCGATAGATATAAAGGCGTTGCTTGTTACAACTGCATGGTCCACGATTGCTATGTAGAATCTAGTAGGCCTATACACGGTCATCCAATTGGCTTTGAATGCTGCAGTGTAAAAACTATAGCCTACAGCCTACAGGTCGAGTCAGCCACTGAACAGTTCTCCACATAATTTATATGGAAGTTTTCTGGAAAGCATTTAACGTTAAACAAGAATAAATTCCAAGTCAGATTTCTAAGTTAATGTAACTCCTTATTAGCAGAAAAATACGCATCTAGACGCAAGTTGCAGAGGATTAACACAAATTCATTTCCTGCATTAGAAAGTTGGAAATTGGGACGTTCTTGCAAGGGCTACAGATGGTTCTTATAATCGGTAATTGTAATAATTGTAAAGTGAGTTTAATGCCCAACCGAAACAACACTAGGTTAACTTGCATTAGGCCGTTAGGTGGAAACCGTTTCCCACTCGAAGTGCCACACTTTAAATGAATCTGGACCACGGAGTCCGTACAGTCATGTGGCATGCATTCCTAGTCGCATGCAAAGTTACCGAAATCGTAACATAAATTGAAGAGGTGAAACCTGCGAAGAAAACTATTCTTCAAAGTAAACTTACAATTAAGTTTACTGAAGCGGCTGACAACGGACCCTCAACCGCAAAGAGAAACGGGTACGCTAAGTGGGCAGCCACGCTTTCTTTTCTCTGCCGCTTCGTCGACAGAACGCTCAATGTTTTCACTGGATCTCTTTACCACGCGGTTTTCATCACGGATATCATTCTTGTAACAGGTCACACCTATCAGAAAGAGTGTTCAGAGTATACGCTAATTAGTCTACACCCGAAGCGTTTACAATGAACCCGAAGCGTTTACAATGAACCATAAATTGAGTAGCCTATTCGCATATTACGAATATTAAGATTTTCAAATAGCCTAGGCCTATTCACGAATAGCCTATTAATGAATATTAAAACTGTCATCTAATATTGTATTCGTAAAATAATTATTGTGTTCCTTTAAGAAATTCTTTATACTTAGTTCTTACTTTGTTATTTATGAAAATGTTTAACTTTTACAGAATCTATTGTACAAAATTGAGTTAGCCTATAAACGCATTGGCCTATTATACATGTATCAGTAAGTGGCCATAACTTTAATAGATTTATTGTTAAAAACTTCAAGATCTCTGCTGGGTTTGGCCAATGTGGCCAATGTGGCCATTTGGCATTCATATCACATGCATTCGATATTTAATGTTAGTCATCTTGTCTGACTTCTGACCATCCTCCCCGACAGAAAAGAGGCAGAGTCACCGATGGCAGTTGGCAAGTAGCAGCAATGGTAGGCTAAATTAGAAATAAACTTTAACTACCTATAGCAGGGCTGTAATCAAGGGTATACGCGGGTATACGGCGTATAGGCCTACTTACCTCCGACAAAAAGCGGCATCGTATAGGCCTATATACTGGGAACCAGGGTAGGTCTATACGCGGGTAAATACCAGAGTACACGGGTATACGCGAGCAAATCACGGAACACGCCGTTTTCAGGAAATTCGAAGTGATAGTCTTAAAATAAAGGTCACCAGATTTTTTCGGACGGAAAAATCGGGAAATTTTTGGGAGGATGACTTAAAAAAGGTCATCAGAAATGAAATTTCGCATCCAAAAGGTCTATTTTTCTCCCGGTCAGCGTGTACTCACCTAAAAAGTTACCAGTACAGCCCTGGCCTACAGTAGTAACTCGCAACTGCAAATTGATAAAGTAGTTCGACCGTTGTACTTTATAATCAGGTCGGAAGCTCCTCCGTAAAGGACTAAAGGTGCTATATAAATGTAGCAGTAGCATTACAATAATATTACAACCAGTAGCGTTTTCACAATTCTATTCGATGTCACTACAATTACAAATACAAAATTAATGGGGCGCGGTGATGTAGTGGTGGCGTCGTTGCCTTGAAGCCGGAAGGTTCGAGGTTCGAATCCACCTCAAGTCGCCGCGTAAAGACCTTGGGCAAGTCCTTCACTCGCAATTGCTCAGCGCTTCGGCGTGAAACTCCGATGTAGTGTCCGCTCTGCAGTCGGGAGCGCCTCTGAGTAGAGAGCTCGAAGCTATAACAAGTGCACATGCAAACAAACAAACAAAGACAAATAATCAGAACTCTTATAGCTACATTTGTATTTTTAGTGTTTAGCCTAGTCATAGATGTTCGTACTCCGAGGAAACTGTCTTACTTTGCAACACCAGGAACATGCAAAGGCAGATTATGATTGCTGACTTCATCTGAAATTCAACAGTGCAAACATTGGTATTTTTGCTGCATTTTTTTATGAAGCTCGAAATTTAAATCGATTGAAAAAAGCACATATAGAAAAGTGGAGAACGAAATATGCAAGAACGATATGGAATTATAGACAAGGATGTGGGTAGAACTAGAGATAGCCTACCAAGATAGGTATGAGATATATAAAGATGTTGAGACCGGGATATAAATGAATAAAGACAATTAGTTGAACTTTGAAGCAGAGAGAGAGAGAGAGAGAGAGAGAGAGAGAGAGAGAGAGAGAGAGAGAGAGAGAGAGAGAGAGAGAGAGAGAGACAGACAGACAGACAGACAGACAGACAGACAGACAGAAATTCCGCATTCCAACGTTGGTGATATTAAGTCATGGGGGCATTGGGGGCACCTCTGCTTCGTGTGCACTTTTAGACTCGCTATAATAAATTCATGGTTTGAAAACAATGCAGCAGTGTGACAATAACATTATTTGTGCAAAATTATCAATTTGTCGGGCGCGGTGATGTATAGTAGGTATGCTCGTTGCTTTGCAGCCTTAGGGTTGCAGGTTCGAATTCACCTCAAGCCGCCGCGTATGGACCTTGGGCAAGTCCTTCACACGTAATTGCTCTGGCGCTTCGGCGTGAAACTCCGATGCAAAGTCCGCGCTGCATTCGGAAGTGCCTCTGAGTATAGAGAGCTTGAAGGGTCGCTATAACAAGTGCGCATACAAAATGCATTAGAATTTAAAAGACCTGAACCATATTTTAATAGCGATATGATCTGATGTTGAAAAGAACCGGTGGTTCTCAGTTGGTGAAAAATTCCAGAAGCGCTGGCTAAGAATGTCTAAGAATGTAGGTCTATGCAGTGGCGGCGCCAGACACTTTTTGCAGCCAGTGCATATCCAGGGCAGTCATACAAGTCACCAGGGAAGAGGACGTGTCGCGAGCTCGGTGTACTACGGGCTTACATAAGTCGTTACCCTGACAGAAGTTTTCCCTTCCAGAACTTTTTCCCAGCCAGAATGTTTCCTGCCAGAAATTTTACTTGACAGAATTTGTTCGGACATCACTGTTCCAGTCCATCCGCACGAAGAGAGCGGACGAACGGAAACAGTAAGAAACAGGGTGTCCGAACAAATTCTGGCAGGTAACATTTCTGGCAGGGCAACGACCAGGGCAAAAGGACTTTTTTATCAGAACATTTACCCTGCCATGCCCTGGTGCAGCGCAGCGCCGCCCTTGAGGATATGTCTTTAGTCTATTATAAAAGCGTTCAAAATAGTTGCTGTCAAAAATCACTGTTCACGTTAACCAGTTCTAACGACCCATAACATCTTACCATCTTCAACGATTGTAGTCTCTTCTCACTTCTTCGGTTGTGTAGCAGTTGACGATGCAACGATAGGAACCTCTGAAGCTGAACACATCGAACAAGCTTTCCTCTCCAAAATATATAGGCCTACCATAAAGATAAATTTAGTAATAATCTTTACGACATAGATAATTACGAACATGTTTCGCCACAAAGGGCTCCAGCTTGCCGTATTCTGATAGTTACCTGTCAAAGATGATTGCATATTAAGACATTTTATGTCCCCGCTTAATTTATTGAAAATATGTTGAAGTGATCTGGAGACCAGTCCTCGCTTTATTTGTTTAAATTTTCTATTTGTTTATTTTAGTTATTTAGTTATTTCTTCATTTCTATAGCGCCCCTCAAGCGGCCAATCAGAGGTGCTCTCGACTTCAGCCTGGACACTGCATCTGTCTTCAATGCCTACTTTGAGTAACACTGTATAGTTTACCTAGAATTATTTCATTGGCTTACGACAAGCAGCCAACGGCCAACCTACTTTCCGCCCAACCCTTAGCCTGATGCTATTACATCACCACTACAACCAACGTCACCGTCAACGTCCCGGACCACCACGGACTACTCTCACTGACAACTCTTCAGACTCAACATAGCGCTCGTGAATAAGCTGGCGCCCCGCGCTTGGTTTTCGAGTAGCGCTTTAGAAATTTGGAGTTTACGATTACGATTACGACTACCATCGCGGACACTACCAGCGCCACCACGACTACCACAACCACCGCCACAACCATCATCATCATCGTCGTCGTCATCATCATCATTATCATCATCATCGTCACCATTATCATCAGCTTCATCGTCGTCATCGTCGTCATCTTCAACATCATCATCATCGCTATCATCGTCATCATCAACATGGTCAATATCATCATGACCATCAACTGCATCTGCATCATCATCATCGTCGTCGTCGTCGTTTTCGTCGTCGTCATCATCATCATCATCAACGTCAGAATGAACTCTGGTTTGACTTTTCTGATGCTTACTCCTTTCATAAAGGCAATTGTGATTAATTATAGGTCACTCTTCCTTGTTAAGCCTTATCGACATCTCTAACATGTCATATAGGCTTGCTGGACAGGTCAGTCCTCTAGGAAGTGGACTAGTTGTAGCAGAGTATTAATGTTCTAGGTGGTTTAAACGTTGGATTGTTGATGCAGCCTATTAAGAAAATTTGTCCCGAAACTGTGTTGACATTTTTCGAAAGTTAAAAGTTGCAACTACACTTGATTCGACTCATTTGACGAATATTTTGTCAACCTTCATCCGAACAAGCGATAATTCAACTTAATTTGAACAAAAAGGGGGTCTATATTCGGTCAATTAAATAGTCTGGGTTTTCAGAGGTTTTTTACAGAAGAAAATCTGGATTGATTTCTGAATCCTCATTTGCAACACTGATTCACATGTTTTTTCAGTCTTTGGGTTGGCTACATGCGAGATGTACTGCGCTGGCTCCCTTACCCACAACGCATTGTTTTCCGTATTTTCTGCATTTCTATGGCGCTATATTGAGAGTAAAGCCGCTCTATGCTTGCAAGATCTCTGCTGCTCAAACACGTTCGTAAACGTAGGCCCACTTTAGTTTGTGGACGAGAAGCTCATGTTATAGGCTACATAATAAGATGGCTTAGATCTCACCGATCGATTTTTAATTGATTTCATTTTTAATATTATTATCTGGACTAATGAACGGTTAAGTCGCAGCCGAAATTGAGATAAAGTGGCCATAACGTTCATCCCGGACAAAGAAAATTAAATATCTCAGTTTCTGCAGTAGACGTTTTAACTATACGTCTTTCCGCAAGCAATAGCTATAATTAGGTTTTATTATCGCTGACTGCTGACGGTAAGGTAATGTAAGGGAACGAAATGTAGGCCTACGTTAGGTGCTTCTCCGAGTGTGACCAATATAAAATACATTTGTTCTGAATTGGTCAACTTGTTAAGGCGCGCTGGTGAGGAAGGAAATGTGACCCACGTAAAAAATGTTCAACCCGGGGAGGGAGGTTTATGTCCTACACTGGGTCTTTTGTCCGGGGGGTTTCTTACGGGGATTTTTTTCCGAGGTGTTAATGTCCGTTCCGCAGTAGCATGGGCGGAGTTTGGTATCCGTTCTTGGAGGGGCTAAAGCCTTCTTGGGAGGGGGGCTAAGCCCGGGAAAAGATACCATTTACAAGGTTAAAAACATTGAATCTGGGTCTTCTTGGGGGTGGGGCTTAGCCCCCCTAACCCCTGATAAACTCCGCTCATGCCAGTAGAATACATTTGGGAATGTCATGGTAAGGTAATGACTAAGCAGGCCTCAGGCATGACAAAGATATAAGAAAAATAGATATTTTCAGCCACGTGTAATAATTGCAACAGTAGGTCTAATTATTATCTCAGATAAGAACAGCATACATAGCCTATTATTTTATTTGCTTGACAAGATTACATTAATGTCCTTAATTTGACAAGAAAATTAGATCTTTACGGTTCTGCAGTAGACGCAGTAACGCCCTAATTGTATCTATCTGGAAACAACAGCGAAATAAAATTTCAGTCAGACGAAAAACAGGTTCGGGTTGTACAGCAAAGTAGTATAATGTACGATATTTCCAAAAAGTAGGCCTACGCATTGAATTACCGTGAAGTTATTATCAGTATTTTCAGCATATTCAACTCTCGACGAGGCAAACAAAAGCCTATAGGTGTTGTTAAATTGGACCTAGAAACAAAATTACATTAGCCTAAAGACACTGCTGACTTTGCATGCACCACAGAAGCGGGTTCAGACAGAATATAGCCACGAATAGAAGAGACATTTTGCAGACACACAGGTTAGGGGTTTAAATCTTTTCGACATATGCTCCTAAATGGCCTCCGACTTGCCTTGCGAATTGTGCCTGAAGAGGCGCTATTTACATCCTCTTACATGCATGTCTGATACCATGCGCTGGTTGCCTATAACTCTACCATAAACATTTAGATGTTAACTTTCATAAGGAACAGCTTGGTGTGAATTTCTCCATTAAAATCTCGGATCATTGTGCATATACGCCTCGCCCGTTCCTATCCGCAGGACATTTTCGTTCGACTGATCATGGTAGGCCTATACTTCGTGGCTCTCAGCCTTGTTTCCCTACGATGACCTACTGAGCATGAGGCATGCATGCCGCAAAGTATGAGTCATAGCCTACTAATAATAATAAGCTAGCAACTGCTGTTATTGTAATATTATGTATGATAAGAGTAATCAATATTTCAATTTCTAATTTTCCTGACAGGATTGCTATAATGGCGAATAATTATTTGACGAAGAATGATTCTTCCGAGATCGATAATTAGGCTATCCAATGAATGTTTGAGAGGGGGTTGCATAGAAATCAGATAACGAAGGCAATGCAGCAGCTTTGGTAGGCTTCGCTGAGGTTGAGTAAACTTTGAAGTTGGATCAAATCAACAATTAAGCATAATACCAGGATTGAGGTGTGTTTACATGCTACAGCTGCTTACGCCTGTCTGCAGGTCATTTCCCCCGTAGCCTATACTACACGCAAAATTTAATATTTGTTTGTATGTGCACTTGTTATGGCGCCCCTTCAAGCTTCTACTCAGAGGCGCTCCCGACTGCAGATCGGACACTGCATCAGAGTTTCACGCCGAAGCGCTGAGCAATTGCTAGTGAAGGACTTGCCCATGGTCCCTACCCGGCGACTTGAGGTGGATTCGAACCTGCAACCCTTCGACTGCAAGGCGACGAACATACCCACTACACTGCTACTATACTACTACTACTACTACTACTACTACTACTACTACTACTACTACTACTACTACTACTACTACTACTACTACTACTACTACTACTACTACTACTACTACTACTACTACTACTACTACTACTACTACTACTACTACTACTACTACTACTACTACTTCTACTACTACTACTACTACTACTACTACTACTACCACCACCACCACCACCACCACCACCACCACCACCACCACCACCACCACCACCACCACCACCACCACCACCACTTCTACTACTGCTACTGCTGCTACTGCTGCTACTGCTACTGCTACTACTGCTACTACTGCTACTACTGCTACTACTACTACAACTACTACTACTACTACTACTACTACTACTACTACCACTACTACTACTACTACTACTAGGCCTACTACTACTGTTGTTGTTGTTGTTCCTTTGTTGTTGCTGCTGCTGTTGCTGCTGCTACTACTGCCAGAGGAACAATAATTATTTGTCATCATTCGAAAAAATACTAAATTAGCGACTTCTGGCGGTTTACGATGCATGCGCACAATGACGCAACGAGCATGCGCAGGATTATTACTATTCTTGTTACCGTCGTTACCATGGATACGCATTTCTGCATTGGAAGCCTTAGACTGAATTAACGCTCATCAAAATAATGGGTTTCGGAATAATCGAGTTTTTCGTTGATCATTTCTTTGGACCAGCGACCGTGGGAATCCTCAGAGTCTTCCTATTCGACTTGCCCATCGCTTATTTCCAGTTCTGCAGCGGAAGTGAGGCCGCTTTCTTCGGACTGTACGGCACATTTCTCTTCTTCTTGTCGCGTCTGTTTCTGAAGTGGCGACACGCAGACCGGGTTCCTCGATCCTTCTGCCGGAAACTGCAAGTGTATTGCTGCAACGCGGTTCCTTCTTGCGTCTTCTCACTGGTAGGATGGAGGATGGGCTGCGCAAGTGTGGAGCAGATTCTTCACACGTTCGGATGTTGTCACCGCTTCGTGTTGGACGTTCTGCAGATGTGCGCTGGTCTTGTCTTCTTTGTACGGGAGATGCAGACATTATTTCAGTAGGTGATCAGTGGGTGGCCGTTGTGGAAGATGGGGAGAGAGAGTGTCCCGATGATCGGCGTAATGGAATTACTCCAGTAAGCATCATTTAATTTGCTTTCTTTCCTCCTCCATGCCGGGAGAAAAATCGACTTTTTGGGTGCGAAGTTTGGTCTCCGTTCTTGGATGGGCTAACTTTTGAGTCTGCGCCTTCTTGGAGGGGCTAAGCCCGGGAAAAGATACCGTTTACACGGTAAAAACTGAATCTGGATCTTCTTGGGGGCTTAGCTCCCCCTAGTCCCTGATAAAATCCGCCCATGGTCGCCCTCCTCATATATATATATCGAGGCTTGGGGCTGGCGCTACCAAAGTACGAGTTGCGGAGCTTTTTTTTAGGACGTTTCACTCGGCTTTCAGTTTGACACGAATCGTGTAAAGTCTAAAAAATTATGTGAACACTTCATTCACGGGCTTTAAGTTGTTTGCTTCTTTTTTGTTATTTGACAGATCAAAACAATGCTCTGGTGTCGCTAAAAATGTCAATGTAGGCCTATCCAGTTCTAGATAGGCTTCAGTAGGCCTACTGTCTTTATCTACAAGTTTTGATTTGTTTTTATATTGTTTTATTGACAGTGACTCCGGAATTGTTTGAAACTGGAATTGATTGAAACTGGAATTGTTTGAAACTGGAATTGTTTGAAACTGGAATTGATTGAAACTGGAATTGATTGAAACTGGAATTGATTGAAACTGGAATTGATTGAAACTGGAATTGTTTGAAATCCTGATTCTCTTGTCACACTCGTTCCTCGTTCTTCTCATTCTTCTACGTCATCTTCGTCGCGCACTTCGTCAAGTCGATCGTCTCTTCTTCAAAGACGATTCTGAGTTGGAGGGAAATACTTAAATACTCCGAACTAATATTGACACATGAGAATGCTGAACAGCTAACAGGCGGTTTAGGTCTGTTACTAGCAGCCAGTTAAAATGCAAAATACTGTTGCAATCTGAATTTTAGTTCTGCTGTATTTAGTCAGTTACATAGAGGTCAATGATTTACGCTGAAGATCGGCTGAAATGAATTCGTTTGGAAAAATAATATTGAAATTGTTCATTTAAAAACCTACTTGTCTTCCATAGGATGTAGAACTTCGAATGCATGTTTGTTTGTTTGTATGTGCACTTGTGATGGCGCCCCTTCAAGCACCCTACTCAGAGGCGCTCCCGACTGCAGAGCGGACACTGCAGCGGAATTTCACGCCGAAGCGCTGATCGAGCAATTGCGAGTGAAGGACTTGCCCAAGGTCCCTACGCTGCGACTTGAGGTGGATTCGAACCTCGAACCTTTCGGCTTCAAGGCAACGACGCCACCACTACACCACCGCGCCTCACAAATAATGTATAATGTAACACTCCATAATATGTATTTAACACCTCCCTACGTTCAGTCACTGTTTACTTCTTACATTCCTTCTCGTTGCCTGCGATCATCAAGCATGGGTCTTTTAGCTGAGCCTCGATGCAGAACTGTTATGGTCTCGCGTGCATTCCATGCCTCTGCTCCCAAAGAATGGAATCTACTTCCACTCTCTCTTCATTGCTCGAATTCACTCCCAGTCTCCCTACCTTCAAAAAACGGCTCAAAGCTCACTATTTCTCATTTTCTCATTGGCTTTTAAGTAGGCCTACTTGGCTATCTAACTGCATCGTCCTCTGGTGGCTGACTATCCGCGCCTCAGATTCACATTTCGGTGTGACCCTGCGCGCGTAATAAATGTATGTAATAATAATAATAATTATGTAGACCTGTAATTCTGTTGTAGACCTATTATAGATAAGCAGGCCACGTATGAATATCTGTAGGCCTATTTGCAATAATTAGCCTACATGTAACTTCTATCATGCCTCTGAGATCCAATGAATCAACAATAAAAAATATATGTCCACTGAAAGCATAATTATATTCGTTATTTGGTGATTATCCGATGTCAACCGGAATATCAGTCAGTATAGGCCTATGAATAGGCTACACGTAAAAAAATTAATCGGTTTTGTGGCGCCTTACTGGTACAAATCATAGATGTAAAAAACGATGGAAACGAAATAAAAAACGGAAAAAAACGTCGTTTTTTTCGAAAAAATAAAAAACGACAAAAAAACGATGAAAAAAACGGAAACGGTAAATAATTTGACTTTGCTACATCTAAAACCGCATTTTAAGCTTGAAAACATTCATTAGGAACCTACTACACGCAGGCTATCTCTTAAATGATGATGTTAAACGATGAAATAATGACTTTAGTTAGATGAATTCTTGAGAGTTGGCGGAAAACATAAGGAATATCAGAAAAAAGTGAAAATTAAGGAAAATAATAACCGAAAGTAAATGAATAAATAAAGTTAAAGAAAGAATAAAAAACGATAAAAAACGATGGGATAAATAAAAAACGAAAAAAACGACGTTTTTTGGGAGAGAATAAAAAACGGAAAAAAACGTTTTTTACATCTATGGTACAAATTGTATTACGACTGTATCATTGCGTCATACTTTCCCGAAACCCTTTACAGCAAAATAAGTCTTCTTTAAGTTAAACCAACGTTTGGTTGGATATAACAAAGGGCAATAAGAAGAAAACACAGTGCCTAAAGTGTGGAAATATATGTGCCTGGACGCCCCTTACCTCTCCAAAAGAAGTGCCTGGACGCCCCTTATCTCTCCAGTCTGTGACAGCCTATAAGTGGCTAGACGGCGTTCAGATTCTAAAACAAGTGCATGGACGCCGTCCATGACCGTCCAGGCAAACTTTAAGCCCTGAGTAAACACAATGCAAAGATAATTTCGTCGAATGGGTGAAATTTTTGAGCGTTTTATTTCACTTTGTCAAACGCATCAGCATATCTAAAGACTGCATATAAATCGCTAATCAAAACTGTCACGCTCTCTTTGCTTTTCACTCAAACGTTGATGAGAGGCGGTCGGAGCTCAGAGTGGATATAATAATATTCTGTTCGGTTTGCCAGGACTGCGTGCGGCTAGACTTTTCGATGCTCGTTTCGAACGCCAACACTGCGACCGAACCTAAAATTTAAAACAATCGAGAGGCATTTTCAAAAGCCGATGATTAAGACTTTTGACACAAATACAATGGTTGCGTATTTGAAACGTAGGCCTACATAAGTCTTGCATACATACTATAGTGACCCTACAATGCATACATACATACAAATATACATACATACATACATACATACATACATACATACATACATACATACATACATACATACATACATACATACATACATACATACATACATACATACATACATACATGCATGTACATACATGCATACATACATGTACATACATGCATACATACATACATACATACATACATACACACACACACACACACACACACATGTATGAGACAGGATTTCGGTAGCGACCGGTGACCAGCGTGAAACAAACCATCTGCTCTAGCGCATATCAGTCCCTGAAGGGTCCTAGGCCTAAATACCTCGGGGGGGGGGGAAATAATAATGATGATGATGATGATGATGATGATGATGATGATAATAATAATAATAATAATAATAATAAATTATCGCAGCAGTGAATCGCGGTGAATCTGGTGAGATGGGGACATGATGATGATCCACGGTGCTGCTGCGGAGAAAGACAGACGATGTCGCACATTGTGAACGAGTGCCGCCTTCTTCGTTACCCGGGCGGACTTCGGCCCTACATCTTACTGAGGGTCCTGCCGCTGTGGCATGGCTTGGTGCGAACTGCATTCGCTAAATAAGAGAGCAGCAGAAGCAAGTCGTTCACTCAGAAAAAGCAATAGCCTAATATAAATAAGAAGAACAACAGGAGGGCAAACGAGTACCGTACCTCGGTCGTCCGATGATCGTGTAGAACTGTTTCAGTTCTTCGAGGTATTCGTTGAGCTGTCTGGCGTTGCGGAACTGTTCCGGTCTCTTCGGAACGACGTCAACGGACCGGAACGACCCCCTGTCGCCATTCACCAGCAGGTCCTGCAGTTCCTGAAGATTGGCCAGATCCTCCCCCGACGCGGACGATGCCATGGCCAGCAGGAACAGCAGCAGCGACAGTCCCAAGCCACACCAGCAGACCGTTGGTGTCGAAACAATCCCCTTCATCATGGGCTCTGTGCTTCTGAAATCGTACTCGCCTGGACTAGAATGTAATTTATTTATTTTATTACATTTTATATAGCGTCTCTTCAAGTTGAGCTACTCAGAAGCGCTCCCAAGCCAACCACGGTTATGTATAGGACTACTTTGAGTGACCTCTGGGCAGTGTTTAATCTAGACGTCTCTGGGGGGGGAAAGTTCCCCCCCCAGGATTGACATTTCCCCCCCAGAAAAATTTGACGCAATGATATTGGATTTTAGTTACTGCTTTCATCATTGTTTTACATGAAGTGTTATAATATCGTGATATTATTTATTATTATATGATTATAATGACATTATTTTACTACTATAATATATGATGCTATCATGTTAAGATGACACCTTAAAATGCTGCCATTGCAATGTGGAAATTCAAAAAGTTTCTAATAAGTCACTGAAAAAGTACAGCTATTTTGTTAAGATGACACCTTAAAATGCTGCCATTGCAATGTGGAAATCCAAAAATTTTCTAATGGGTCACTGAAAAAGTACAGCTATTTTGTTAAGACAACACTTTAAAATGCTGCCATTGCAATGTGGAAATTCAAAAAATTTCTAATGGGTCACTGAAACAGTGCAGGTATTTTGTTAAGATGACCCCTTAAAATGCTGCCATTGCAATGTGGAAATCCAAAAAGTTTCTGATGGGGAGGAGCGCATCCCCCTCCCCATCCCCCTCCCCCTCCCAGTCTCGGTGCTATGCGCATCACGAGCGTCCTTCGGACGTTCAAATGTCTCCCCCCCAGAAACCCCAAATCCCCCCCCAGAGGACGGGGACTAGATTAAACACTGCCTCTGGGTATTACGCGCAGTGTAACAGGGAGCCAATCCAGGCTGTAAATTTATGTACAATGTAGGACCAGCTATCGAGAATGAAAGAGCAAGAAGTCGGACAGCAAGCAGTTCGCGAACGGGGTAGATCAGAAGGTCGAAAGTCGTCAGCGCCGCATTAATCCACGTAATGCAGGGAGACCAGCCTATAATTTATACCGGCGCTATATCAATCAAGTTAGCTGCATTTTTTTAATGTACAATACAAGTTATACAACTGTACCAGGTAATTCGATAATGCCCTTCTTACAAAGCTCAGAAGTGCACATTGAAGTTCGACAGCCATTAAGAATCTATAGGCATTAGGCAGACTCACCCCAATGCATAGCTACGGCCTCGCATAGGCCTACTATAATTACTTAATTGCATATTTGATTATTTTGTGATTGTACATGCTATAATAATAATTATAGATTGCTATCATTCGATGTTTCCGCAGTGCATTTCAGGCGGTTCAATAAAGAACATATTTAGGCCTACTTACTTAAGTAGGCCTAACATTAGGCCTATAATAATAAACAACTGAAATTGAGCCACAATTAGACCTAGAGGGGGAAATTACCTGTGTGTTGAACTGCTGGTAACTTTGACGAGGCGCCTAATAACAGCGACGATTGACACAGACAACGAGCAGACGACTTCCGGTTCTTCGCAGCAGACGACAACCAACTCTCAGCAACGACGCAGATCCTTAAATAGCATCGCAAGAGGGCGTCGTCCGCTTATGTAGCGCATGCATTTCCAATTTCCGCGGCAAGTCGTTAACATTTTGCTGGTCGAGAATTCACATCTTAGCAGAGAAGATGAGCTAGCGGTCCGAAATCCTCTCACTAGGCTTCTCATTTCATACATAATCCAACGAAGGGGATTAACTTCCATAAAACAAGTAGGCCTAGTCTGACGAAATTGACGCCTGACGGAGCTGCAATGCGGGTTGACGATAGAGTACGCCTATACATGAAACGGGGGAGCCGGACATCTCCTTGAAAAATGAGCTGGTGGATTTCTGGATAAGCGAGAAAATGTGATTTTGAAGCGGATTAAAATTCGCTTCATCACAAAAACTAATGGGACGTAGGTAGGCCTATACGCTGCACTCTAAGACCTAAGATTATGTTTGCAAATTAGCCTACTGGAAACTGATTTTCATGACATGAGGTGAAGACGTGTGTACAAGTTTTTAGGTATGTGTCTTCAATGAACTTTGACCGTGTCATATACGTTGCAGAAGTGATCGAGGATAGGTTTAGTTTTGATATTCATCACCTTCCCACAATGGCTCGGAATATTTCCCTCCACTTGTGATATGAAAGGATGCTAAGTAAATTGGCAATTAAGTTTGTGTATGGTCATACACGGTATCACCCGGAAGCATTGAGCTATACGAGTACAGTACAGTAGTTAACTACTTGTGCGCAGGGCCAAAGAATGGTATGCATGGGAACTATAGGAAGGTAGAGTGGAATAAACCAAGGTACAGTAATGTAATGTAACAAAAACAAAGTCAACACGACGAAACTTATAAGCAATTGATCATTTATTTGGCGTCTTCATCAACAGCTGTCTCTGTTCATTCGTGGACCTAGCAACTTCCAACTCAAACAAGAACGGGACTCGCAAGATCCCAAAGATTTCACGAAGCGTACGGATCATGCCAACGTCTGTCAACTCCACGTTTAACCGAAAACCAACCTCTTCTTCATCTTCTTCATCTTTTCTCACTGAAATACAATTGACAACAGAAATCAGAGCCCCAACTAAAAGCTGAAGGAATCAAATAATTTTAATCATTTCTTATAAGACCTTTAATGGGACATTTAATAGCCGCATACAGTTTGAAATAAGCTTAGCCTTGGCGGATCCGTTTAGTACAATAACAATCACTGCCAGAGCATGGTGGTGTAGTGGTGGTGCGGTGCCTAGGAGCCCAAGGGTTCCAGGTTCAAATCCACCCTAAAGCCACTGTGTAAGGACCCTGAGCAAACCCTTCACTCGCAATTGCTTGTGCACTTCGACGTAAAACTCAGATGTAGTGTCCCCGTTGTAGTTGGGAGCGCCTCTGAGTAGAGAGTTAGAAGGGGCACTAGAGCAAATGCGAGAAATAAAAAAATGATGGACCGTAGTGCTACAAGCACAGGAACAGACTTAATAGAAGCACAGGAACAGAGTGTAACGGAAGCACAGTTCATCAATTGTAGACAACTGTAACAGCAGTGCCTAAAGTGTAGAAAAAGAAGTGCCTGGACGCCCCTTACCTCTCCAAAAGAAGTGTCTGGACGCCCCTTACCTTTCAAGTCTATGCTCGCCAATAAGTGGCTGGACGGCGCTCAGATTTTAAAACAAGTGCATGGACGCCGTCCATGACCGTCCAGGCACACTTTAAGCCCTGTGTAACAGCAATTGATATGTGTGCAGTCAGTAGTTTCTTTTTCGATGTCATGGAGGGGAAGGTGAATGGAAAATTAATGAGAATAGAAGCAGAAAATTTGCACAGATGTTTCCCCAGTTTACCCAGTTAAAATGCTCTCTGCCCAAAACTGGCAGTTACATCTTGAAATGGTATAGTCTAGAATAATTTTTTCTGATTCTGAAGCTGTGAGTGATTTTAGCCTTAGAATAAGAAAACCAGAGCTGTTTAATATAATTATACCAACCATAAAATAGTTCTTGTCTAAACGTCGAAACGGGTTCTCAGCTGCGACCTTTTCCTCGTCCTGTTCTTCCTCGTTCTTCATCGGCCTAAAAACATTCAACCATAATTTCATTAAACAAATCACCGCAAAAAGTAGACAATCACCGAGACAGAGGCACGCAATCATATCATTAACACACTCTACAGAATTACAATATGCATATTTTTCTTACTTTACCATTGGCACCATACATAATATGCCTTTTTGTTATCACCAACCTAATCACATCCATGACGTCGCCCCAGTGTGACACGCCATAAACCTGCAGGTTGCAGAAATGATTTGTAAAGAAGATATTAAAAATGCCAAAGAATTGTTGGCAGGTCATGAGCAAAACAGGCAGGTCATGTAGCGACTATATATAATGGTGGCGTCGCACTGACCAAAACTGACCATAAACAACCACGGTCTTGATTATATTGTGCCAGGGAATAAGCTTAACTATCTGACATTGGTTTTGTTTGGATTCTGAGGTCTTACATTACATTACATAAAAATAAATAAAGGCTATTTACTTACTTATTTACATTATATTATATTTGCGATTTTCCACTAGATGCTAATTCTCTGTGTCTTCTTATATCTTCTGATTGACTGATTGGCGTGACTTCTGTTCTCCGCACCAGAATTGCCATGGCTCAATCCAGATGCTTTGTTGAATAGGACTTGGTCCCAACTCCCAACATCAGTTTGATTCGCCTTTATCTTTGGTAGTTCTTCCTCATCTTTCTCTTGCCTCAAAATCCTGCCTTTTCACTCTAGGTCGATCGCACTGGGAGCACTTCTGAAAGGCTTCTTAGTTCTTACAGAGAAAAGCACCATATAATTGGTCACATACAATACAATGCAATACAATTACAACTGAGCATGATGAACTCCTTTTACTCCTGCTCCTTCAGCTGCTGTTCCACTCTTTCGGCCTTCTCTCGCTTGTCGATATCTTCGCGCATTCGTTCCGCATCCATGTCGGCCTTGACCCTGAGTTCAAGGTTCGCCCAATCAGAATCGATGGCATCCAGCAGCCAATGGATGCCGCTGAAAATCGCATCGTCTGCTTCACCGTTCTGCTGAGATATGGCGTTGCAGCAGACCTACGAAGGCAGAACAACAGATTAAACAAGAGAATTTCTTTGACCAACTTGGGATGCATGCTTGCTGGTGTTGTTGTTTAAGGACACCGTGTCTTAACGAGGATTAAGGTCGCCCTCCTACTTTTCCAGGCTTGGGACTGGCACTGCTAACGTACGAGTAGTGATTGATGAAGAAATAAATCCAAAATTTGTGCGTGAGAATTTGCAGAAAATTGACAAGTTGGTATTCTCAGGCAAGATTAACTTAGATGTAGAATTTTTTAAACAGGGACTGAATGGTCTCAGCCAGAAATAATAAGGACACCTCTGTAACAAAACCCTTAGTTGCAGTAATGTATGAGTATGTATAAGCACTTGATATAGCACCCTCAAGAATTCTACTCAGAGGTGCTTCCGACTACAGAGCAGACACTGAATAAAAGTTTCACGCCAAAGCGCATGAGGAATTGCAAGTGAAGGACTTGCTCGGGATCCCTACATGGCAGCTTGAGGTGGATTCGAACCCACAATCCTCCGACACAAAGGTACCGAACGTACCCCTACACCCAGGGCTTAAAGTGTGCCTGGACGGTCATGGACGGCGTCCATGCGCTTATTTTAAAATCTGAAAGCCGTCCTGCCACTTATTGGCCAGCATTGACTGGAAAGGTAAGGGGCGTCAGGCAACTTTTGGAAAGGTAAGGGGCGTCCAGGTACTTATTTTTCCACACTTTAGGCAATGCCTACACCACCACCACACTCAACAATGAGTATAAGGTAATTTAAGGTTGTACTGATTAAAAGAACTATCTGACTCACAATTCGGCAGAGGCACTTTTGTCGATTAACAAGTTGCTCAATTTGAAGCCTATCACACAATTCACTTTCATCTATGGCGTCTGGAGTGTCCTGTTTATTTCCTAAACTTCAACAGAGAGGCAAATAAAAACTCTTTATTAAATGCATAGAATTAATAATTCTTATTCATAAATCAATCCACTACAAGTAAAAAAATTAAGAAAATCAATGTTTCATTCAACAAGCCTTTGTTATATATGGCATAAGCAATGCTTTTGTTATGGGATAAGCAACGCTTTTATTATGGGATAAGCAATGTCTTTGTTATGGCACACAAAAAGACCTACTAGATGCTTTTAACCCTGATTTACATTAGCACAAGGTTTTTTAGATATTCAACCATGAACTGCATTTTTAAGAAGATTACCCATTATACATGTAGTAAACAGACACTAAACTTTGTCTGTGATGTTCGAAACCAACTTATACATAAGCAGAAAGTTTGTCCATGACATTCCAAACTGACTTACATAAGCAAAGGTTTACACGTAACTCTTTCGTCAGTTAC
Source organism: Lumbricus terrestris (assembly GCA_949752735.1). Taxonomy (NCBI): domain Eukaryota; kingdom Metazoa; phylum Annelida; class Clitellata; order Crassiclitellata; family Lumbricidae; genus Lumbricus; species Lumbricus terrestris. The sequence goes on along the minus strand of OX457041.1, from coordinate 6,596,074 downwards.
GACAGAGGCCAAGACCGACTTTGCTTCTGAGAGTCGGTCTATATTTCCAGAGTCAACTGCAAACACCAGACCATGAACTTCGCCAAAGTAGTTTTTCCAGATAGCACGGATATTTGGACCGCCACCAAGGTCGAACAGCGAAACGGAATGATTAGCCAACAAAAATTCAAAGTGGGAGAAACCAATTGTCGGAACCACATCATCAAAAGACTCTGTCAACAGAATACAAACATAAAATTAAAGTTTACTGAAGTTATCAAAATAAAAGAATTAAATGAAATTGCTTAAATCAAAGCCTGTGCATATGTATAAAACATTACAAGGATATGAACCCCCAGACTGTTTCATGTTTGAACTCTATAGAGGCTTGGGTTTTAATGCATTCAGTGATGTGAAATTTGATCAAGTAGCTAAATTTGATATCTCACCTCCTGCCAACACTTTGGCTATGACTGTTTTCCCAGCATCGTCAAGTCCAACAATGGCCAAGGTAACTCTCCTGAAAATGCCAACGCGAATTTGTTTCATTTATAGTGTTTTACGCAATGTTGTAACTATGGCATAGGCCTACATAAAAAAATACGACGAAACTTGTGTCAATTAAGAAAAATCTATATCAGGCTGAATGCCTTGAAATCGCTACCTATTAAAGATCACCATAACCTTATTTTCGAGCAATCTTTATAAATTATTTACAAGCACATCTAGTAACTAACATATTTTATCTTCGCGTTGTGACCGTCTCCACAAATATAATGCCCTGAACAACAGCATCTGTAGCCTAAAGTTGCGTCTGTGTCAGCTTAATTAGGGCTCACTATAAAAAATGATAGATTGATTGATTGATTGTCGGAGAAAGAGTTTTATCAGAAATTTCTATAGAATCGTAGGATCGTCTCTGAGCATTGGCATAGGCGCATTTGGATGCATATGGTAGATGTAGCCTATTAAAGCCAGGAGATAATTGGTGTCGTTTGAAGCGCGGCCCGCCGTCGTCAGGTCTCTCTTCCATAAAAAATGAGTTAGCCTACTCGTGGTGTTTAGCTAAGTTGTGCCAGCTTGCTCAAGACAGAGTTATCAAGAATTATATAATTATTGAACACGTAAACAAATACTAAACAAATACCAACCTTAAGGGTGTCTCGACATCAACTTTATTTCTTCGCATCCAAATTAAACAAATACCGTTTATTAAAAACGACAAACAGCTCCCCATCGTGAGGGGAAAATCAAGTCATAAATGAAGGCATTTCTTCTCTTCCGCGCATTGCAGCGATGAAAAAAATAAAACATTTTATTCTTGAAACTTAAGAGTTACAAGACGCCGCCATTAGACAACAGTGCATAGAATACACAGAGCGCTCAAATGTTTGAATCGTGTATTTCATACGTAAGTAAGTAAGTAAGTAAGTGGCCTACTCAGTAAGATGTATAATTTAATTTAATTATAACTTAATTTAATATTATCATCATCATTATTAACATTATTAGTATTATACATATTATTATATTATATTATTATACATATGATCTCTGAAGAGTCTAAAAAGATTAAACTATTAGCCTATTATTAAACTGTCATTTATAACATGCTCAAGCTAAAAGGAATCTTGCACGAAAATCTGTAACAGAAAAGTCTGCTCAAATCAAATCTTAAAGAAACAAGTCTTGAAATTTTCTTGAAGAGCGATAAAATGGTGATTTGCGAATAAAACCCGGCAGTTTATTCCATTCATTCGAGCCAACTAGAGCATATGAGCGCTTTCCAAATTTCATAACTGGTCGTCTAACATAAGATGAATTATTAATGTGGATTAGGCCTACGTACATTATAAGGTGAAACTTATTCGTGTCTGGATTGGAAGCCAGTGTAGTCCTTAAAGGTGGGTGGTGGTCACGAGGAGCCATCCAAAATGCAGGTCTTATAATTTTTTTAAATGTTCCCAGAAAACTGATTTGACAATTGCTGTTGTGTGAAATGGACATACGAGTAAAACTGACAGACTGTGTACCTTCAAAATTAAATCGCAGTCTAATCATAAACTACAAAATTTCCGAAGTGCCACTCGAAAGCTATGCGTAGGGCACACCGCGACTCCGCGAGCGTTGCGAGTCGTATCTGATGGAAATCGAAAACATAATTTATCTGGTGGAATTCCGAGTCTGATTACCAGAGACAGCAGAGAGAGGTGACGGTTATTACGATGGGCTTCATCAGTGGCGTAGCCAGGAATTTATGATGGGGGATTTTGGATTTTTTTGCCTGGACGGTTGCCCTTTCTGACACCAACCCAACAGTATAACAGTAAATAAAAAGCTAATAAAATAACAAAAGGAGTAAGAAAAACAATTGTTACTACAAGTAATTGTTATGGTTTTTTCTTGTTTAAGTGGATAAATAACCTTTAAAAAAACTTTTTCCCTAGAAAAATGGGGGGTTTAACCCCCGAAATCCCCCTTGTCTACGCCACTGGATTTCATTGAGGATGAGACAGCTTCGACGGCTGAGCATCGGAGAGACTAGGTAGGGGAACTGAAGCAGTGAGATTTCACTTTAGAACAGAATGCATGTGGTGTAATAAGTAGGGCAGCCCAAGACAGATCATGGTGGAATACGCTGTGGTTTTAGTTAGTGGGGGGGGGGAGATGTGCAGAGAATGCGTGAAATTCAGATGGTAGATCGTCGCAGATGCCGAGAGAACTTGAGGTTAGTAATGACTGGGGAGCAAGAGGAGTGAGATAGGAATAGGGTTGGTTAGAACGGGGTGCCTGGACGAATAGTTCTTGAAGTCATTGTTGCTCGGAGTATTTTTCAACTTTGTGGAATGTTTGGCTTGAAGAGAATGTGCTGCTTTGAAGTTATTCAACACAAGTGATGCATAAATAGTATTAAATACACAAACATGCACAAACATAAATAGCTTGCTAAAATAACTGAATAGTCGCCCGTCTTTCGCTTGTTAAGTTCTTCACGAACGCTGTCTTTAGTTCTTCACAGAGAGCGAAGATAACGAAGATTATTCGTCGACAGCTTGAACTTCCAGTGCCTGAACAAACTTGGTGAGCTCAGGCTGAGCGTAGTCACCATAGGCTGGGCCCCAGTAGTACCAGCAGCGCAGTCCATTGGATACTTGGGCCAACTGGACCTTTCCATCAACAACGTACGGATGAACGTCGATGTTTTTCAGACTCAGACGACCGCAATCAACCAAGTTCTTGATTGCCTGAAACGATTTGCAACTTAGAAATCAAGCGGATTAACACAAGACACGAGCAATGTATCTCAGATTAATAGTTCTACAACATATCCATGGATGCACAATTTTCAAGCACTTTTGTAACCATTTCTAATTATAATAATAATAAAAATAATAGTAATAATAATAATAATAACAAATAATAATAATAATAATAATAATTATAATAATAGCAATACTATTAAAAACAACAGCAACAACAAGAACAATAGTATTATAATAATAGTAATAATAATAATCAAATAATCAGGATTATCTGAAAATATCAAGGCCATTTGAGAACAATTATTTGAGATGAGACTTTAAAAAACATCGATTTTCTTGTACCAAAAAAATAGTAATAACAACAATAATGGTTCATCTGAGCTACTACCCAAGATCCATGAGGTTCTTAAAATAATGTCTGGAATGAAAAAGATAATATTACTATCAGTCTTTTATTATAATTATGGGACGCATCAATAAACAAATCATTACGTAACAGCAAGTTTAAATACGTTACGTTTCACTATTACGCTGCATACATTTCTCGTAAACGTGCGTAAGATCATCTTACTATGCAGGATGACTCCTCCAGATTGTTTCCCCAGACATAGATTTCCGTGAGCGAAGAGTTGAATCGGAGAGCATTCGCGATGGCACAAATTCCAACGGCTGTTATCTCGTTGCTATTGATTCCCAGTCTGTGAAATTCAACAGGGAATGTTCATTATTATTATTACATAAATTTCTTACACGCTCAAGGTCACACCAAAGTGTGAATCTGAGGCGCGGATAGTCAGCTGCCAGAGGAAGATGCAGTTAAAGGTCCATGTGCTTGAAAGCCAAGGAGAAATAGTGAGTTTTGAGCCGCTTTTTGAAGGTAGGGAGTGAATTTGAGCAACGAAGAGAGAGTGGAAGTAGATTCCATTTGGGAGCAGAGGCATGGAATGCACGTGAGCCCATAACAGTTCTGCATCGAGGCTCAGCTAAGAGACCCATGCTTGATGATCGCAGGCAACGAGAAGGAATGTAAGGAGTAAGCAGTGACTGAAGGTAGGGAGGTGTTCCGGTGGAGAGGAATTTGTAGGTTAAACAGGCTAAATTTTATCCTGAACCCGACAGGAAGCCAATGCAGCTGGTGAAGTAAGACTGAAGAACTTGATTGTAGTATATATAGCACCTTTTTCAAATACCCACAACACGAGTATTACCGGTACTGCATATCTATGGAATGCTTTCTTAAGAAGGCCAACCAGTTTAGTGGGTTAGTTAGTTACATTGGAATGTACAATTGTACATTAATCCTAGGGAGCTTTATGTGCCAGTGCTATCCGTTCTAGGTCGTAGATTCCTTCGCTCTACATTGCAAGGCGACCTGGTTTGTCCCTATCACTCTAAATTCCACAATGCTGCCTAAAAGCTTCGCTCTGGTCGGTCCGTCTTTCTGGAATAAGTTACCTAGCAGTCTCGGTAAGGAAATTCTTGTTCTTTCTTTGTCCTTTTTCACAAGCGTTTTAAAACGATTCTCGTCGATCGTGGCTGGGTACTGTCAGGTAGGGAGTGCCTCTGAGGAATGCATGCACTTACATAGACACACACACACACACACGCACCCACGCCGACACATACACTTCGAGACACATACTCACAAATACACAAACACATATACTAGACAGACTTACGCTTCGAGCGTTGAATTGTACGTTCCAAGCGCCTGTGCGATGTGCTGGGCACCATCGTCACCGATTCGGTTGAAGCCAAGGTCAAGCACCTTCAAGGCCGTGTCTCGTTTCAGCAGCTCAGCGATCTGTTTGGCGCCATCGCTCGTTATTCGATTACTAGACAATGATAGAGCGATGGATAAAAAAACAAAGCCAACGTAAGACAATAGTAACCAATAACAAAAGAAGGTAGCCAACAAAGGTATGAAGGTAACCAATATAGAAAACCAATAAAGACAAGACAATTGTGAAGAAGCAAATGAAAGTAATGTAACCGATCGAGATAACGCACAAAGGCAAGACAATGATCGGCAAACCAAAGAAGGTAAACAACCAATTCCGGTACCCTCTGAAGGTAAGGAATTAATGAAGGCAATGAATGAAGGCAAAGCAATGAATAAAGGTCAGTTAACAAATGAAAGTAGAATAACAAATGACGGTAAGAAAACAGATACATGTAGGCTAATAAATAAAGAAGCAACAAATGAAGGTAAGTAACACATGAAGGTAGGGTAAGTAACATGCAAAGGTAAGTTAACAAATGAATGAAAAAGTTAAGTTAGCAAATGAAGGTAAGTCAACAAATGAAGGTAAGTCAACAAATGAAGGTAGGTCAACAAATGAAGGCAAGTCAACAAATGAAGGTAAGTCAACAAATGAAGGTAAGTAACACATGAAGGTAAGTAACACATGAAGGTAAGTAACACATGAAGGTACGGTAAGTAACATGCAAAGGTAAGTTAACAAATGAATGAAAAAGTTAAGTTAGCAAATGAAGGTAAGTCAACAAATGAAGGTAAGTCAACGAATGAAGGTAAGTCAACAAATGAAGGTAAGTCAACAAATGAAGGTAAGTCAACAAATGAAGGCAAGTCAACAAATGAAGGTAAGTCAACAAATGAAGGTAAGTCAACAAATAATGGTAAGTCAACAAATAATGGTAAGTCAACGAAAGAAGGTAAGTCAACAAATGAAGGTAAGTCAACAAATAATGGTAAGTCAACAAATAATGGTAAGTCAACGAAAGAAGGTAAGTCAACAAATGAAGGTAAGTCAACAAATAATGGTAAGTCAACAAATAATGGTAAGTCAACGAAAGAAGGTAAGTCAACAAATGAAGGTAAGTCAACAAATGAAGGCAATTAGAAAATAAAAATAAGTACATAAATGGAGATAAGTCAACAAATGAATTCATATAAGCCAGCAGATGAATGTAATAGACCTAACCAGCTGAGATTTAAATAGGTGAGAGTGTAGTTTGAGAAGAGGTTCTCTGCCAGCCGTGTCGCACCAAAATCTCGAGCATCATGTTTCATCAAGTGTAGTTCCTGTAGCGAATTGTTGACCTAAAAGACAATCATTTTAGAGATTTATATAGGAGGCAACTAATCAGGAGGGCTCCCAGCCCAAACCTAACTGAAAAGGATAGTTTTTAAGGCTAGAATAAAACGTATTTGAGCAAGACAAAAGGTGTAAAGACAATGGGAGCCAATTCCATACTATGGGGCCAATAACAGAGAAAGCACGGTGCTGTCCAAGAGCAGTTCATGCTCGAGGAAATGAGGAGTTCACCTGATTGAGGGAACATAACACAACTCCCCTGTACACCAAGAGTAGAGTGAAAGAATTCTTGTAATATTTATACCGGTATACAGAAGCAGCACCATGTCAAAGGAGATATCCGGCATATAATCATGATGATGATAACGACAAAGTTATTAAAAGGCTTTGATGATGATGATGATGACAATGATGGTGACGACAATGGCCATGCTGATAACAATGACGAGCATTGACGACGACAACGATAATGATGACGTTGATGATGATCTAATGACAAGGCAACGATGATGGTGACGTTGATGCACTATAAAACCTAGATGTCATTTAGACCACTTGCATGTACAAATACACACTCTTGCACAAAAGTAATTCACGATGGCCACCTACGCAAGTTGCTTTGAGATGATTTATAAAGGTGCTACATAAATGGATAATCGGTGAGCAGGTCAACTGACCTTGAGCATGCGAGCGAAATGATCGGTTGTCTCTTCTTGTTGACTGAAGAGCAACGGACGACCGACGTTGAGCGCCTTCAACGACCGATTCGACAGAAGAACGGTGGACAACGCGACAATAGCCTCTGTTCTCTAAACAAAAACATATATTACTCATCATAGACAACAACAGCAACAACAACAATAACAACAACGACATTCATCATATTATCGTCATTATCATCTTATCATTATCATCATCATCTTATCGTGGCCAAATATTATATTATCCTCATATACATCAGCCACATCGTCATCATCATTTTATAGTCACAATCGTATCACCACCACCTCATTGTTGTCATCGTCATCATCATAAACAACAACAACATCATCATCATCATCATCACCCACAAGATAACTGCAAGGTGGACAATGGTAGCGTAGGGTGTGGGTAGAAAAGGTAGGGTGTGGTTGGCAAGCAACGAATGAACCATTATTGCAATCCGAACAAAGCAATTATTACGAAGAAACCATCTCACCAAATCTGTGTCGGCCAAGTCGAGCGACTCAAGCGCGGTGTTGACCTGGAGTGCTTGGGCAAAACACAGTCCACCCTTGTTTCCGATCTTGTTGCCATTCAATCGCAGACAGCGAAGAGAAACGTTATTCTGCACAAGAATCAGAACAATTTTATTGTTTTATGAGAAAACAGCACTATAAACACAATTAAAAACACAATTCGAACTAACCATAACTCTGCAATACACCTAAAGAATTCAGAAGTGCCTGGAGTATCAGCAAATTGGCGGCCGAAAAGGAGCCATTTAAATTTAACAAATCTGCTATGGATCGTTTCGCAAACACAGACTTACGTGCAGTGCTCCTGCCAAATGCTGTGCTCCGATTTCACCAAAGTCGTTGCACATGACGTTAATTGACTCAAGGAATGGTGACTCCTGAAACAAGAGATCTGTAAAATGAAACTTACGCTAACACACATGTATGTCTTTGCACATGTGTGTGTTTGTATATGTGCGTATGTGTTTATGTGTATGTGTGTATGTGCTTCTGAATGTGTGCTATGTGTGAATGTGTTTGTGTATATGTATGTGTGCTTGTGTGTGTAAAAAACCCTTACATGGCAGAAACCAGATGAGAGTGGGATAGGAAGAAAAGGGTAGGGACAGGTTCACAAGAATGGGAAAGGGTAGAAAACGTGAGCAGGAGACAGAGAAAAAAGAATAGCTGGCTACAATTTTTTACTTCTAAACCATATTGAAGAAAAGATGATAAACTGACAATTCTGTTGGTATTGGACACCTCATAAGTCAATCGTATCATACACCAAGAAGGCATGGGGAACCAGAAAAGATATGTTATGTCATACCAAGAGGATATAGGCTTTAACCGTTAAAGATAATCAAGAAATCTGCTGGTAGAATTTGTAACTAAGTTACGCACTGACTTAGAGTGTCAGTACATAACAGAACGGAAAGAAATATAAGACTGGTTACCAACTTGCAACAATATTTTCTAATAAAAAAACATTAAATAGTGTTGTATTTCCGAAATATCATTACATTACATTTAATTGGTATGTAATTACTTCCTGTAACACCTTTACAATTTACACACTAGTTAGACAAGACAATTGTAAACAAGTATTGCATGCCAATTTGCTAGAAAAATTGTAACTGCAATTATAACTGCAATGACAAATAACATTAAGATTGAAGCAGCTCCACAACTCTGCAGCATGAATCATACAAATGTACTATTTTATTACATCACATCAAATGTACATTACTCTAGACTCCTTCAATGATACCATTCTACTACATCACTTTGCATTACTTTATAACAGGAACAATACATTTCATCACATTACATCATACCATTTTATCACATTACATCGTAGTCACATTGCTTTGCTTCTCTGCTTATCTACGTACGGCTAGCAGGTCAGCGATGTGCTTTATCCCTTCATCTGTAAGACAGTTGTATCTGAGATCAAGACTTGTAACAAGCGAGCAGCTTCCGAGCCAGTTACGAAGCACCAAAGCATCAACGTCGATAAGTCTTGGAGGATTCGGCGTGATCAGCTTATTGTTGCCAGCCAGATAGAGAGACAGCGACGTTTTAGCACTCCTAGGAACAGAACAGGCAAAACGTAAAATAACATGACTACATGTCCAATAGTTGGCCACTTGAAAACGTCTGTTGAGCGTCTTTTAGCTGTGGCCATATTCTAGAAGTTGTGTTAGGCAAACTCTAGAAGCACTGCATTGGGCGTCTTATGTTTTAATGTGCCGAGATGTGTTCGAACTTCAGCCATATGGTGATATGCGAACTATATTATAAGCTCGGAAAATTATGTAGTGTGAGTTTGGCACTTCGGTTTTGGTCTAATGAGACCTGGTTTCTATGTAATAGCTGGCCAAGACTCCATTAGGAAATCACTTGCACAGGATAACAAAGAACTGTGACTCCTATAAACGTTGGATGTTGCAGCTGCCTGTCTCTTGAGTTGCTTTGATGTGAAAGCCACTTCTGGTTGCTTGAAGGTCTGTTTGAAGGACTTGTTCATGGTCCCAGCACAAAAACTATCTCAGAGAAGTCAAACCAAGAATCACCTTGCAACGAGCCATGCCATAATGAATTCATCTCTCTCAATGAATCAAAGTAGTAGTTTCGCAAATCTCTCAAGTCTTTATTCCTTTACCGTGACTGGGCTCAGTGGGCTGGGAGTGCTACTGAGTAGGTTTCTTGAAGGGGCACTGTATAAGCCCATAGAATGAATGAATGAATTAATTAGAGACACATGCTATTATCAGAAAAATACTTCGGCTGAAGTGAAATGCATTGCAGTGACTCGCTGGAACTTACAGAATGTTGTCGTCCTTTTCAATGTTCAGAACGGTCATGACGAGAGGATGAGGCGAGACTCCCTTGTCCCGACATGCAGCCTCATAAGCTGTGGCAGTCTCATACAAATCACCCATTGCTCTGGCTGCAACCAACGAATCATAATCTCACGATTTATATAGCACCCATCATAAATCAAATTAGTAACTTCTATACAGCACGTAAATTGCTACACCAGAATATGTGGATCTCAAATTACATTTTTTATACCGGGTGCCTGCTTTCATGTGGCAGTCCTCTTGGGGGATGGTCCTGTGTGTTTGACTCTATCCAGAAGTTCAATTATACTAACGACTTCAGATGAAAGTTATAAAGGAAAGGAACCAGATTATTTGCAGGTGTTAATCAAAACACTGCGAAGATACTTCATAAGGGTCTCATCGTCAGGAAACTGATGGAAGAGAAGAAAGAAAAAGAAGAAGAATCAAAACAAAATCAGTAGGCTGGTGGGATCTGGTCTGCTTCCAGCTTGAAAACTTTGGCAGGCATATGTAACCTTCAAGTTCTTACATTTTCATTTTGCCTCACTATCTCAGTCTATCTGTAATCTGTTCAACGTCTTTTTAATCAGGAGCTAGCATCCACTGGCCATATTTACTTCTGTGCGAATTATAGGTTGGGGGTGTGTTGTGAATCCCTGAAGTCCCTTCCTAGAAAATGAGTATCTGCATGACCCCTGAATATAGACTAATCTTGAACATGACATCTACTTCAAGCTTGTAGTAATTAATTTCAAGTGTGAACGTTTTAAAATGTGAATCCCAATACGCATTCAAACTTGACACACGCAAGATCTGTATTATTATTTGGCAATTACAATTATGAATTTGCAATAAAGTTTTAAATAATTTCTCGTGCAAGTTTGTTTGTTTGTATGTGCACTTGTTATAGCGCCCCTTCAAGCTCTCTCTCTCTCGCTACTCAGAGGCGCTCCCGAATGCAGAGCGGACACTGCATCGGAGTTTCACGCCGAAGCGCTGAGCAATTGTGAGTGAAGGACTTGCCCAAGGTCCTTACGCGGCGAGGTGGATTCGAACCCCGAACCTTCCGGCTTCAAGGCGACGACGCCACCACTACACCACCGCGCCCCACTAAGTGTGGCGATCATTCACTTTCTGCCCAGCAAATAACTTTTTTACATTATATCTGCATTTAGATACATTACATTAGTGCAAGCTTCTGTAGTCCAGACTCTATAGTAAAAATCCGGTGCGCTTTTGTATAAGATAATCATTGTTGAGTTTGGGAATAGTCGTCAACACTAAATAGTCATTTAGGCTAAGGAGCATTCTCGTCCGCTATTTACTTAAATTAGGCACATTATATACGAAAACGATTACCTAATTTAAAACAAAAATACTCCTTTCAACTAGAGCGCGAGCATAAACAAAACTTTTGGTTTTTAGATTAACCTTCCTGTTACCATAGTAGCCAGAAAATCTCGTTCAAGTCTCGCGTCTGGCTTTCGAGATAAGTAAAACATAAGTTCTATGGGCGCCTAATCAAAAGATGTCAACAAGAGATGAAACCGTGGGTTGGGGAAGAGTGGGAATTCACTTCCCACTTTTATTCTTGATGAAAAAGTTCCTGGTATACCGTATACGTCTTGTATTTGGCCGGCGTTCTTTCACATATCCTGGTGCTTTCATCTGAAACTCGATCTGTGCCTCCTCATATTCGTAACTCTCCTAGTAGCAAAGACCTTATAGTCTAGACTATAATATCTTTGCTAGTAGAGTCTTTCCCTCTAAACTGAAAAACTTACCTTTTCGAATCAACCTATATAGTTCTTATAGTCCTTGGTTCTTATTTTAATAATGGTCTGCTTCAATGAGCACTTCTGAGCCTTGCAAGGAGCGCATTATCGAATTGCAGTTGTATCAAAGATGCTAAAAATCTTTGAAGACTTTAATATTTTTGGTTGCATTGTATTGCATAGACGTGATGGTATTCTATACGAGCCAGCGCAAGTTTGAAATAATTGTTTTCCTCAATGAGTTACGAATCCTACGCAATGCTGTGCAGGTAGAGCCAACCCGCTCTACCGGATTATGCCTCTGTCTCTCTCTCTCTCGACTGACGGTCACCAGAGATAAGTTCTCTAAACGAGCCATGCATATCCAACACAGCACCATCCTCTGGAATGATCTGCTCTCTGAATTCCGCTCATTTTCGGTTCCCTCACCATCCATTAGATTCATCAGCCTACTAATCACACGCACACACACAATATCTTTATCAATCATGCCTCGGGCTTTCCATTCGAAACTGAAGTCACACCTCTTCAAAGGCTCTCAGTCTCATCTGATCGTTTTTCACCATCCAATTCCCGACCCAGACGACAACGGCCTTTAATATCTAGGCTAGAGCCTATATAACTAGTCGGGACCCATAATAATCACTCGCTCCTGGGCATTTCCCCCTTGTTTTTCTCCATCTCGGCATCCCCGCAGATACGATTAGGCCTATATGAAACGAAAGTAATTTTCTATTGAACAGGCTTTCAAAGTTCTTAAAGCCCAAATTACAGTGGTCTACTGAAAGCCAATAAACAAGGTTGTGGATTTCTACACCAATCAAGCCAAGTTAATATGGATTCTAAAAGCCACAAAAGCCTGAACGTATCAGCATCAGCGTTGAGTGTAGCATTCCACAAGTATTGTATTGTACTGTATTTGACCATTTATAAAGTGCATCTCTCAGCAAATCTTTTCAGAAGCGCTCCCAGTGCGATCAACCCCGAGAGAAAAGGGCAGGATCCGAGGCAAGAGAAAGAAGAGGAAAGACTACAAGAAAGACAGGCGGAAGTCCATCATGGGCTGAGTCTATCAGGAGCTAGCGAGTTGGCTAAGCCCCTCCCAAGGACTAAACAGGTCATCAGTTTTTGGCCAGGGAAAATGCGCGAACGCCTGTTTAACACAATACGCAATGATAAACTGCATGTACTCTACCAATTATTCCCTCCGCCTCGGCCCTCCTATGGTCATGAGCTCTGTCCTCGGGTTCATGGCCTCTCTTTTCCGGAAAAAAGATAATTGATAATTGCAACTTTATCTCTAGAGTACTGTTCAAAAACATATTTTAACCAAGCAAACCCTACAACAAACACAGATCAATTAATATTAATTCAAACCTAATATTTATTTAGGTTGCTTAAATAAACTGAACTTATACATAAAACCTTTGTAAAATTAGTTATATGTAACATGCTGTGTTCTGCCAGCCTGAAGTGCTGATTAAACGAAAATTGAATTGAATTGGTATATTTTCACAAAATTTCGACCGAAGGACAAAATAATTCTTCAGAAATTTGGTCGATGAAAATGTTGTCGGCTCCACTCGTTCTGGACCAAGTCTCCACCCCAAAGTGAAATTCATTTTTAGTCCCACTAAGAACTGAAACCAAACTCCGCCCATGAAGTCTATTCCATACAGACAGGGACCTATGCAGGCAAAGCATCTGGATTGAGCTATTTAGTTCACAACAAGCACGAATACACAATGACTGCCAAATCAACACCAATTTTTTATCATTAACTTCTCAGACTTTAATCAATCCCCAAAGCACCAACACTGACAACCCAACTCCACGAGTTTCCACAACAATCATCATTTAACCCAAAAACTAGTTCACAATAATTCCGCCATATATAAAGTCATAACGTCACCACATCACGAGAAATTTCTAATCGTCACAGAATGTCTGCTATCAAAAGCCCTCCTCTTCCCTCAAGCGCACTGCATTATGGGTGGCCACCCCGTTATTTGGCGCCTCTAGCCGACTGCCGACGCGACGACTTGCGACACGTTGGCGTCGGTACTGCGCACCGTCATCTGCATTGTGACGCCGTCCGTCAGGGCCAGTTTGGCACGAACGAGGACGTCGTGGCCCCCGCGATAGACCCCGGCCAGGTAGAGGGTGTGAGCGTTCTTGCCCTCGGGAACTTTGTCCGATCGCTCGCAAGGCTGGAGGCCGAGGAATTCAATGATCTTCTTAACGGCCTCTGAAAGAATTTGACAAATTACAGAAATTTAGTTAAACCTTTAAAATGCAGAACTGTGAATGAACATGTATTAAGCAGCATTCGATAAGAAAAATCATGCATGCATAAGAACTCTGATCGCTAGAAGAGTTCCCCCAGTGGTTGGCCCATGCGCACCCGTAGAACCCAAACAATACAGAACCCTGTCAACAGTTTAAAGATTTATTCATTCTATGGACTTATAGAAACCCCTTCAAGAAACCTAATCAAGAGCACTCCCAGCCCAGCCACAGTGAAAGAAAAAAAGACTTCAGAGATTTATGAAACAAAATTAGATTGGTCAGATGTAATAAAGGCATCTTTGAAGGGAGTTTATTCCAGATGGATGGCCCTACAACCATGAAAGCTCGGCAATGTCTCGCATCTAAGTGAGCCCATGGAACTAGGAGTTGGCCCTTCTTAGCAAAATGAAGAGCCCGACACGTCTCAACATCAGAGACTAAGCGGCAGAGATCGTGCAGGGTAAGGCGTATATGTATTGGACATTTATAGAGCACCTTGCAATGACATCACAAAGGTGCTACATGTAACAATGCATCTGGTAGGTACCGTCTAATGTCTTCATCGTCGAGAGGGTGAAGGTGTCTTCCAGTTCGTTTCCTTCACCGATCTCTTCCCACGCGGCGGAGAAGTTCGGCTTCATCACTTTCTGTGTGTGGTCAGCCACGGTCACCTCAATATCTTCGAGCTGCAAGGAAAGCACCAACAACAGCAATGACATCATCCAATCAACTCCTTTTACATGCACACACATTTCTATTATTATTATGATCATTGTTATTCCATAAATTTTGGAACGAATGAAGTATTAAATGGATTTGTAACACGTGAAAATGCGAATCCGAGGCAGGAAAATGTGTGAATCTGAGGCATGTAACATGTCTCTATTATGCATAAATTATTGCCTTTGTTTTTAAGATACTGATTGTTAAAGAACATCAATTTTTCTTCTTCTTCACGTTGCCTACCCCCACTAAGTGTCGAGCATTAACTAAATGCTTAAATGACTGAGCATTAACTGGTCATGATGAGTAATTGTGAGTGAAGGACTTGAGTCTCAAGGATTCTCAACAAAGAAACTGTCTCGGGGGAAGAAGGACTGTATGAAACTTGGGAATAACTGGAAAGCGCCTCGGGCATTCCCCCAGCCGAATATCCCACTTTTCCGACACAACTCGCTCATGAAAATGCTGTACACACAAATAGTTGCAAAGAGTGCATTTCATTGATAAGTTATTTTTCAAATGAATAATGCCATTATAAAACAAAGAAAGCAAGACCTATAATGCATTGGCTAAGACTATATGACCTTGGGATTTCACCTCTACCTGGTCTCCCCAAACTTTCCAATACGTGAAAAATGAGTTATATTTTGTTCAAAGCACCTCTTAGAGACAACACATAAAACAACAAAAAAAACAAGTGCTAACGAAACATGTGATGACATGTGGTAATGATTTCACAATGCACATGTAACATGCAAACATACATCATATCAAGAACAGTGACACGCAAAATGTTTAACAGCACAATCCATAGAACTGTAACACATAGAATCGAAACACCTAGAATCATAACATGTAAAATCGTAACATGTGAAAAACGTAACATGCAAAATCGTAACATGTGTAACTTACAGAATACTCATCTTCATATCCATCATCATCTGGTTCTCCAGTGTTAGGATCGCAGTCCCTGACGCGGAACTTCAGCGTACAGGCAAACGTTCCAGTCACTGAAAAGCACAACAAATGTCACCCTCCTAGAAACCTAGCCTGACACATCAATTATACAACAGACAATCTCCCTATACACAGCATCACTCATTTAAACCAAACAAGCCAATAATATTATTATCGTCAACTAAAATCTAAATCAAGTCCATGGCAAAGAAAATGAATTTACTAACACTTAACCACCACGGCTGTCTCAGAGGTTTAAAAGTCTCTCTCACTCTCTCTCAATAAACATTTAAATTCACGTACCACGGGTTGGGTCATCTGGCATTCGTACGAGCGTGTACGTGGTTCCTGGTTTACCATACATCAGAACCGGAGCAGGAACACAGCGGACGACCTCGAAATCGTCCGAGGTCTCCATGTGGACCGTCACGTTCTCCAGCAGCTGGTCATTCAGAGTGTTCGTACAGTCAAACTACAAACAAAACATTGTCCAAACATGTTCGTACAGTCAAACTACAAACCAAACATTGTCCAAATATGTTCGTACAGTAAAACTACAAACAAAACATTGTCCAGACATGTTCGTACAGTCAAACTACAAACAAAACATTGTCCAAACATGTTCGTACAGTCAAACTACAAACAAAACAACATTGTCCAAACATGCTAAAACTATTTTGTTTTCCATAGCAACATGACAACGGCAATAAGACAATTAGTTATGCAAACACCTTCAGGGGTAACATCTTCCATCCTGCTCAGGACTTTTTAAATCGCAACTACAATGCTAAATTTATATAGCACCCCTTCAAGAGAGAGACTCACCATTTGAGGCGTTCTTGACTTACGACAATGAGACCAGAATGGCAAAACAAAAAGATCTTCAAGTGGAAAAGAGTCAATTTGTACATATAAACAATCGGATCAGATAAAACACAAAAATGAACAATTTTAGGATAATGTTCGTAAGTAAGTATATTCTTTATTGAACCAGCTGTAATCAGTACGGATGGATACCATACATAAAAACAAAATCAATTTAGTCAATATGAGCAAAAACATTCTAAATATAAAGTTTTCAAGTTATGTAATCTAACAGTGAAACATGGTCATGTGATAACAGAGTTGCAGAGAATAAGCAGTCTTCTTGAAGATAGAAACCTATGTCGAACATGACCATGGTTCCCAGAACAGTTGTAAACAAGCAAGGCAAGTGTTGACATTTTATTGGGTGGGTGCCAGAGGTGTAGCCATGGAAAAATTTGTTGAAGCGGTTTGGTCACAAAACACACTGAAAAAAACCCGAAAAATTAGTTTTAAATATTTGAATATAATTCATTTTGGGGCACTTGAATCCGTAACTTACTCTAAATGCACCCATGGTGCGTGCACATACCTGGAAGACGATGTGGTGTGGAAAGGTGTGTTTGATGCAGCGAACCATGTATTCCGTTTCCTGTTCAGTGAGTTCGATCGTCGTAGTCGACGATTTAAAGAGCGTTCCAATGTTGGCCAACTGCGGAACGGTGGCCAATTGTTCTACAAATCAATTGTTAGACCATAAAACATACAGTAAGCAAATCCCAAATTTAAAACAAAAACTCAGCTAAATTGAATTGACAAATCTAGAATTTCATTGAGTCCAACACAAATTTCACCAACAAAGATCTTACCAAATTAAACGCAGTCACGTTAAATGTGATTTGCTCTTTCCGCAATCATCAACCCATGTCTTGAGCATCAAGATACCGGCTCTATAGAAGTCACAAACTTAGACAATCCCCCCAAAAATTTGTTTTTATGCAAATGAAATAGATGAGAGAAAAAATTGGATTTGCTGTGAAACTATAAATACAGCTCTAGATTAAAACAACCAAATCCCAATAAAATGACATGCCCATATAAAATAGAAATCGTACCAGCATAGACGTCCTGTCTTGTAGCCACCACCTTCTCCGTCATCTTAGCCGACGGCACCTCACCAGCCGTACCTGAAATGATGTCATTCTCAATTAGAGGATATCAGGTAAATCAATGTTTGCATAGTTTCTGGTCTCTGTGATGCAACTTTTCCAACACGTGAATGAAGGATCTCACATTCCGGTTCTACATTGGAAGATTCTTATATGGGACCATAAGCATTTAGACAAGATCAAGATCAGACTCCATACATATGTCAGGAATTTAAAACCGAGGTTTAAATATGTTTAATAGCTTGGCCAATGGCAATATTTACATGTAAGTAGCAGACGAGAGTTTCAAAAGCACATGAGCAAACAAGAGGGAAGAATCTGAGGTGGACTTAGTGAAGCCACCCACAAAACATTTCTGAAAAACTAAATCGAAATGGTGTACTTCTGGGCAGTGTCTATCAGGCCTTAAAAAATCGAATTTTTTAAATTTTCTATCACAACAAAAATTGTGTAAAACTCTTTACCTTACCTTAGGCCTTTCCCGTGCAGTGCTGCACATCGGGCAACACAGTTTAAAACTCCTTAATCTTAAAAAAAAAATTAACTCTATTCTCAAATTCTGTCATTTTTTGGCAAGGTTCTGCAGGCCCGAAAACCATTCTGGCCTGCTCCAAATACCCCTGATTTAGACTACATGCAAAATATATTTTACATATTTATGTATAGCATAATATACATTATATAGCCACCCACATGCATACATACATCATACACTCAAAGCTGTCTACCCGCTTACATATGCGTACAGAAACATACTACATGCAAATAGCCACATCTTCTGGCCTACATGCACATACACACATATCCAGACATACGCATGCATACACAGACACACCCAGACATACACAAACACACACACACACAGAGACAAGCATCCGATTGAACTGACAACCGTTGTTCCACTGTGTCCATACCGAGAGGTTGTTCCATGGTCGGTTGAGCCGCAAGTGGAACGGACTTGAGGTCAAACGGATTCTCCGATGGATCCTTCGCGTAGTGGTTGAGCGCCATCTCCAGTCCAAGGATGCTCACCTGCAGACCTATGCAGAGCAGCATTTTCAAATTATCTTCTAACCACCTTATGATGGGCAAGCATCAAGCAGACTACATAAGTAGAATTGCCGCTATGATGACAAAAGGGTATTGCCTCTATATAAATAATGAAATATGTAATCACAATAGCAATAAATCCAAATATGTAACCGTACTGTAATCATTCACTGACATGACTCCATCACTGCACTTTGGTAGTGCTGGTCCCAAGCCTGAATAAAGGAGGAGGGTGAAGCAATCACACAGCATATACTGTATATAGTTAAAGTGAATCAACGATTCATCGACGTTACTTACTGTTGATGATGTAGGAGAGATTCAGCGTCTTCTGGTTCTCACGCAGAACGTTCAGGTAGAACGTCGCTCTGTCTCTCACCTCATCGTCCGTATCAAACTGACACCTGCAGCAGCCAAGCGTACGTCAAATGTAAGTTACATCTAATGCAAGTAACGTCAAGTGTAAGTTATATAAGTTATATTGAATGAATAAATTCTTGAATGAATGAATGAATATCCAACATAAAGTTAAGCCCAATGTAAGTTACGTCTAATATAAGTTTGTGTCTAAAGCAGATAACATCTAATGTAAGTTACATGTTAAGTGAGTTACATGCAATGTAGACCCATTCAGAGACACAACATGATACGGTTATTTCAAAAGCAAGATCTGCATCATTGGCAACACGTTTACATAACGACACTATCACCACCTTGTTCCACACTCCTTCTCTTCAGCATCACAAATGTCCTAATCAAATCAATGTCATATCTTCAGCAGCTTCTTCATCATTCTCATCCAATTCAAATGGCAAAGTATAAATGAATCTGTGAGAAACATAATAATCTACCTCTCAAGGAGCACAAGAATGCTCGGCAGAAGTTGCTCACACTGCGCTCCGAACTTGGCCATTGCACTGACGGCAGCTGAAGAAAACACAAGACACAGGAAAATAATATTACGAGATTTCATTTACAAATTTATTATTATTTCCTGAGCATAATTAATCATTTAATGGTGGTAATGACAATAAGAAAGATACTCAGCAATATCTCCAATAGTATTTAACATGAAAGGCACATGTACAGATGGAATAAACACACATATAAACATCTCTACACACACACCAACATAAACATATGCACACATGTACATACATAAACATACTTATACACAAACATAAAAATATGTACACACAAACATATGCACATATAAAAACATATTAACAACCATGCAAACATACATACATGTATGCAGACTTACAATAGTGCATACATAAATACACATACATACGTACAGACATACATACAGACATACCTAAAAAAACATAATACAATACAACTGAAATTCGATTCTGCTCTCCTTACAAAGCTCACAAGTGCACATTGAAGCCACGCAATCATTAAGACAAAAAGCCGACAGGAAGACATAAGTTTTCAGCATAGAGCGAAACACAGTCTCACTAAACAAAATGGAGTTGCAAACACGAGGCGGTAGAGACTTCCAGACGCAATTGATGCAATAGATGCAGGTGGCCGAATGAGCGCCTCACCTGCACGCACAGCTGGATTCTCAAGGATGACGCGGTTGTAGATGAAGCGGATGTACTTGAACGGCTGAGGAGTCCGCGGCCCCTCTCTGCCAAGCAGGTGGAGGATACGTGTGGCGAGCACGGTGTGCTCACAATCCTCTATGAACTCGCACAGGTGAGCGAGTCCAGCTTCCTTCGCTTCAGCGTTCTCCTCTATGATCGAGATTATCGAATCAACGATCGCTCGCTTGTAATCAAATCCTCCCTAGCAACACAATCAATGCAAGAGATCAGAACACCCTAGCAACACAATCAATGCAACAGATCAGAACCGTCGTCAGAGGGTTAATCTTCCGTCTCAGGATTTTAACCCTAGACTGGAAATTGGCAACCAGGCAGCTGTTACAGTCATACAGTATTAGCAAATCTATATAGCTCCTTTAGCCAAAGCCCACTCAGATGTGCTCCAAGATCAGCGCTTTTCTGTCTACAGTAAAGTCACCTAGGCAATGTTTCTATTCCGAGCGAGTTTTTAATTGGTGCTATATAAATGATCTTAAAAATAACTTATAAACTGGGACAGCCTTCCACTACATTAGCTACTTTCACCTTTGAACTTACTCGGTGCTCATTCATTTACAGACTGTCCATGAGTACCCTCGCTTAGATCCGCTAAAAAGTCAGTGGTGCAGCTTTTTTTTGCTAAATTTGTGCTTTTAATGTGTCACATTACATTTCTTAGGACATGCATAATTACATATGCATAATTACATATGCATAATTTACATACGCATAATTACATATGCATTTCTTATGCACATATTACGGTATATACGTGCAGTCGTGCACTCAAGCATACCCAAATAAATGCCATCCTTTCCTTGATGGGAATTGACAAGAGCAACAGTACATGGAGTGCCTTCCTATCATTTTTTCGCCTTTCCTTTGTTTCAGGAGGTAAAACTCATAATGAGTTTGCTCCTGGGAGGAAGGCAAACAAGAGAGAGTGATGGGAAGAAACAAGACGAACAGTTCATGGAGTGAGACCAAGGAAAGGATGGCATGGATATGGCCACACTCAAGTGTATGCACATGATCTGATCAGAACAGAGACCGGTTGTTGACCCCTACCTCTTCACGAAGCATTGACGACAGGAATCCCATCATAACAGCATGCTTACGTGGAAACTTCAGACACAGCGACCTAAAATAAACATATAGTCATAAATGTATATATAATTATATATATATATATATATATATATAATATATATATTATAAATATATAAAACTCAGCAAAACTGTCGTCAGTGCTATCATCGTTAACACAATCACCATCTTCATCATCATCAACGTACCATAAGAATTAAATAAACTACCATCTTATCACTCTCCTTGCCACCTACCACTGTATACAGGAAACTCTGATCACTCGCAAAATAACTACATATGACATCCCAAAACAACACTGCATCACTTTCATTACAAGCAACTTCATTATCCAAATACCACAATAACTCTCTAATACACTGCTTCCCAATCTTTTTGACTATGGAACCATTTTGACCAGAAAAGTTTTTGTTTGGAGCTTTCACCCACCCAAACAATCAGGTAATAGCCTCAGTTTTAATCGAAGAAAGCCGTACTATATATCATTTTTATCTTTATATGACTTTTTCCCATGGAACTGTGAACTTCCGAATTCAACTTGTAGTCTAAATTCCAATAATCAACAGCATATTTAAACAACAATTTATCGAATTTCATCAGGGAACGATGTTTTCCAATCACAGAACCCTAAGGGTACCAGAGAACGCACTTTGGGGAAACACTGCTCTAATACCTTCTATTACCCTACAAAATAACTCTATCATGCCTCATACAATACCCTCTAATAGCACTAACACTCACTAAACAGTCAGCCATAACATCCTGAATAACAAATCAACCAACCAATCAATCAATCAATCAATAAATCAATCAATCATCGTTAATGACCTTATGGCCTGCACCACAACGACCTTGAACTCGTCTGGAATCTCAGACATGAACGACGTTATCTGCTTCATCAGACGATCGACGCTGCTCTCGTTACCAGTCTACGACAACAACAAAATAACATACGCAATCACAACCAAATCACATTAAATAATTTAAATTACAACCAAATCACACGCAATCACAACCAACCCACATGCAATTACAACTAAGCAACACACACACACAATTACAACCAATTTACATGAAATTACAACATGCGTAACGGTTACGAGCAAAATGAACGAATATTGGCAACATTGAAATGGAGCCAAGGTTAGCCACGCATTCATCCATACAAAGTGAAAACACAATCACTCTGATAGAAATGTTCACTAATATAATTACTACTGAGTAGGCAACCTTGAAGGGCACTAAATCAAATTGCTGCATCAAATAAATAAATAATCTAAGCACTAACTACTAACCAAGTTTTAATTAAAACTAGCAATTTTTAATTAAAACTAGCAGAGTCAAAGAGGGATGCATTTTGTCAATTATTAATATTATTTACAGAAGTAATCTTATCCTTTTAGATATAAAAAATAATTAAATATTCATAAAATAAAATAAAATTAGTATGTTAAAAAACATAAATAAATTCCAGTTTAACAACAAACAAATAATGTTAATTAATTAATCAATCAATAATATTAATATTATTTCATAAATAAATATTAACAAATATCACTAAAAGTAATTAACATAAAAAACAAAAGCTATTTGACTATTTTATTAATTTTTAAAATATCAATATTAACATATATTAATACATTAAATTTATTATTAAATTACATCATCATTCATCAAATATCAATTGATCATCCATGTAATTTACTGACAGCATTTTCCGTTGTTACCCTCAGCCAAAACTCGTTATTTACTAATCAAAACAACTAATTAAATATTCCTAATAAACCTAAAAAATAATCCTAATAAACCTTGAGTAGAGTGGTGATGGCAAGTGTAGCAATGCTTCGGTTTGTGTCCGTGATCAAGTTCTCGAGGTCGACGTTGCACGCGGTCACAGCTGCAGGATGCTTCATGGCAACCTAACAACGTCAAATTCATTTTTTAAAATTCACATCACATGTGGCAATCAATGTCACATAGACAACAAGGAATTTCACTAAATTTCATATGTGGCACAATTAAACTAACATGTGACATGTAGTTTTATATGTGGTGCATATCTTCGCATGTGGCAACTAATATCATATCTAGACAACATGCAATTTTTTTTTCACTTTTGGCACATAATTTGAAACGTGGCATGTAATTTCACATGCGGCATGTATCCTCACACGTGGCAACCAATTTCACATTAACAGCATCCAATTTCACAAGTGGCATGCAATTAGACACTACGACACACAGAAGACAGCAATAAATACAAAAACACTAAAAAAACACTGAAATAAAAACACTACAAATCACAGTTAAAGACAACCAGAAACACTACAAAAAAGTGCTTACCTTGTTGAGCGTGCGCACAGCAGCGAATCTCAGAGTCGGCTTCGATGATCCGCAGAAGAGCTGAAGAACGGAGACGGCTGGAGCCAGTTCCTTAGCCGTCGTGTGCTTCATGTTGACGATGGCATGAGCCGCCTCATAGATGACCATCTCGCTCTTGTGCCTCAGACAGCTCTCAATGAACTCATACATCTGGCTGTCACTGCTACAAAAGATGAACTCATACATCTGGCTGTCACTGCTACAAAGATGAATTCATACATCTGGCTGTCACTGCTACAAAGATGAATTCATACATCTGGCTGTCACTGCTACAAAAGATGAACTCATACATCTGGCTGTCACTGCTACAAAGATGAACTCATACATCTGGCTGTCACTGCTACAAAAGATGAATTCATACATCTGGCTGTCACTGCTACAAAGATGAATTCATACATCTGGCTGTCACTGCTACAAAAGATGAACTCATACATCTGGCTGTCACTGCTACAAAAGATGAACTCATACATCTGGCTGTCACTGCTACAAAAGATGAACTCATACATCTGGCTGTCACTGCTACAAAAGATGAACTCATACATCTGGCTGTCACTGCTACAAAAGATGAATTCATACATCTGGCTGTCACTGCTACAAAAGATGAACTCATACATCTGGCTGTCACTGCTACAAAAGATGAACTCATACATCTGGCTGTCACTGCTACAAAAGATGAATTCATACATCTGGCTGTCACTGCTACAAAAGATGAACTCATACATCTGGCTGTCACTGCTACAAAGATGAATTCATACATCTGGCTGTCACTGCTACAAAAGATGAATTCATACGTCTGGCTGTCACTGCTACAAAAGATGAACTCATACATCTGGCTGTCACTGCTACAAAGATGAATTCATACATCTGGCTGTCACTGCTACAAAAGATGAACTCATACATCTGGCTGTCACTGCTACAAAGATGAACACTCATACATCTGGCTGTCACTGCTACAAAGATGAACTCATACATCTGGCTGTCACTGCTACAAAGATGAACTCATACATCTGGCTGTCACTGCTACAAAAGATGAACTCGTACATCTGGCTGTCACTGCTACAAAAGATGAACTCATACATCTGGCTGTCACTGCTACAAAGATGAACTCATACATCTGGCTGTCACTGCTACAAAAGATGAACTCATACATCTGGCTGTCACTGCTACAAAAGATGAACTCATACATCTGGCTGTCACTGCTACAAAAGATGAACTCATACATCTGGCTGTCACTGCTACAAAAGATGAACTCGTACATCTGGCTGTCACTGCTACAAAAGATGAACTCATACATCTGGCTGTCACTGCTACAAAGATGAACTCATACATCTGGCTGTCACTGCTACAAAGATGAACTCATACATCTGGCTGTCACTGCTACAAAAGAGCAACCACACCTGGGGTCAGAAGAGGAAGAGTGGTACCCCAACACAACCAGGTGACATGCGTATAATGCGCTAACTTTGCCATTCTTGGGTATCTCAACATCAGAGGTCATTCCCTCCCTGTATGCCCTGAATTTCCATGGTGCATTACAGTTCAGCTCAATTTGAAATTCTACTCCTTAGTAAGTTTAGCGGTGTTCACACTCAACCATACAATAGAACACCAATGAGCTTATAAGTAAGTAAGCAACTACCAATGAGCATTGAACACACGACAGTAACACACAGCGGGTGAATGACCTCCAATGTATATAACGATTAGTACAGCAACCATTCTATTTGTCTGTCCTCAAGGTAACCGTTAAGCTTATAAAATCAGCATAAATACATGAATCATTTCTTATAAACAAATTTTACTAAGAAAATATTTTTTAAATGAAATCAATTATCATTTGTAAATAGTAAAAACCGATTATTGTTTTCGAAACCAATAATCGAATTTTCGATATCGTTTAACATCCCTAGTTAAAAGCCAACTCGCTAACTCTCTGCCACCTTACTAAACCGATCACATCAAGGCAGGAAGACGATGTGGAATTTACGTACCCTGCATCATCTTCTTCAAGCAACTTGCAAGCAATTCTTATCTGAAACAAAACAATTTGATCATATCAGCATTGCATTGTAACATTTAATTCACATCAGATAAACTTCCAACAAACATTTCAAAACATCCAATAAACTAACAAAACAATTACATATCTTAGCGATCGAACTTTGAGATACAATATAAAACCTGCTATTGAACTTCTATGTACATGGCAAAATTTTCTCAAAGAGTCGATATATTAGTCCCAAGACTTAGTACGTTGTCGGTACAAGGATCTATGAGTAAAAGTTGACAACAATACCATTGCATCTCCACCATCTAATCCAATTTAATCAAATCCATAGTCCTGTAATCGCAAGGTAAAAGCCTTCAACCACTGGCTGCATTAGCTAAAATCATATTCGAAATCTGCTAGGTAACGACGCCAAGTCACTTAGCGACAGTTACTTTACATTACACATACCAAATTGCAGGAGAGAACGTGACCAATGGGAACAAAGAGTAATACAGTTTGGTTTACTCACCAGATGGCAGTATGCATAAGGAGATTTCAGCGGATGACGTGTAAACTTGGCGACGAGTTTTGTGACGGCCAGTTTGTCCGTTTTGCGGATGTGGTAGAGGAGTCCAAGGGCATGGTACTGGAAGGTCACAATCAAAATAACATTCAACTCAGGCAAATTTAAATAGGCATGGACTCAATTTAATAGGCATGTACTCAATTTAATAGGCATGGACTCAATTTAATAGGCATGGACTCAATTTAATAGTCATGGACTCAATTTGATAGGCATGGACTCGATTTAATAAGAATGCACACAACTTAAATGGCATGGACTAAATTAAATAGGCATGGACTCAATTTAATAGGCATGTACTCAATTTAAAAGAATCTGACTCAATTTAATAGACATGGAGTCAACTTGATAGGCATGGACTCGATTTAATAGGCATGGACTCAATTTAATAGGCATGGACTCAATTTAATAGGAATGGACTCAATTTAATAGGCATGGACTCAGGCATCTCAGGCGTATACTCAGATTAGATGAATCGTCTTTTCCACCTCACAGTGGTCCGTCAATAAGTTCTTGCTACTGGTCAGTAAACGAACAGAATAACTCGCAACAACATCATACAGAAAGGTCACAATCGATACAGTCAACTTCTAATAAGCTTCATTTTGGCACACTGACAGAGAGAGAATGAAGAAATCAAGGAAGAGCAGACCCCCTTACCCACATCTCTCCGAACCGTCAACAACTGAAGAGACAGCTCACCTGAACCATGATGTTGTCGCTGTTAGCTGCCTCCTGTGCCTCGTTCACCCAACGCTTCACAACATCGCTGTTCTGTTTCGACAAATGCTAAAGCAGACACAACATGTGAATTCAGCCAAGATAAACCAATGAGTTTGTATTTAAGACATCATATCCAGTCATAGAGTATTTTTATAGGCCAGCGTGAAATGCGGGCTACCACAAAAAGCGGATACAGAAATCACAATGAAAAAGGCAATGGTTTCATGTCAAGGGTAATCCCGGCCTGATGGCACACCAAACCATGATTGAAGAGAATGGTTGAAATCAAATGTTGGCGGAAAATGGGGCAAAGTGAGACCACGAAGTACCAGAGATAGCTAGAGGGAAACCCTATTTATAACATGCTTTGTTATAACATAGATTATGGCATAGTACTCATGGATACAAATTTATTTCACTTTTAGAAAATCACCTCATAGCATAAAATGATAATAGCTGATGGTCCCTGATACGGCATGCAAATACAGCATCATAAGGAGGTTTCCGCATATATGGAACATTGCTGAGCTTTCAGTAATTAATCCAAAGCTACAGTTAGACGCCTCCAGGGGACTCTGCACGACGTTTAGAAAACCTGGACTCACCAGAGCCGAAGTGAGGGCTGCACTCGAGACGCTCGGGTCTTTGTCGACGATCGCCTGCTTCATGAAACGCTCGATGCTCTGCACCATGCTGCTCTGAATGAACATGAAAAAAGAAATCTTACTATGACACCATGCTGCTCTGAATGAACATGAGAAAAGAAATCTTACTACAGCTATTGCCTGGTGTTGAAGTGTATCTTTTGCACAGCTTGTATTTTATTCAAAATTCTTCCCCTAGTACGCTGGACTGCAGTTTCACGGCTTTATCATCACTATTTCATTGGAGAACGAGGTTTATTGTAATGATAACACTCTGGCTCAAAGAGCGCACGAACACAGGATCGTTACCCGATCCCCACATAAACTGCACTTTGTATATTGTATATTCGTTTAATTCGATAAACAGCAGACAGAACGCTGTAAGTTTACATTAGCAAAATTTACAGTATGGCTGCTTAAAACTTATAGTCAAGATAGTTAGTACATGTTTTTGAATAACATTCTTGGGATAAAGTTTAACGAGTTTTTATTGGGGAGGATGAAATTGTGAGCCCTTTCTCTAAAGTTATATAATGGATCACGTTGTGGTGGAAAGAGGTTACGGAGGACATGAAGTTCATTTCCCTGAACAGCTTTGAAAAGCACCTTATCAGCCTCTTGCGCTAAAGTTTCTGCTGTAAGTGTATCAGGATGCAAGTAGCCGCCTCGTCTAAGTTTGTTCATGAGGCCCTCAATGCAGGTTTTATCCAATCCACTTGCAAGACCCCACCATGCAGAAGAGGCATACACTGCTACCTTTAGCACACTGTAATCATTATTCAATGTGTTAAACATGACTTGTACACATCTGCAGAACCATCTGTATTCATGTATACAAGAGAATCTCACTTACATCAGTAATGCAGCAAAGAGCGCGAATTGCAGGCGCACGGAATTGATCTTCCTGTTTCAAAGTAAGCCAAAAAACACAGTGCATTACAAACTCAATACAACAAACAAAGTGAGCCGTAAAGTAATCGGTTAAATTACATGTTATTTTTACATATAATATATTCACCATTCTCTAAAGATCTCCTTGTAAAGATAATTCAACTCAGTGGTGGCACAAACATCAGTAGGTCGCGTGATGGTCATGGGGGTTATTCCGAAGGTCAGACAAATCAAATGTAAAGAAGATATGAAAAGTTCAAAAAGGGTTTTTGGCAAGACATAAGGCAGTCAAAAGTAAAATATGCAGATGAAATGACCTGCCACGACCTATGGTAGTGCCTCCACTGATCCAACAGTCACAAGCAAAGTTCTATTAAGGCAGGATAGGTAAAATTGTCAATCAATGAATCACCCATTCAAACAAATCACAATCAGTTTTAAACAATCTTGGGACTGTCTGGGGCAAGCCAAGTCGAGCATTTCATCGATTTCTATGGCACGATGGATAAGCAAAATTATCATTTCAGGTCACAACTCGTTCAACATAATATGTTAAACGAGTTGTGACCTGAAATGATAATTTATATTTTCCATTGTCTTGTCTTATAACCGTCTTTGATCCGAGAATTGATTGCCCCATGGACAACTCTGTTGCGTCAACTTCTGTCTCGTGCCACTCTTGATAACAAATCGAATGGCAGTCCATGACTTTACTGCCACAGTAAAAGAAATGAAATCAAAAACAGCCTCAGTGGTTGGAACATATGTTAAGAAAATACACCGGTTCCACAGCAGGACCGTTTAAAACATCGTCCCACCTTTCCAGTCATGTCCTTTGTGAGGCTGCTCGTCACGATGATCACGTCGTTGGCAATGTCTGCCATCAGCTTGATACACAGGTAGACCATCTTACGCAGAGTTGTCTAGTGGCAAACACAAATACGTCAGAGGTCAAACTAAGGATAAAGAGGGCACTTTCAGCAGAAAAGAGTCAACAGCAATTATTTACCCGAGACTCAACACAAGATTATGGGCGCATTAAGACAATTAACAGAGTCTTAAAAAGAACATCAACGGTTAATACACAAAAGACTAAACTGGATTAACTAGGACTAAAGATAATTGCTGGATGTCATGATTAATATGGAAATAACAATAAATAACTGCTTTAAACGTAAACTAGCTTGTGGAGTTAACAAGGCCTGAGCTGTCAATTGATGACTCTTCAAATCCATTATAAGTCGACTTTCATAGATGTAAATTCCTCAATTGTTTAAGACATGTGATTGTGTTACCAAATATTTTATACTGGTAAATTTATGTAACATTAGCCAAGAAAATGGATCACTTGTTGCTTGCTAGATTAACTGGATTTAAAATCTAAAATCATGCTTATTGATTAGTGCGTTTTAGTAATGCAACTGCATCTTTGACTCACTCTATTACAAAATAAGCTATGCCACATGGTGCATTAAGCAGAAATATTATGACCAATGCATCAGGTAAAAAGAGGTGAAATTTTCACTTGCGCTTTTTGCCATATGGGTTTTTTAGATGCTCATTTAAAAAGGGAAAAAGCTGTGTACTAGATGTTGTGAAATTTTTCCAATTTTATTATGGCATCAGCATCTGGAAAAGTCTGCAAATAAGTCCATTTCAGACAAATAAATGGTCCGTATTCTTGACAGACGTAAGATACGCATAAATTTGTGACTACAATACAATTACAGTTACGATCTTACATGTCCTTTTCATAGATATAAATAAAGTTATCAACATACATCTTTCGACTGGAAGAGTTTCGTGATGGCAAAGAACGCTTCTGTGGCCTCCGTATTTCCAATGTGCTCCCCCTAACAATGAAAAAGTTTACAAAGCATTGCATCATTTACAGTTCACAACGCATTGTGTCATTTACAGTTTACAACGTATTGTATCGTTTACAGTTTACAACTATATTACTATTACTTCGCGAAACCTGAAGTACGCATGATTCTTCAGGGACAATTAATTAGTATAGCAGCATGCTAGATCCCATTGCTCCATTTCCATTCTATTCATTTACATACTTATGAAGAGCTCTAGTCAGAGGCAACTTTAGTCAGGAAAAAATTTGTCCCTAAATGCAATATAATTGTAAAGCTGCATGCAAATTGAAAAGTAGGATTTCTGAATGCATTCCGTGGAAAACATCAAGCCAGCGAGAAATTACAAACAAAATAACAACCGGTTATCAATCTACTCTGGACATAATGTTTAGATCCGACACCACATAGCTTTTGTAACAGGACCTAGACCTGACAAATGCTACAACCATTACCAAGTAGTCACAGAGTATGCAGTGCAGCAGTAGTTTATGGTATGACAGCTCCATGTAATAAGATGTTTAGCAAAAAATAAGCACAAGGTCCACTACCACCTTCTAGGACATTTGGTGACTGTTCCTACTCCCTTCCTCTTTGCTGAACACAGTCCTTTTGACCAAGTAAAGAACATGCCACCCAAATAACAGCTCAATTTACATCTTTCTAACTTTCACCTGACTGTCATTGATATGTGTAACTCATGTGCAGCACAATTTTCTTTGGACACATCTGAGTTACGGAACTAAATAAATTATCATCATTATTATTACTATTATTATTGTTACTGAAGAAACATCAACAATTAAGGATAAACCTTTTGACGTGAAATTATTCAAATACCTGCACAATCAGATACATGATCTTGGTCAGAATCGTGCAACATTTCTTCGCGTTAATTGGCGTCTCATTAAACGTACGAGCCTAGCGAAGAAAAATACAAACATTGCAACATTTAAGCATCATCATAATATAATGGCAGTAAAGAAATCGGAAGAGTAGATCATCTCCCATAGTAGGACTTCTAATTTTTCTGACTTAATGGAATCAGATTCAGCATTGAGAAAGGATTATGACTTTTCTCATGTGCAATTTTATTGATGTCCTGTGCAATGTGATATGATATTAGATTACAAAAGCTACAAGCTATCATAAGTTATTGTAATAGATAATATGATATCCTTACCTCCTGCAGAACTGTGCTTTTCTCCAAGTTGAAGTAAGGATTGCCTCCTGCTAGAATAGAATGTCAACAGAAAACCCACTAAATTGTTTCTTGCTTTGAAAATTTACTTAAATAGTCACTGTAAGTCATTGTTCCAGAACTATGTAATAAAATGTAAAATGATATGACATCCATGTACAAAGCATTTCAGGGATTAGAACATACAGCTGGTTAAGCAATTATAAGGGCTATATGAAAATCAGGGTGAAAAAGTTAAACAACCAAGGCAAACGTGTGTGCATAGTGTTCAGTGACCATATTATGTAGAGTAAGGTAAACAGCACTAAATACTAAAAGTGTATGCAAACATGTGATCACTTAAATAATGAATGGATGTTGCTTGTTTACAAATATAGCGCAACAAAAATGAGCAGATCCTGTAACAATTAGTTTATTTGCGACAAAAACTGATAGACCAATATCAGGTTAAAAAAGGAATTGGTCAAATAGAACATATGCCTAAGATTGTCTTTGTCCATGTTTATTGAATTTAGCTTAGGACAAGTATAGAAAACTACATAAAGACTGATTTAAGTTCACCTATTTTATGTGTATAGGCCTACTAGGCTAATGAAATTAGATAATTGTCATCATAAATGATCATAGTGTGGCCTTCTGCTGAAAACGCGTGAGATGTGGTTGGTTGGCAGTACAAAACTGTGAGGGAGTGACCTCATTTGGTATGGATGATCAACAACCGGTGGGAAAAGCGGACGAAGTCGTTCCTTGAGACTGCAGTCAGAAGACACGATCTACTTAGATAAGCTGCATCCCCCTAAAACAATTATGTTTTTAAAATGCACCACCAGCTCAGTCAATGAATTCATTCCAACAGCAATCTGTAACCGGGATCATGCGATTTGATCATAAAACCTTTGCAAGATGGATGCAGGTACCAGATGCATCGAACCGGGTAGGCCTTATGGCACCCAGTTCGTTTAAAACTCTTTAACTCAATGAAGAAAAGAAAATTCAACCAACATACCTTCCTCTTCTTTCTTGTCTCGTTTCATCTTGTTAGCAAATAAACAGAAGCGTATTAAGAGTAATTAAATGGGTTTCCGTCAAAAATTAGAGACGATGTCAGTATTTTGACCACATCAACTCCACGTCAACGCCAGCCCAATACGCATGCGCGCAGAATCGGAAACGTTTAAAAGGAGATCAGATCGTAATCGTGGAGCGATGGCTCGGTTCCGTAAACGTAATAATGATATTTTATTTTTATTTTATTTCAGAGAACCTTACAATTAATGGCGCGGAGCCCGTAAACGGGTAGCAGTGGAGAAGAACCCTTTTAAAATTAATTGAAATCATGGACAACACCGGATTCAGGGAGAGAAACTAATCTGACCATGTTGTCTAATAATTCTTTATTTTTAGGTATTCGCACGACGCGGATTTCGTTTGGTTGCCACAAAATCATAATGAACGATAGTAATGATCTTAATAATAGGCCGGTGTCAGCAAGGGCCCAAATTAAACCAAAACTCCACCAAAGCTTCATCTCTCGCTATCTCATCAGCATATTGTATTTGCTCGAAACTCAAATTACTGCTTTTCACAGATCCTATAATTGTGACTCCTCCTCTAACCTTGCTCGCCGTTCCAACTCTAGTCATCCACTCCAATGACCGTTATGCACTAATAGGCCTAGATCGAGCCCTTGCATCCACTAGGCCTAACTGCCGTCTAACTGTCTGCATTGACTAGCCAGATCTTGACCGGCCAGTGGCGTAGCCAAGGGGGGGGGTTAAACCCCCCGCCATTGGCCTAGGAAAAAGTTGTTTTAAAAGGTTATTTATCCACTTAAATAAGAAAAACAAAGCAATTGCTTGTAGTAACAATTGTTTTCCTTACTTTATTCTCTTTGTTACTTTATTCCCTTTTTATTTACTGTAATACTGTTGGGTTGGTTTCAGAAAGGGTATCCGGCCAGGCAAAAAAAACAACCCCCCCCATGAAAAATTCCTGGCTACACCACTGTGACCGGCTGCCTATTGACAATGCTTTGATTGAGAGAATAACCTGGTTCCCGTTAGGCTACTTCCCTGTTGTGGGCGCTGTAGAAGTTCAAGTTTACGATTATGATATGAGAGAAGAAGCTTGAAATCTGACGAACATTAAAGCCCGTTGATATTTTGCAGAACCTGAAACAAATTTTCTTTTCCAACTGACAGAAAGCATAAAACTTTTGTTATATTCTGTCGTTAACGATAGAATCTGCTCATTACTTTCTGTATTGACCAGTTAAGTAGGCATGAACTGCATTTCTTCAGTGCTTGGCGTAGTCTTCTACATGCATCACATCGGGAAATTAAGTGCAGCAGGAGTCAATTAATTGTCTTAGATGAAGCGAGAATTCTCTGAGGTTGGCATTCAATAATTATTTTATCTTAGTAAACCAATCCTCTATCTTTTCCTGCGAGTAGTCTATAATATCAGTTTTTTGCAGAAAACCAATCTCCTGAAGTTGCTTATATTTAATAGGCAAAATTCTGATGTTTTTGTCAAGTACAAGACTATAATGTTAAACAATGTTAAATTTATTGAATACTTTTTGGCTACAAGTGTCAGTTTTCATGTAGTTATATTATTTAATTTACTCATTATAGAATTTAATTATTTTGTTTAAAAGTCATTTTATTTCATTGGCTACAATTATTATACACGCATCGTAGCATGCATCTGATGCACATAATGCAGTTGCAACTTTCATGATTTTTTACTTTGGCCAATTTGGCACACGAGTCTTTAGCGTATTGGGCAAAATTTTATAGCCTTACTTACGTCAATACCAAACAAAACATAATGGAAATCCATGCGAAGCGAATTTAATCCAAAGGTAAATTTTTTTATAAATGTATTGTATTAAAATATTTATAAATTCATGATTGACAGAAAAATAAGCAAGGAAATGTTTGCATATGTTGCGCCACCAAACTACTACTGGACAGTGCTGCTGGCTAAGTGAATCGATTTGCAAATATCAAAACGGTTTGCTCGATTGTAACTGAAGAATAACAGAAGAAAACAACGTAACCAAAGGCAACGTGCAACCAAAGGCATTAAATGACCCAATTTATAAACACACCTCAGACTCACAATTCAGTGCTATCTTGCATGCATTAAAAATTTATTTTATAATAATGATAAATCAGTCTCAACTGATTTATTTTAACGCAGTTCACAACAGTCGTGCAATGTCAGTACAGTTCTCGCACGTCTCAAACACGTCAAATACAAAACCCGTTGCAATCACTGAAAATAACACCTCTCATAAGCATCCGCATCGACAACATATCGCAGAGTCAACCAACAAACAACTGTTTTCACTTTCATGTCTTACACATCCAACGTAAACTCATGACTCATCATCGCTGTCAAACTCTTCGTCACTGTCCGTAGAATTTCCAGAGCGGTCCTTCCTTTTTCCCGAATGATTTCCCGTGCTTACGCTCGTCGTTTTTTTCGGCTTATCCGCCTCGGACAATGCTTCGGAAGCCTCTCCCGTGCCGACGACAAACTGCACCGCAGCCGACTCGTCGGTGACTTCTTCCCCGTTCGATTCGCCCGCATTTTCATCGCTTGCCGTCGCGTTCTCCGTGGTAGCTTCCGCAAGCTTGTCCGCCGATTTCTTTTCCAGGAACTCTGCCCATTTTGCCAGGCGAGCCTTCTCTTCCTCTGGCGTCTCCTTGATGAAATGCTTTGTCCGTCCGTCCCATGAAGCGACGTCCAGCTTCAGACCACCAAACCAACGATTGTTGATCGCCGCAATGCACACGTCGGCTTCTTCGGGCGTTTTGTACGTCACCAAAACAATGCCGTGCACGTTACGCTACAACCAGAGCAGTTGGAAAACATACAAAACGCAGATGGAGCAGTTATCTACATGGCGAAAGCAGGACTCCTAATCATTCATTCATTTATTTTATGGACTTATATACACCCCTACAAGAAAGCTGCTCACGGCTAAAGAAAAAAGACTTAAGCGAGTAATAAAACTGCCTGTACGGGAACTCTTCACGAACTATATCAACGATTTCTATTTCACTAGCACCTCCAGAAATACGAGCAGAATACGAACTATATTAGAGAAAGATTTAATGCAATGCCTTTACAACAAGTGACATGACAAGACACTGGGGGAGATAAAAAAAATTAACCAAATTCCTATACTGGTCAGACTAAAAAATTAAGTTGCTAACACTTCATACCCACAGCCACCCAAAAAGGCAAGTTTCGTGGACTGCTTATTTAGTCTTTAATATTCTGTAACAAAAAATGAACCAACACGGGTGATTCCATCTTTGACGATTTTAACAAATTCTACTTACATCACAGACAACGATCTTCTTGACGTCACCAAACTTCTTGCATTCCTCACGGAAATCGTCTGTCAACTCGAGCAGGAGAGTGGGACTCTCCTAAAATTCACAAATCAATCAATCAGATCATGAAAAAATGGTCAGAAAGGTATCTGTAGAAACCTGTAAATTGTGGTGGCTTATTCAAGAGATTTTATATGGCATAGCGCCCATTGAGACGGGCAATGGTGAAAAATAGGTAGCAGGTTAAGGCCATACATTCTCTGTATAAAAATAATCACATGGGCATTCATGTCTAGAATGTCCAAATTAAAACAGGTCCGCTGAGAAATCATCGGATTTTTACAAGGTATCTCCAACTGATTCTATGCAGCAGCTTCACTTCACTTGCATTGACCACTGATTGAAATCCTGTTGCACTATGATAATCATGCAGCTCATGTCTCTAGACAAGATTAGATTAGCTGATTAGCCTGACTGCCATGATAACTAGATTTTCAACCAGGAATCCCCCATTAGCCTTAGCTGTTGGAAAAAATCTTCAAGAAGTGACCACTGACCCATTGCCTTGTCTCGTGCATTGGCAACGCCACCATAGGTCGCGGCAGGTCATTTACCTATTTTACTCTTGACCTGCCTTAGACCTGCCAAAATTCTTTGGAATTTATATTATCTTCTTATGTGTAATTTCATCGACCTTCTGAGTTACTCCCATGATTCTGATGTGACCTACTTAAATAAAATAGCTGGCGCTACCACTAGTCTCATGGCAATATCACTGGTTTCATGGCAACATCATTGTGTCTCAAGACAATGCTACGATACGTTAAGCCCTATAGATTACGTGTCATCTGAACATTTGTTTTTAAATTGAAACGGTTGACTTTGCAATCAAACCTCTAGCTGTTGCACGGTAAACGCATTCTTGATGACGACGACTTTCTCGCAGTATGGTCTTCCGTCCAATTTCTTGTCTGGTTCCCATCCCAACAACCTAATCAATAATTACATGAAAACAAGTTCATTCTATTTTTAATTACTTCTTTCATTTCTCATTATTTCAATCACTTAATATAGACAGTAACAAATGCACATTAATGTGCGTGAATCCGTTTACGAGAACATGAAAACAACATGTGTGCAGTCAAATACTTCGGCACATAAATAAGCATTGAAATACATTATGCTTGCTTATCTAACTGTAGTACCTCATAAATGTCTGATATCAAATCAATATCTATTCTCTAATTCATTCGCAAAGTTTCTACTTGTGTTGTCTGTCTGTCCTGCTAAATACTCGGAATGCTCAAGCGATATGAAAATTTGCTTTTAAACACTCGAATGAACACAACTTTTTTCAGTTCACAATTCACTTTAAATTCTGCTTTACAGCATTTCCCGTTTCTAAATAGTGACACTGAAAACTATATCCGTATCTGTGCAGTCCTCAGCTTTCTAAGAAGGACATTTTAAAATTACAGCTGTATTTATGTATTATATTACCCAAATTAATCTGTAACAATGTATTGCAGGGCACTGTGGTGTAGTGCCTTGGAGCTCCAGGTTTGAATCCACCTCAAGTTGCTGCATAGTGACCTTGAGCAAGTCGTTCACATGCAGTTGCTTCGTCGTGAAACTCTAATGCAATGTCCGCACGTTGTAGTCGGGAGCGCCTCTGAGTAAAAAGATTGAAGGGGCACTATTGGAAATGCAAGAAATACATTAAAAAAATAAATATTGGGTAGAGCTACTAGAAACCACATTCACTAGAGGGGGTGTGGGGGCCTGGTAGACATGGAAATTATACACAAATTATACAGTGTTCTGTGGTCACCTGTCACCCTGGATGGAACTCACCATTTCTGCTTCTCTTCGGCCTTCTTCTTTTCCTGTTTTGTCAGCTTCCTTTTCTTTTTCGTTGGATCGTATTGACCCTTCAGCTCGAATTTCGCTCGCTCGACGGTGATCTTATGACCTTTACAATCAGATCCATCGAGGATCGTCAGCGCCAGCTGAACAGATTCCGGCTTTAGAAAAAGAACAAAAGAAAATATACTTATCAGATTCTGATATTAGAAAATAATTGACATCAGGAAAGCAGGAGAATATACTTAACAATTCCAGATTTAGAAAACGTCCGTAGATAATTAACGTTAACAGATTCCGGTTTTAGAGAACATGAGAAAATAAAACGAACAGATTCTGGCCGTAGAAAATCTTCTAAAAAATATCACAAGAAGAGATTCCAGCTTCTGAACAACAACCACAGAAAATCTGACACCTGTTCCAAATGCCGCTGAATAATTTTGATTGATTTGATTGACAAATCGTCGGTTCTGTTGATTGAATAATCAACTAGGTCTTTGGCAGATTGTCAAAATGTAGCGGCAATGGTAACCAAAACAAACCAAAGATTTCAGACTTCACTGTTTCTCTTTTATTTCTATCTCCTTAAGCAAACAGCGCAACGCTTTAGTGGCGAGCTGCATTGTTTTCCAGTCACTCTCAGCACATTCTCATCATTAATCATGGTAGTTTGTGAACCAGTGCGGTTTATTTGCACTTAAAAAAGCCTGTTGACCAATCACATTTGTATCATTGCCATATTTGTCTGTTGCCATAAGTGTCTCTCGACACAATACTATGTCCATTTACAGTTCTTGTCCGGTTTTTATATATATATATAGAAAATTATATATGCAAAATTTTCATACATATGTCTATTGCCTACTTTATCTGTTATCCACTGTAAAATTTGTCCATTTGCCATACAAGTGCATATGTCAGTATCCCAAAAGTAACTACAACCAAAACATCATTTTGAATACCATTAAATAGCAGCATCTTCCATCGCCCTTGATACTTCCATCGGGATTTCGGTAGAGTTTCAGTTTCAGTTTCCTTGTGACTGGGTCGCTGGAAACCAGTCCGACTTTGTTCATCAGTTCGAGGTATTCGTCGTCCGTGATGTCGGTTGGCAGACCCGTCACATAGACATTTGTGTTCTTTTCGTCGTCGATATCAAACCACACTGCCAAAATAAGATATCAGATAAGAAACCACACTACCAATTGCCATCCGCATTTTGGTGTACAGACATGGACACACAAAGCTGTGTCTTTTAAGTTACAGTTACTATGTGTTTACCACTTCACTATACTTATTACATATATTCAGTATGGAACAAAGAAACTATATCTTTTCCATGGAACTATTTACAATGGAGCAATATCTGTTTAGCCAAGTAAAATTTGATACTTGAAAAACAGCCTAGAAGTACCTTGTAACTGACAGCGTAGTAGTTTCAGTCACAATATTTGTTTCTGATCTGACTGTTGCAGATATAATAAATGTTAAAAACACTGCTACTACTGGTACCACAATCCTGTTTCCTGAACAAAAGGGAGAATTCATTAATTAATTATTCCTTATTTATTATGTGAATTTATATAGCACCACTCTAAAACACAAAAGCTCTCTATACCACCGTAAATGAAGCTAAATATTGTTGAGAACGGAAACAAATTATCGTCGGGCATCACAGAGCAAAAAAGACGATATTATAAGCGATCGTTGGAATCGCATTCAAATTCTACACATGTACAAACATTCTTATAAACAAACTCTCAAACATGTTTACAAACAAGAAACCAAACATCACCTGGTTCCGGTGGTGGTTGCTTTCTTTTCTTTGTCTTATCATCAGCTTCTTCGCCGGACTGTTTGGCTGTCGTGTTGCCCGTCTGCTCCTGTTGCTCTGCATCTGGTGTTGCATGTGAAGCGCCTGGCACCGAAGCCGTTGGCGCCTCAGATGATGAAGTTGTCACAGGCACTGCTGCTGCTGCTGATGGGTCAGTGTAGTTGCCGTAGTTTAAATTATACTGAGCAATGAAATCGTCATTGATCTGGCGAAACCAAAAAACAATCAACAATATTTTAAATAATATTATCATCATTATTCAGTACTAAAAATTATATGACGGTCCACCCCAACATTGGTATCATGTAGGAAAATATACATCGGAAAATCAGGGAAATAGCATGTAAACTTGTGTTTTAGCTCTTGTTTAGAATTTCATCTGGAAAATTGTTTACAAAATTCTTTTCTTTCATTTTGTTAAAAAAGACAAGTTTTAGGGTCATTTTGATGCTCTTAACATGCCCATAATTAGTTT
The DNA here is from genome assembly GCA_949752735.1 of Lumbricus terrestris. Classification (NCBI taxonomy): domain Eukaryota; kingdom Metazoa; phylum Annelida; class Clitellata; order Crassiclitellata; family Lumbricidae; genus Lumbricus; species Lumbricus terrestris. Next base: position 6,555,936 of record OX457041.1, on the reverse strand, counting down.
GTTTAAATTAAGTTAATTAATTAATTAAATTGGAGAACTTTTTCCCTTACATATTGAGTTAGAATAAAATAGAGCAATAATTTTTTAGCAACCCACCAACAATGTTAACTCGCTGTACATGAATTCACTCGGGGTGCAGATGAAATGACAGAAATCTCAAAATAAATTTCTATCCTGGCAGGGATTTGAACCCCGACCTCACAGTTAACAGTTCAGCATGCTGACCAAGTCACTATAATATAACCTGTAATATACCCAAATACAATGCAAATATGGGCCGATTAAAGGGGGAGTGTAAGAGGTTCACCTTGCCTCCCCAAAACAAATTCTGTATATTTTATGTCCATGGTCATTGAAACCCCCAAATGGAAAGCCTCTTCTTAAACATTTCCTGCCTACTCCATCAGTGCCTCTAAAAGCGCTTAGAGTCATACATAGAGCTCAAGGTTTAAGCTGCATTTATGTTGGTGATTACTAAAACAAGAAAGTATAGTTCATCAATGCAAAAACACACACAAATGAATCAAATACAAGTTTATTATTACTAATATTTATTATTGTTAAATAAATTTGTAACGCGCGCAAGGTCAAACTGAATGTGAATCTGAGGTGCGGATAGTCAGCTGCCAGAGGAAGATGCAGTTAAAGGTCCATGTGCTTGAAAGCCAAGGAGAAGTATTGAGTTTTGAGCCGCTTTTTGAAGGAAGGAAGTGACATTGAGCAATGAAGAGAGAGCGGAAGTCGATTCCATTAAGTTTATTTAGAAAGCAGATTAAGTAATGCAAACTTGGGTAACTAACCATTGGAATCCACGCTCTACGACTCTCGTCAAACTCGAAGAATGTTCCATCTTCATCTTGGTAGTACTTGGACGTGTCATAGCCAACTTGCTCCACTTGTCTTTCTTGTTCCTCTTGCTTCAGCTGCTCTTCAAACTCCTGCAGATCTTCAGCCATTACCTAGAAAAACAACATCTACATAAATCGTAACAGAAGCCGAACCAGTGAAGTTTTCTGCCGAAATAGAGGTGGGCGCGATGAAAAAATTCTTGGTTAAATAGAAGTTGGACCAAATAAATAATTCTTACTTAAACAGTATTTTAACTTATGAAACCTTTATCCTTAAATGGCACCTCGAATAAGAAAGAGCGCCTGATAATTTGGCTGTAATATTAGTCCATGTGCCATTTAAATCGCCCAATAATGGCAGCGCCAGCTACGTTGCCAAAAGACACTGTATAGTACTCGAAAATATTGGGCAGTGGGCACGATTATCCAAGAATGTCCGGTAAACGTGTATTTTAGCGTCGTAAATTATTTTCACGCTTATAATGGCAGAAAAAGCGCCTTAAAATATTTCTGCCAACGTGCTATCGCCTAACTGATGTATTATTATACTAAGAATTTGTTAAAAAGAAGGAAATCGATTGAAAAATTGTAATATTTTGTCATAACAAACCGCCGATCGAAGTTGTTATTCAATTCTGACCCTTTCCGGAAGTTGCGTGCGGCAAGTGTGCAATAAGACAGCAGGCAAAAATAAGTAAGTAAGTAACATTCATCCAGCTTCTATTTCTCTAACCTTCATCCAGCTTCCATTTCACCTATAGAGAACCTTCATCCAACTTCTATTTCACTATAGAGAACCTTCATCCAACTTCCATTTCCATAAAAGTCCAGCTTTTTCAATTTCATAAGCTGTTTTATGAATCCAACTTCTGTTTCAATTATGATTCTTTTTCATCAATCCAGCTCCAATTTAAGCTAGAATATTTTTATTAACCCAGCTTCTATTTCTCGCCCGTTATTTTCGTCAACCCATCTTCTATTTCAGATATAAAAATACCATCATCCAGCTTCCATTACTTAAGCGTTTTTTAATCAATCCGGCTTCTATTTCAGATCTAGAAATAACTTCATCCAGCTTCCATTTCTCATTTTGAAGTTAGGACCGAAGTATTGACGTACACGTTATTTATAGTCGCATGGACCAATATACGTCGATGGTTTGTGCGCGTATACCCCAACTTCCGGGCAAATGTTGTGGTTCAATGGCGATTCGAACGGCGATTTCGCATGCGAAATGTGACATTTTTAAAACATATTTTTCTGTCAATACTCTTGTCCTTACCTAATTTTAAGCGTGCTGTTACATCAGTTGGTGAAATCTACGCTATTAGAAATAATTTGCGGCGATTTTTGTGTTATTAAAACCGTGAAAATAATTTACGACGCTAAACTACACGTTTACCGAATGTCCTATAAATATTATTTCGATGAGCCAGCGTTGCTTCAAATCGGTAAATACGGGAGCGCATGCGACCGTGTTCCGAAATGCATATTTATCGCAATCGTAATCTCGAGAGGGAACCAGCTCATATAAGCACAAATTTGGTAGAATTCTAAGCATAATTATAGTATCCGGGACCGACGTGTCGGTTAGGTTCAGGTTTAGGAGTCGTGAGGGTCTTTAGGGTTAGCTTAGGCGTCGTGAGGGCCGATTAGGATTAGGAATTGGGTTAGTGTCGTCATTCGGTCCCGGATACTATAAGTTTGCTGAATTCTCTTACCTCACAATCTCGTGGACAACAAATTAATAATACGAGGTTATATTAGTGAAATGTGGAAATCAACAACCGGAAGTTAAGAAGGTGAACGCCAAGAATTCTCAACGAAGCTAGAGGTGAGAATACAAACAAATGCTCTAGCGCCATAATTTTGTGCTATACAAACAGCGAAACGTCGCACGGATGATAGAATCAGCAGAACTCATAATAATTATCATAAGCGTTGAGGAGTTGCCAGGATCGTAACCTATGTCAGTTCTTTTGCATATTTTTGGTCTATGCGATGGATATTTTGGATGTCACCATCTCTTTTCGGATTTGTAATTTTTTTAATTATCGATCACAGCTTTCTGCTCAGGGGCTCTCCCGACTACAGCGCGGACACTGTATCGGAGTTTCAACCCAAAGCGCAAAGCAATTATAAGTTTATAACGAAGGACTTGCTCAAGGCTCAAAGTCCGTAGCCTACGCACGGCTTGAGGTGGATTCAAACCTGGAACCATCCGGCTTCCGGTTACCTAATCAACTAGGCTACACCTCATGATTTTGAGGCGCACATCGACAAGATATAGCCTTTTGCAAATACCGGACATCCATGTTGATGTACTAATGTTCGTCCTACGTGTTTTGGTCGTCCACGGTCACCACGGTTGCAACGTCTGTTTTGACATTGTTGGAGCTTAAGATACGTAGCCTAAACGTACATGCCCGTCCAGCAAAGTTTTGGCCAATGTCATGAAGCGCAAATTCATTCATTCATTCATTATTAGCATTTATATAGCGCCCCTTCAAGAAACTACTCAGAGGCGCTCCCAGCCCAACCACGGCAAAAGAAAAAAGATTTAAGGGACTTAAGGAATAAGGATTGACTGGTCAGGTGGAGGAGATGGAGGTTAGGGGGGAGGTCATTCCAGATTGACGGCCCCACAACCGAGAAGGCTCGACACTGTCTGGTAGCCAAGCGAGCCCGTGGAACAAGCAGTTGTCCCTTCGCAGCAGAGCGAAGGGCCCGACGCGCTACAATGTCAGAGACTGGGCGACAAAGAATGCGCAGGTAGGATGGAGCGCAACCAAGGATACAACGTGAGACCAGGGCAGCAATTCGATAATGCCCCAACGTTCTTCCTCCATAGGCCTACCGCTTTTCCTAGTTTTGATTAACTCTGTTCTAGAACTGACCCAGCTCTTTTCCGCTGAATCCAATTCAATTCAATTTTAAACCTATGTCACATCCTTCATGACCTCCTCCGTCCAATATACAATGCTCGACCCAAACCACATGATTTAATCCTACCTAGAGTTGATTCCTTTGCAAAAGAAGTTTTATTATTAGAATATTGTATGACTTTGCATGTTTCTATTGTTTATTTCTTCAGTAAACTATTAGGAATTTGCAAGTCGAATAAAGAATATCACCACCTCCGCCGCCACCACCACCACCGTCTGAATTCCTATTGGGACACTTCTTGTACAGACCGACTTTTTCAGAGGCGCGGATCCGGGGGAGGGTGGCAATCCCGCCATGGCCCTTATTTAGAAATTTGCACAGCACATGGACCCCATCCAGTGGCGTAGACAAGGGGGTTTCGGGGTTTAAACCCCCCATTGGCTTGTTTTTTAAAAGGTTATTTATCCACTTAAAAAAGAAACAGAAAACAATTGTTTGCAGCAGCAATTGGTTTTCTTACTTTATTCCATTTGTTACTTTATTCCTTTTTTTATTTACTCTAATACTGTTGGATTGGTGTCAGAAAGGGCATCCGACCAGGCTATAAATTAAGCCCTGCCCCATCATAAATTCCTGGCTATGCCACTGCCCCCATCAGCAATTGAGGCTTTCAATACATGCAGCAAAAGGCAAACTAGTATATATGACTAAAAAAGGTCATCAGATTTTAAATAACCGAAGTTGCCACGGTTTACAAACTGAAATTCCTGCATCCGCCCCTGAATCTGTTTACGACCAGCAATGGTAAAAGATGAATCAGTCAAGTGCTTTAATCTTAGAAAGGCCGTTTTCCTGTTCTTACACAAACTAAATACAACGTTGATTCTCTTCATTCAGTACTTGTACAATCATTCAATTCTGCACTGTACTTTGTGTTTGTGCGGCTGGCAAAGTCTACAGACCCAAGCAAAGGCGTCCGCAGGCATTTTTGCAGGAAGGCTAAACACAATGGCCAGGATTACAGTCTTTAAACAAGAACCTGAAAAACGAAAAGCAGGAAATTGATAACATGAGTATTGTTCATGGATATTTCTAACTGTAAGTTTATCAGTTTTACCTTTTGTATCATTAGTAGCCTATCATTAGTGGCCTATCATTAGTAGCCCATCATTAGTCGCCTATCATTAGTTGCCTATCATTAGTAGCCTATCATTAGTTGCCTATCACTAGTGGCCTATTAGTAGCCTATCATTAATTGCCTATCATTAGTAGCCTATCATTAGTAGCCTATCATTAGTGCTTTAGTCCAAAGAAAATTCTTAAAAACCAAAAATAGTTAATAAAATAAGCGGTCAATTTTCAATGAGTGTTCCACTTGTCTCTAAATGCGGACACCCATGGAACGAAGGTGGATAAAATCATAGATTATATCTGATATCAGAGTATCACTGTATTATATATATTTTTATTGCATTGCTATTTGCAAACAGTTGTATGAGCAATGAGCATATGCAATTATTGCTCCTGCCATGGCATCACGGTCGAAACTTGTGAGAGAATGGCTGCCCCGACTTTCCCATTAACTCAATAGTGGGTTTATTAATAATTTATTCTGAAGTTGTCTGAAATGGTAGAAATACAAGTAGAACCAGATAGAACAAAAGGTGGAACAAGTATTAAATTAAGATGGAACACGTTGTAAGTAAAGTAAGGTAGAACAAATTGTCTACAGTAAAGTAAAGTGGAACAAGTGCCGTTCATCATTAAAGTGTTAAGCACGAACAAGTTTAAGGTGGAACAAGTTAGAAGGAACATGAGGTAGAACAAGTTAGAACAGAAGCTGGAACAAGTTCAAACTAAAACAGGGATATAAATTCTACAGCAACAAACAACTGTGCCTGTAAACTTATAATTGTAGTAGCAATGGAGTAAAAAACAGAGCACATAATTATTATAAACAATTACTATAAACAAGAGTAACAGAAGTGAAGTTAATGTTAACCGTAATCTTCGAAAAATTTACATGAGCAGCCTGCCCCTAGGTCAGCCATTAACACGGCAATTGCAACTTCACATAGCACCATTTCACGAGAGATTTGCACGAGGCACTGGGAAATGCCCGGTGCAAAGCACATTCGTACTCGCTGTGCAGATTACAAATATTTACAGTTTAATTTACGTGTGCAGATTACATTGTTTACAAATGTCAGATTTGCAGTACAGAACAAAAAAACGCGTGTGATCGGTAAACTAGAATGGCCTTATTTTAGATGGATCAATTATATTGATATTACTGTTCAAAATGTCAACAAAATTATCGGAATCATATTTGCATGTACAGTGGAGACTCCTTATATAATTACAGAGGCCCGTTATCTTCAAGCATACTCTGTTAGAGTCAATATGTACAATTTTTGACGTTATACAATGCGACCTCTTTAAAACACGGAATTTAAATTTAAATTGGCTTGTTTGACCTACAAATCCTTCATCACAAATACACCTCCTCCCTACCTTCTCTCACTACTAACGCATTGCATTGCTCCTCATTAACCTGGGATCATCAAGCAGCGGCGCCCGCAGGATTTTTTCTTGTACGCACAGAAATTTTCCTGATGACCTTTTTTTTTAGTCAGCAGCCAAAAAATTTCCAAAAAACATACCTTTTCCATCGGCCGAAAAAACTGATGACCTTTTTTTTTAGTCATCGCGCTGTACGCACTTGCGAACGTGCGTACGTCTGCGGGCGCCGTTGTCATCAAGAATGAGTCTTTTATCTGAACCCCAATGCAGAATAGTTCTGGCTCGTGTGCATTCCATGTCTCTGCTCCCAGAGAATGGTATTGACTTTCGCTCTTGCTTCATAGCTCTAATTCACTTCCTTCTTTCAAACAGCGGCACAAAACTCACTATTTCTCCTCAACTTTCAAACACATGGATCTCTAACTGCATTTTCTCCTAACAATGCAACCTAGAATGGCTGCCAAAGTCGGCGCTACAGAGTTCCAGGCCTACCAGCAAATATCAAAATTGATTACCTATTCACTGGGCTAAAAGCCATGACTCAATAATTAATTAATTAAATTAATATTCAGCAAATAGAATATCGGCAATTTATACACAATCGTTGGATGAGTGAAATCCTGTGTTGCATGCTGCTAATGCGTTGGATGTTTGGCAGTTTTCAAACAACATCTGCTGAATAAACATTTGCAATGCTGAGATAATGGCTTAGACAGAAGCATACCAAACATTAACTAGTGCAGTTTCCAAGTTTCCAAATTTAAAAAAATTCAAAAACAGGAAATAAAGAGAAGTAATGGTGCAGGACTTTTGGTTTCCTTGACCCATTTGATTGGCCTGACCCATTTGGATGATTCTGACCCATTTAATTGGCCTGACCCATCTATATTGCCTTTGCCCATTTGACTGCCTTGCCAAGTTTGATTGCTTTGACTCGTTTAATTGCCTTGACACAATTGATTCCTTGAAATTTTTTAAAGCCCTGACACAGGATTTCAACTTTGCTTCTCCAACAAACTTCATTTTCTACTGGTATCGCTTGGATAAAGTGTTGCGCATTAAGCGAACAGCACTACAGAAGTCAGGAAATTTGATCACATTCACACTAAATCGTTGAACTACTGGCATAGATGATGATGTACAGAACAGATGATCTTGTACAGAACAGATGATGATGTACAGAACAGATGATGTACAGAACAGATGATCATGTACAGAACAGATGATGATGTACAGAACGGATGATCATGTACAGAACAGATGATCATGTACAGAACAGATGATGATGTACAGAACGGATGATCATGTACAGAACAGATGATCATGTACAGAACAGATCATCCTGTACAGAACAGATGATTATGTACAGATTACCATGTGCAGAACATATGATCTTGTACAGACCATATGATCTTGTACAGAATATAATGATCATTACAGAACAGAAAAATCATCCTGTACAGAAAAATCATCCTGTACAAAATAGATGATCACGCACAGAACAGATGATCTTGTACAGAACAGATCATCCTGTACAGAACAGATGATCCTGTACAGAACAGATAATCCTGTACAGAACAGATGATCATGTACAGAACAGATGATCATGCACAGAGCAGATGATCCTGTACAGAACAGATGAACATGTACAGAACAGATGATCATGTACAGAACAGATGATCATGTACAGAACAGATGATCATGTACAGAACAGATGATGATGTACAGAACGGATGATCATGTACAGAACAGATGATCATGTACAGAACAGATGATGATGTACAGAACGGATGATCATGTACAGAACAGATGATCATGTACAGAACAGATCATCCTGTACAGAACAGATGATTATGTACAGATTACCATGTGCAGAACATATGATCTTGTACAGACCATATGATCTTGTACAGAATATATGATCATTACAGAACAGAAAAATCATCCTGTACAGAAAAATCATCCTGTACAAAATAGATGATCACGCACAGAACAGATGATCTTGTACAGAACAGATCATCCTGTACAGAACAGATGATCCTGTACAGAACAGATAATCCTGTACAGAACAGATGATCATGTACAGAACAGATGATCATGCACAGAGCAGATGATCCTGTACAGAACAGATGAACATGTACAGAACAAATGATCATGTACAGAACAGATGATCATGTACAGAACAGATGATCATGTACAGAACATATGATCAATCATGTACAGATTATGCCCAGCTGGTCTCACTAAGGTCCACTCCTAGCAGAGATTACTTTCAACGATCTTCGATTCCCTACTCATCTCCGACGTTTGACCCGTCCGTAAAAAATCCGCCTAAGTCCATGATCTCGCTATTTGTTCTTCTGTGGCACTCCAGGCGGCACTTTCCCTGGCTTTGGTTTCGGCGTAGGCAGCGCGTACGTCGCTTTCGTGGACGACTCCGGCGCCGGCACTGGTTTTACCGCGGGCGTCACCTTCTTCAGCTTCACGTTGAAGCCCTCCTTCGGAAGCTGGAACTGTCTCGGCTGAGTGGAAGACGAAGAACTGGAGTCATACTCCTCCGACTCTTCCGTGACCTTGGGAAACGGAAGCTTGGGAATCGGAACGGAACTGGGATTCGCGATGTTCGGCAGGGAAGACTTTCGCGGCTGTTCCGTCCACGGCGGATTGCGAATCTCCGGCATCGATTCCTGATGTGTCATCAACCTTGACGGGCTCTCCAAGGTCGTTTCATCCGCTCGCTGTTGCCGCATCGGGTTGCTTTCCATGATCATGTACATGTCGTCCGATGTGACGGAAACGTTGTTTTCCGCTTCGAGGTCGATGTAGGAGTCATCTGGAGAGCTGTTCTCCTCAGCCACGCTGTCCGGTTTAGCGATCGTCGTCTTGCCCAGTCGTGGAATGGGAATGGCCGGACGCGGTACCTGCTGGCCGAGGACTCGTGGCGGAAGAGGTGGCGGCTCGAGCGCTCCGGGGCTTGACAGTTCCTTTTCCAGTTTCTGGAGGCAGACGGACTGTGGACAGGAAAGGAAATTGAAATAATTAACTGATGAAGGAATATGAATCAATGGATGAATTTTATTATTCAGTCAATCATTGTCTTGTATTGTATTGTAAGTAAGTAAGTATTTTCTTTACTACTCCACTTACAAACGCACAATGGGACACAGAACATCATCATAATACATCGAAGTAATAATAGGTAATAAAAAAACGTGCAAATTAAAATCACAAGTTCAATTATAATATAATTACTGGACTATTATCGTCAAACAAGTTAACTATATAGCATTCTCGTGATAAACCCCTTTCCAATCAACGAAGATGATCATGTACAGAACAGTATTGAAAATACAGTATTGTATTGTCTTGTATTGTATCAATAAATTTATATAGCGCCACTCGCAGTGCACGCTAATCAGAGGCGCTCCGAGTGCGTGAGATCAAGAGAGAAAAAGTGGCCTTGCGTCGCTGAAAAGAGGCATTTGGCCGACCAGTTAATAATGAGGAATGCGTCGAAGGAGGAAGCTGCTTCCACAATGAAGGGCCAATGATAGCAAAGGCAAACGTTTTAGATGTGGCGGTACTAGCTCATGGGACGAAGATATCAAGCCAGTCAAGACTCAAAGGAGTGGAGCGGGCGAAGAGAAGTGGCGGGGGTTGGCAGACGGATGAGGTCACATAGATACTTGGGAGCTCGGCCAGGATACAACCGATGTATTGGTCGAGTATACATTATGTTTTGACAATTTTTATAACTGAAAGAAGGAATGAAGAAGGTGATGATATAGTCCATCTATCCTATCTGTCTTTTCTTATTATTAGATGATGATAGAGTGCTTCGCATAGATTTAAAATAAATGTTTTTCCAGATCTGCTTGAATATTCATATGCAATTATGCATGATAGGAAGAAATTTTAAAAGTGCATTGAAAGTTAACTGCAATTTAAAGACTGCTTTCTCCTAAATTAGTGTCAATTATGTTTAGAAATAATTAGATATACCTTGTTTAGTAAGTAATTTCTGCCAGAAATCTGTATATTTTTATATATTTTTCAAAAATTACTGAAGAATTATTCCTGCACAAAATCTGATGACAGCCATAAGTAAAAAATTTCTGTCTTGAAATAAAAAAGCAGTGGAGTCTCCTACCCTGCGATTGCCTCTTGGTTTTGGAAGAAGTTTCGGTGCCATCTCCTCTGGTATTGTCTGAAAGACAAAGGAAACAAAACTATGTCAGGGTTCACGTCACAGTCTCCAGAGAATTTAGTGCAAAGTTCAAAGGGTCAAGAGGAACTAGGGTTATTTCAATTTTATTTATTTATTTAGATCTCGCATTTGCTATAGCGATCCTTCAAGCTCCCTACTCAGAGGCGCTCCGACCTACAGCGCAGACGCTGCATCGGAGTTTCACGCCAAAGTGCACGAGCAATTGCGAGTGAAAGACTTGCTCAAGGTCCTTACATGACAGCCTTAGGTGCAATCGAACCTGAAACCCTCCGGCTCCAAGGCACCGAACCCACCACCACATCACCCTGCCCCACGGATTTACTACTGGATTTTTTGGCAAACCGGTTTTCGGTTGTAGAAGTCCAACTTGAAACCATCTTTCGGTTTTCTGATTGGGCTCTGTAGAAAAAATCCCGCTAAATTTCCAGGAAGGTCAAGAAAAAAATGGTACAGGGTTGGCAGAGTTAAATAGGTGAAAAAGCTGAAAAGCTCGGCACTTACTTCATCAATATCTATTCCACTTGTTGTACTAGCACGGCTTCTCACGCTACATGTACTTTCACGACCTACAACAGATGCAAATACAAAATGCAACAAAATTGTGCTAAGGGCTTAGAAACTGTGTCAAGGGTCAATAAAATCGTGCCAAGGGCCGAGAAACTGTGTCAAGGGCCGAGAAACTGTGTCAAGGGTCGATAAATTGTGTCAAGGGCCGAGAAACTGTGTCAAGGGTCAAGAGATTGTGCTAAGGGCAAAAATTTGTCAGGGTAAAGAAATCTTTCACTCGAAACTGTAAACTTACTTCTTTCACTTCCTGCTCTGTTGGCTCTTGAAAGGCCTGGTTTCAATATACACTTCTGAACATTGCGAGACCGGCATTATATCAACTTACAAATGTCATAACAACAATAAAAACATTCATTCATCAATTCAAACCGACAAGTATGCAGCGAGGCAACATGATATACAAGATGAATTGATGATGATAAGTTTAACAGGAGTCTAATCTAACTTTATGGCATCCTGCAATGCTCCATCTGTACCACTGGTCATTTACAGTCACCCCCCCCTTAGAGATTGGAATGGCGAATCAACCTTATGAGGTCAGCTGGCATTGAACCCTGCATCCTTCTTATCTTCGTGCAAGCGTGTAACCATCACCCCACTCCATTTAATTGAATTGCAAAATATCGCTTACTACTACTTGAGGTTGTGCTTGAGCGATCGGTACTAGCGTCCGGTTTCGTGGGTTTTGCTGATTTCAAAGCCTCCACGGCCGAAGGTCGCGGCGGCTTTGTGTAAGGCTGAAAGAAAACATCATAATCGTCATCATTTTCATCATCATCATAATTGTTGTCATCACCGTAATTATCGTAATAATCGTCATCGTAATAATCGTCATTGGCATCATCGTCATCGTCATCATCATCATCATAATCATCATCACCATCATTGTCATCCCTTTCATGATCTCTGTCATCATCTTCATCACTCTAGTCCCTGTTGTGACAGTCGCAACAATCAGTCTACAATAATCACCACCACCACCACAACACCAAACCACCACTACTAAAAGTCTACCATAATCACCACCACCGACACCAACACTATAACCAAAATCACCAACACCACAATATTTGTCCCAAAAATATCACTACAACCACCACCACACCAATCAGCCACTAAACCTCAAACACCACTATCACCACCAACACGATCACCACCACCACCACCTCACCAACCAAAACCACAAATATCACAGCAATCACCAACGTCACTACAACCACCACCAGCATCACAAAAAAACCACTACTACACACACCACAAATATCCCCCGATATTCATTACATTACCCAGATATTGGATGTGGTAGGAAGACATACCATAATTTCTGGAATGTACTGGCTGACGGGCGCCGTGGCTCCCTTTCGCCCAAGGATGTGTGGAAACTGAAAAGCCTCTTTCTTGCAATACTTCTCGTTCTCCTCTCGAATCTTCGCCAGCTGATCCTATGAACGAGCGAAACCAAAACAAAACGCTGATCAAAACAATTGTATTGTATTACATAGACTATTGTTCTGCTGTATGCATCGCAAATAAATTTATCATCGTTGCTGTTGAAATATTACTATAATCATTTTCGGCATCATCATCATCATGATTAGATAAGATGATTAGAACAGATGATCATATCAGATGATTAGATCAGAAGATTAGATCAGACGATTTTACAACCTCCTTCTGCTTGATGGACGCTGGTTTCTTCTGGTATCGAATCTGCCATTCCTTGAAGAGAACCTCCGCGTCTCCCATCGTCAGCTGTTTGCTCTTCACCTGCTCCATGATTCCGATCAGCTCCTGCTGGTTCCGAGGGATCGTCGTAGGGGGACCGTCCTCAATGAATCGCGTGGGGGCGCCACGCTGCTGTACTGTAACGTACAGTAACAGAACGTAATGTAGGAGAAGATAGGATAATGTAGAACAAGACAAGATATGACAAAGTAAACTAAGACATGACAGTGCATAAGAAAAAAGCAAAAGGTAGGTATGATGTTTGAGGTATCTAAAAGGTATTATATGGTATGGTTAGGTTTATGACTATTCGTAAAAAAAACTTTTTTGCCTTTTTCTTCTAAAAAATCACTCTTTTTTATTTTTTACTTTTTGTTTCATTTTTTTTAAATTATTTTTTTTACCTGATCTTATTTTTAGATTTACTGTCTGTGATTAAGTCTGATATCCCGTACAATGTCTCTGTACTTTCAAGCAAAGCTCGAGGGTATGTACCATAATATATTCTATTTTGTGAAAGGTACGTACGTTTTTAACGTACCCTGTTTTAGGGTACGTAAACAATAAAAAATACATTAACCACATCATTGCTCATTGTAAGAATATTCAATTTAATTTAAGCTAACAATCACAACCCAGTGTACAGCGTAGTGAATTACTGCAATGCTATATTGTAGGTCTATGTTTATCCAGCATAATAATATTGCACTTAATGCACTAATGTCAGTCAGTCGGCTCATTTCTGCTGCAGAATTTAAAAGTCCAACTCTAAGGAAAAGGAATGACAGTGCAATTTGCATTAAATTAATTATAACAGAAGAATTTATCGAATTAAATTTACTGCTGCGCTACTGGAAGTATCGGTTTTCAATGACGCATACTGTTGACGTCAGGTTGATTATACGTAGACTATGGGTCGCAGACTAAACCGTAATTTTTTCATGTATGGTACGTACCATACGCATATTGTATTTTTGAAAGGTGCGTACATGTTTTAATGTATTCTATTTTTATGGTACGCATACCTTCGAGCTACGCTTTCAAGGATATTCTGTCAATTGAGGTCACTTAGTTGACCGTTTAACTAAGTGCTTACTAACAAAGCTGTTTAATTTGCTTGTGCTGATTGAAACAAAATAGATAAAATAGAGTTAACACTGATTAAAATAAAATAGAGTCAACAACGTTTATAATTTAAACTTTAGTGCAAGATGTAACAAAGTACAATTATTATTTTTTCCCTGCTTTATACCATTTCTTTATTCGGTTTTTGTTGTTCTAAAAATCTATGGTTTAAAGCAAAGTAGTGACCCCAATACATTAAAGCATGTACCATCTGTTGAGGAAAACACATTGGCTGATTCTACACGTGTGTGTGGGCCGCCACTGGTGAGCCTCCTTCAAAAGAAGACAGTGCCTCTGATTTGTTGTACTCTCTTAAGGCGGTGCTATATAAATGTTCACTTACAAACACAGTTATATTACGCAACTGGAGACACGTACGTTGGAGTCGACTCTCGTACGGGTTTTCCAGTTCCTCCACGTAGCTCTGCGAAAGCGCTCCGATCTTCGCTGCATCGGTCGCCCGAGACTTTGCTGCTGGAAACAGGAAGACAGCGTAAAGTAACAACTAGAAGCAGTGCAACTAAATGTACATAATGTAAGTTTAATCATGGATATGTGTGGTTGAACTCTTCTCAAGAGAGACACATCAGATGAATTTTCACAGATGTACCACATGATCGAAGTTAACAACAGTCAGCATTGATTTCATCACAGAGTTGGGGCTCTGCCTGTCTCTCTCTGTCTCTCTTTCTCTCTGTTCTGCCTAGACCTGGGAGTGACTTTGGTCAGCTAATCTGACCCCACTTGACCCTAAAGTGACTTGAGGTCGACTTGAAGTCGACTTCTTGGAGTCAAAACGACTTGACCCGACTTGGCAGAAAAACAACCGACTTCTGACTTGAAGTCGACTTCTGACATGGTAATAGCCATTAGCTTATAGGTCTACGCACGGCTATTAATGCAAGAAGTCAAGCCAATTTCCTGGCAAGCATTAATTTCAACACTTAATTGATGCATGGATTTGTTAAAGTTTTATTAAGCCCATTCCAGACTGTTAATTTGTGTTTCAGTTTGAATAGTTTTGTGATGCTTTGGGCCATTTATAGGGCCCAGTGGCCTAGACATCGCGACGTCAAATTGAAATTTATTAGGCCTATGAATTTTAGCTTGTAGGACTAATTATTCAGGTTACACTCATTACTATTATTATTTTTATTAATAATATTAATATTGAATAAATTTGAAAAACGCGCAAGGTCTAAGATAAAAATGGGGGACCGCGGACTGGTTGCACTGAATGGCGTGTTATGATGGGCCTAATTTGTAATTCTGTTTTTATAATTATTCAGCCAATAACATCATTCCGCAACTTAGCAAATAGCATTGCAAGTGCATCATCTGTCAGTAGGCTACTACTACTATAGTAGCCTAGGCCTATATACTCACTGACAGAAAAGTCTTTCGTTGTCCAATCGACCTATACAATAGTTTTTTCGTCTGCAGACAACAGTACTGCAGATGCAGCGTACCAAATTTAAAGTACCGGTAGCGCCAAACTGTCGATTTATTATAGGCCTTGTATAGGATCCAGCTTTCTTTGCGCCGAATTCACTGACCACTAGAAGTTCACTGATTTGCTCATGTTCATGTCATGTGCAAATATTTTAATAACTTTTTCAACATTTTAATTAAGCGCATGCCAATTAAAGCGCGACGTTTTAGCACAGAATAAAAAATTATAGGCCTATGAATAGATCGGCAAACGGCAGTCTGCACGATAGCCTACCGGCAAAAATTAATCAGTAGGCTAAGTCTCTGTTTAGCAAAGGCGCCTCATTCATTCTTTTAAACACACTACAAAACTTACAAAGCTGCTTAAATGTTGTCCTCGTCTCACGATCATTGGTTTGAAGTGACAAATTTAACTATGTTTGTGTTTCAAGTCGGTTTAAGTCGACTTGTGGTAAAAACAACTTGAAGTGACTTCTCTCTACAAAATTCGACTTGGGGTCAGTTGCGGTGAGCAGAAACGACCCGACCCGACTTGGGATGACCAAGTCGACTGGGGTCGACTTATTGGGGTCGACTCCCAGGTCTAGTTCTGCCTATCTCTCTCTCTCTGCATCTCTGTCTGTCTGTTTGTCTTTCTCACAAGTGGCAACACAAGACAGACCAGCTATCTTTTTCAGTGCATTGCAATCATAATCCACTGAGCATTTAATGCCACTGACTTCCAAAGTCACTTGAGGCAATTTTCCTCGGCTGATCAAGTCTCAGTAACCCCAGTCTTAGACATCTCAGAATAGTTTAGAACTGTTGTATTCCCGGATAAATTACAAAAGTATAAAAATAACAAAAAAATAACAATAATTATAATAGCAACAGCAATAGTAGTATTAGTAGTAGTAATAATAATGATGATGATGAAGATAATGATAATAATTATAGTAATCAACAATAATGATGATAATAATAGAAGTAGTAGCAGCAAAAGCAGTATCAGTACCAATATCAATAACAATACTGACCAGCTGCTTTTGCCGGCACATAGTCTTTACTCCAGCTGGCGAACTGGTTGACGACCGTCAATTCGGACGGTACGTCTTCATAATCGTATTCATCACCACTTTCGTCGGCATCTTAAACAAAGGAACATTGCAACAATAAGGTAAGGTACAGGATGAGTGATGGTGAGGTGATGGTAAGGTGGTGGCAAGTTACAGTTCGGTAAGAGAAGGCAAGAGAGGTAAAAGAAAAAGAGGAGGCAATTTGAAGGTAGGTAGAGTGCTCAAGCAAATATAGGCAATGCAAGAAAATGTGATGCAATACGTGGAAAGGTAGAGCCAGGCCGAGTAGGATAGGCAAGACAAACATAGTCAAGTTGTCATAATAAAAATAAAACATAATACTGGCAATTACAATTAGAATTTTTTTAATTTTAATAATAATAAGACACTTTTGCGCTGCCAGATCTTGACATGTGTTAGCCATCACAGAATTAATTTTCACTGCTTCAGATTATCTGTTGAGATACTCATGAGAGATATGTATGTGGCACTTCGGGTAAATAAATAAGATAAATATAAAAAATGATGATCAGACTCTGGTAAAAAATGACAATAAAAACTGAAACAATATTCAATGAGGTAAAAAAGTTTAATAAATGCTAATGAATGAATGTAAATGTTTCTGAGAAGCACAGCTGCAAGCAAACCGGACTGACCTTGCTTCATGCCTCGGTTGAGGTAATCGCCCTGAACTGGATTGCTACCTAAACATCAAAAACATAAACAAGATGAAGAAACTGAGAAAGGTTCGATATCTCAGCTCTTTCAAATATAAAACAAAGGCTGCTCCTGAAATGAAAAGGTAACATTAGCTTTTCTCCTATGCTTCTCAACAAATCCTCAAAGCATGATTTAAGATAGAGGTAATACATATCTCTACACATGGTGGCTGAAAGTAGCCCAATTTAGTCTAAGGTAGTCTAGCTTGATTTGTTCCAACTATTCACTGGTTTTCTGCAAAGCCATCCATGAAATTCTTAGTATCTGCCAGACAGTCTTTCATTTCGAATCAATTTATCCTCATCTCCAATATCAGATTTCTCCATGGTCCATCCTTAGCAACCATACGTTGCAACTGACCATATCAGTGCCCTCAAAAGTCTTACTTTCTGCTGTCACCAGTATACCATGGCTTTCCCTGATACATACATCTGATGGGCCAACATGACTCTTCACTGACATCTGATGGGCCAACATGATTCTTAGTTTACATCTGATGGGCCAACATGATTCTTCGTTTACATCTGATGGGCCAACATGATTCTTCGTTTACATCTGATGGGCCAACATGATTCTTCGTGATCTCTCAAGACAGCTTTCTCTCTCTCTCTCTTGGTCTAACGCACTGGGAGCGCCTCTGGTCGGCGTGCACTGTGAGAGGCACTATATACATTTATCAGTGGCGTAGTCAGGATTTTATGATGTTTTTGGGGGGTTTTATGGCCTGGCCGGATGTCCTTCCTGACACCAACCCAGCAGTATTACAGTAAATAAAAAGGGAATAAAGTAAAAAAGAAAATAAAGTAAGAAAAACAATTGCTACTACAGGCAATTGTTTTGTTTTTCTTATTTAAGAGAATAAATAACCTTAAAAAACTTTTTCCTAAGCCAATGGGGGGTTTAACCCCCGAAATCCCTCATTGGCTACACCACTGAAATTTATCGATACAATACAATACATACAATTAAATTCCAACGACAAAGACAACTTTTTTCTCTCTTGGCCTAATGCATTGGGAGCGTCTCTGGTTGGCGTGCAGTATGAGAGGTGCAATATAAATTTATAGATACAATACAATACAATACAATACAATACAATATAATACATACAACTAAATTGAATAGACCAAAAATGTGAATAGCAAGGCAAGCGAACCTCGCATGATAATGTACGAGTCGTAGAGCTGCTGGAACGTATCACCTTCACCCTACGCAGAAAGAAAAACAGACTGCATGATGATTTCATTGCTGTTGTAACGACAAGAATTTAAATAGCATCATCATTCATCAGTGTGAAGCTACTTCTAAATAAACTTCACGTACTTTGATGCACAACTTTTTTAAAGTGGGCAAAATAAAATCCCTAGTCTCAGGCAAATGGTTTTTGGAGTTTCAATTCAAATATGGGGTCATTGCATAATTACGTAACGCTCGAGGGTGGGTGGGTGGGGACATTGAAAACGTTACGAAACGCTACATGGGTGGGTGTGGGTAGCTGAACGTTACGTAACGCCTTGAAAAAATTTATTCATGAATATTAAATTACCATCAAATGACACTTTAGACATGATGTGATCGAAGTTTTTAAACTTCGTGACATTGATTTAAAACTTAGCCGAAGTAGGTCTATTTATCTGAATAAGATCCGGCAGTAGACATCAGTTAGGACCTACATGACAGGTCAATTCTGTTCTCCCATTTGTGCAAACCGGAAACCGCTGTTCGAATTGTTTGGATAGTTTTACCAAAGGAACCACGTGGTAGGCCTAATTGGCAATCATTTCCTGACATCGAAAAGCCACTTTGAAGCATGTCTTACTTAGTGGACACGATCTCAAACATTTAAAATTAATGTTAAACAAAACTCGGCAATATTTCTATTAATAATTATCGAAGTGCCCAGACTAAGCAAATAATTAGTTCATCTTAATTTTAATTAATTGTTAATGAGCCAGTGAAACTTTTCAGCAGTGTAAAATTTTATTCTTGAGGGAAAAATTTAAGAAAATTGCAGTTCACGCATGACTGTCATTTATATAAATAAAACATTGTGTATATTTTAAGCCTAGTCTAGGCCTACTGACAAATTATAATTCACATGCACACTTATACTATATTAAATTCGCTATGAAAATATGAATTATAATTACACGCTCACATAAGCCAATAATATACCTGAATCTCAACCGATTTTTCGTAATAATTATTACGTAACGCTGGGGATGGTGGGCGGGTCATAGGAAACGTTACGAAGCATTACAGGGTGGGTGGGTGGCTCAAAAACAGTCATTTTCAGCATTACGTAATTATGCAATGACCCCTATGCTAAATTCAACAATGATGCTTCCTTTCTGAAGACAGATTTATTCATTCATTCATTCATTCATTCATTCGTTCATTCATTATTCATTACGTGAATTTGTTGATCCATGGCCTGCCATGAGGTCCCGTATGCACTTTGGTGTTGGGGGAGTTTCTCACTTCCAATCAGTCAGTGGGTCCCTGGACATGAAAAATCACCGAGGTGCTTGTCCCCCATGACGTCACGAATGGCGCAATTGCAAAATCCAATATGGCCGCCACCGGCCATATTGGAAAATTAGTCTTTATTATTTCTTACACGATATACAAGTGTAATAGCTCTAATAGTACTAATTCAGGTATGTAGAATTCATTTCTGATATTGATTTTGTCATCCGGTGTCATCTGAAGGTCATACGGTCATTTTCAAGGTCATTTAATACATCCTTTTCATTTATCACAGCATATGCACTTGTAATACCTCAAATAATACTGATTCAGGTATGCAGAATTCATTTCTGATATTGATTTTGTCATCCGGGTCAACTGAAGGTCATAAGGTCAACGTCAAGGTCATTCTTGAATTTTTATATTACTTACTTCATATGCACGTGTAATACCTCAAATGTTATCGATTCATGTATGTCGAATTCATTTAGGCTATGATATTGTTTTTGTCATCCGGGTCATCTGAAGGTCATAAGGTCATTGTCAAGGTCATTGTCAAGGTTATTGTCAAGGTCATTGTGTCGCATCAATGATGCGGATTATAACCTGACCTAATACTGACATTTTCTTGGAAGCAGTGCACCGAAGTTTCCATCCCATCTGCGATTTAATGGCTCTAGTTTTGCCTCGCGTTCTTTGTGTTGCAAGTAGTTGGCATGCTCTGCATGTGCACCAGGAAAGCCCCTCGCTGGATGTGGCCTCTGATCTCGCTGCTTGTATGAGGAACAGCGTCAATTCCGACTGTGGATGTGATATAGTTTTCTAGTCTCAGCTGGTCGAACGTCTCACAGGTTGTATTTGACCTTTCTCCAGCCCAGATACGTACCAAGTACTTCTGTGCTAATGCTGCATCTTGTTCTAACAGCGTGACTGTCTCTCCAAAGTTCGTTAGATATTGTACAGTGTTGCAGGCTAAAGCTGCTTGTTTGGATCGCACCTTACTCATGCAGTCGTCTCCTGTCAACACATGTGACTTGATGACTGCTTTGGCCAGGGCTGCTCCACGTTCGGAAACCGCTTGATGAAGAGGAAGCGTTCGCCGATGTTTACCAGTGCCATACTGCTGCCACATCTCCTGCAACCCCAGGTCAATGAAATATGGTGTGTAGCAATAATGCGAAAGTGTCCGTGTCATTTGAGACTACGACAAATCTCTTGCACCGTTGCACACAAACAGCCCAGGCTGTCCAGTCTACGTGCAGCACCAGCCTGGCATCCGCCTCCTCGATCCAGTTCAACAGGTCTGGGATCTCTTCTCCGCCAGTCGACATTGCGGGAAGTGCTTCATCTTCAGAAACAAGAGAGCTGTCAATGACTGTAACATTGCCATAGGCTCGATTGCTAGCAATATCTCTATCCAGAATCTGCAGATTTTACTTGTTTTCCAGCGATGCCTAGAACTTTTCAGGTTCATGAGGAATTGGCGTGTATCTGTTCATGCTGAAAATTTCGATGCCTGATGTTGTGTCAACACGCCGCATGCGCTCCCCTTTCTTAAGAGACATTTCAATGTAGGAGTCGAGTACCAGATGGATGTACTTCACATTTTGGCCAAAGGGAGAAGCTGAGATTATGACGGCCTCGATAACCCTACCAATATTGGGGAATTGCGTGAGTGGCAGCTGTCGAATCCTTTACATGAAATCTACCACAACATGAGTGTCAAGATTAGACTCCTGGCACCATTTGGTGAGGTCAAGTTTAGGTTCAATCTCTCCCACAAGTAGCGACTTTGTTTGTGTGAGCTGGAATATCGCCATCAAATAATGGAGACGCTGAGACGAAATTGTGTGAAAGTATCTGGCTGATTGCCTATACCCCGTTCTTTAGCAATGTTCATGTTCCTATGTGCCTCTGCTCTGTCCTAGGATGACAGTTCATTCCTCTCCTTTTCTATTGTTGATGCGATCTTCTGAGGCTAGTCGGTGAACCGTGGCAGTTTCGACTTCGATATCTCATCCTAATTTTCTTTGTCTTCTCTACTAAGCGATCCCATCTGTCCGAGCGGTAGGCATCCTTGCTATCCTCGAGAAAATGAACGTGGAGCATCCCTGGCCAAAGCAGTCATCAAGTCACATGTGTTGACAGGAGACGACTGCATGAGTAAGGTGTGATCCATAAAAGCAGCTTTAGCCTGCAAACCAGTACAATATCTAACGAACTTTGGAGAGACAGTCGCGCTGTTAGAACAAGATGCAGCATTAGCACAGAAGTACTTGGTACGTATCTGGGCTGGAGAAAGGTCAAATACAACCTGTGAGACGTTCGACCAGCTGAGACTAGAAAACTATATCACATCCACAGTCGAAATTGACGCTGTTCCTCATACAAGCAGCGAGATCAGAGGCCACATCCAGCGAGGGGCTTTCCTGGTGCACAGAGCATGCCAACTACTTGCAACACACAAAGAACGCGAGGCAAAACTAGAGCCATTAAATCGCAGATGGGAGGGAAACTTCGGTGCACTGCTTCCAAGAAAATGTCAGTATTAGGTCAGGTTATATAATCCGCATCATTGATGCGACACAATGACCTTGACAATAACCTTGACAATGACCTTGACAATGACCTTATGACCTTCAGATGACCCGGATGACAAAAACAATATCATAGCCTAAATGAATTCGACATACATGAATCGATAACATTTGAGGTATTACACATGCACATAATGTAAGTAATATAAAAATTCAAGAATGACCTTGACGTTGACCTTATGACCTTCAGTTGACCCCGGATGACAAAATCAATATCAGAAATGAATTCTGCATACCTGAATCAGTATTATTTGAGGTATTACAAGTGCATATGCTGTGATAAATGAAAAGGATGTATTAAATGACCTTGAAAATGACCGTATGACCTTCAGATGACCCCGGATGACAAAATCAATATCAGAAATGAATTCTACATACCTGAATTAGTACTATTAGAGTTATTACACTTGGATATCGTGTAAGAAATAATAAAGACTAATTTTCCAATATGGCCGGTGGCGGCCATATTGGATTTTGCAATTGCGCCATTCGTGACGTCATGGGGGACAAGCACCTCGGTGATTTTTCATGTCCAGGGACCCACTGACTGATTGGAAGTGAGAAACTCCCCCAACACCAAAGTGCATACGGGACCTCATGGCAGGCCAAGGACTATGTACAGCGCCTCTTCAAGGGTACTACTCAAAGGTGCTCCAACCCCAGCGCAGCTAAATAAATATGTCTTAAGATGAAAGAGGAATGTCTGAGATAGAGTTCCAGAAAAGAGCGGAGCATCAAGGGAGGCCATTCCAGGTCGAGAGTACTGCCACAGAGAAAACACAGTTCTGTATTGTGGAGCAGAATGGACAGAGAGCAGACTTTGTTGAACAAACGGAGCGAGAGTGGTGAGCACTAAGAGCACGGCTGAAAAAGGTTTAGTAGATGAGATATACGAAGAGAAAAGAATCATGTAAACATGGCAAAAATGTTAAATGCAACTACGGTGCTTGGTTTCTCAAGAGAATTGAAATATGCTGAGCACTTAAACATGTAATGTGTTCAATCAATCAATCAATCAAAATATTTTTTTCCCAAATCAAAGAAATCAACGTTACATATCACTGTAACACGGCTAAAGAAATGGAAACTCTAAAAAGATAAAGATAACTAGGGAACCATATTACCAATTAAATAATTCGATAGCAATACAGATGCTGGTCTCAACTAAAGTAGGTCAAAACATTGCAAACATACAGTGTGATAAAGCAAAAACGTGAAAAAGAACAAACAGCATGAATTGAAAACAGGAAACAAAAAACTGAAACTGAAACTCACAACACTGCTGAGCCTATAAAAATTTACTTATCTAGAGAGGAGAGATTATATCACAATGCATGTGAAAATGCACGTAATGTTAAATACAACTATGATGCCTCTATCTGTCTGTTCTGTTAGTAGCTAAGATTGATGTTAATTAAGATAACTGCATAACTGTACACTGTACCCGGTTGCGATCTGTCAGCCGGATTGTTGAATAAACAAAAATTATTAAAAAAATTATTATTAGCTCAGAACAGGCCAAGAGAATTTAAATATAATATTATGTCAAACAAGCTAAATAAAACAATGGCATCAAAATTCTGAGCAATCTAAATCCCAACCCCAACTCAATCAGACCAAACGCTCGTCAGGTCAATTACCGTAACAATCGCGATCAAAACAAAGCATTTCAAACACAAATTATCCGCCGACAAAAACTAACAAACACGGGCAGTTCTTAAGATTGCATTTTCCGCAACTCACCTCCCTGAAGTTCTCGAACGTTGTGGCCAGCGCCGTGTGATTGTTGGAACGTGCAACTTCCTCCGGAAGCTTTCCATCGGAATTGTAGGTGCAGTAGGAATGTCGAGCATCTGGTAAATCAGTCAACTGCTGGCTCAGTTCCCGAAGACCATACTTCGCCGTCAGATGGAACATCGTCGGAAGCTCCAAACCACTCGCATCTGTAACACAGCAACACGCAAATTACTACACAGCGTAATCTGAAACAGCAGTCGTAAACATTAAAAAAATTAGTTTTGCAAAGCGTAACTTCTAAAACAACTCTGATAAGCAACCCGTAAATAATTATGCAGCATAATCTAGCGCAACAATTGAAACGTAGATTAAAAATCTGTCAGTCTTGCAAAGCGGAAACAATAAAAACAAACAGTGGTCCACAAACCTAAAAAAATCACATAAATCATAAACTTTATACAGCTACCCCACCGGTGGGTCTCAAAAGTCCCCAATCCCGTGGACATTTCCCCCCATTTCAGCGGGTCTCAAACATGCAACAGTAAGGAACCAAAATCACTCGCCTGCATTGCGATATCGGTGAACGCCGTGGAAGTATTCGAAAGCGACGACCGGGATGAGGTCGTCGATTTCGTCGCGAAAGATTCTCGACATTCGTTTGTCGACATCGTCGTTGAGCAGACGGCTTTCGCTGAGGATGCTGCAAAGTTCGTTGAGCTGACGAATGTAGATGAGGTGAAGACCGACGATGGCGTCCAGCAGAGGAGACGCGTACTCGAGATCCTCTGAACCAACAATCTTGCCCTGAATGAAGAGCTGCGCTTTCAACGTACCTGCGCGACGCTCTGAAATGCGTCCAACATCAAATATTACAATCAATATTAATCGTTAATGATTAACTAATTAATTACGAGTTTATTTGATCTGGTCAGAGATTGGAATGATTTACTCAAACTGTTAATCTGTTAGAATTAGTCACTGAAATTAGCTAATCAATTAGATGTAGCAAAAGGTTATAAGCCAGGAGTAAGGTATGTGAGGGTAAAGCACTCATTCATTCATTCTTTTGTTTTGTGATGAATTTAATTCATTCTTTTGTTTTGTCATTCATTCAATCTTTCCTTCATTCATTCATTCTTTTCTTGTTCATTCAATCACTCTTTTGCTCATTCATTCATTTTCTTGTTTTGTCATTCATATTCTTTTGTTTTGTCATTCAGTCATTCTTTTGTACATTCATTCATTCTCTTGTTTTGTCATTCAGTCATTCATTCTTTTGTTTTGTTGTTCATTCAATCTTTTGTTCTTACATAAATTCTTTTGTTCACTCGTTAATTTTTCTGTTCATTAATTCATTCCAGGCATTCATACTGTGCCTTCTCTTCAAGATAAACTACCGACTGGCACTCACAGAAGTCAGAATCTACCTCGGCTCAAGCACGGCGAGGAAGAGTATTCAAGAAACAATAGAAATTGCATGCAGAATCCATATCTAAGACAAGGTGCAGATTCAAAGAGAGGTCATTCCATCCAAGTAGATCCAAATGTCCAAAACGAAACCATTTCAGGTGATCCAAACGGTCCAAAGGGCATTCTTTCAACATGGATCCATAGGAAGGCAATTCCAACAGCATGTCAAAACTACTTAAAATTTGCAACACTACTTCGCTTGCAAATGTACAAAGCGAAAAAGCACCCATTGAACCCAGAAGCAGCAAGATGGAAAACTGGCATGGAAGCTCAGCACTCTCACTCACCTGGAGCCGTAAACTGGTAGGTGTATGGGTTGAGCCAGAGAGCCACGACCTTCGTTGGACCATCCGCATCTGCGTCGCCCTCGATCTCCACCTCCACGTTTACCTCGTTCTCTTCCGCTGCGATCTGCTCGTCGAACGATATAACAACCACGCTGGAACCCTGTTAGAACGTACAGAAAACACATTTTGTAGATTTATGTTTTACTCAAGGTTAAAAGAAAGATAACTCAGGGATTTAAACATCATTTAAGGAACAGAATTGTGTGGAATTGACCGCATGCGTGTACGTATGAGTTGGTGATAGCACCCCAGATAGACCACTGTACATTTATTTTTAACATTTGAAAAGAGTCAAAGAGAAAAGACCGTAGTGTTGCCTTACAAAGACAATCATCATCATCATCGTCGTCGTATTCGTCGTTATAATCATCACCACCACCACCAATAACACCGCAGCCACCACCACCATCATCGTTGCATCATCATCATTTCTATAATCATTATAATTATAATTATGTTCCCCAACCCTAATTCCTTGTCCCAGCTGTTACTAGCCTGTTAGCAATCTTCACCGAGAAAAAAAATTGTTGTCATCATCAACACCAACCCTAATTATAATGATTATAGAAATGATGATGATGATAACAATTTTTTCTGGGTGAAGATTGCTAACAGGCTAGTAACAGCTGGGACAAGAAACAGTATGCCAAGGTCACTGAAAATAGGAGTCCGACAGGGTTCTTTAAAATTAAAGAAGCACAATTCACAATCGATAATGAAAATGCTCAAACTCGGCCTAAGTTAACACAAGTTGTATAAGGAAATATGACTGAAATTGTATTCACACAGGAACTGGATTGAGAACTGAAATTATTTTGAAAACTGAATTTAGAAGTATAACTGAAATTTGCGAAGAACTGTAACTGAATTAGAATTGAGGCCGTCCGAACTGAAATAGAAGTAAAACGAAAATTATTTCCGGAAGTAAAATATCACTGGTGATGGTGATGACGATGACGAAAATAATTTTAATCAATTCAACTCTTAAATTTAATAGTGTTTAATTAATTACATTCAATTAATTTGGTCTGAGTTACATTATAACGTAAAGTGTGAAAAACTGTCAAGAATGTTGTCCCAGTACATGTGAACTTCTGTTATGTGCATAAGTTAGTTAAGTGCACTGCTTGCAGTGCAACTCCGAGGTCACGCACTAATGCAGCGTCACTTGGTCACTCAGTATAGCACGTTACATAAAATAGGAAGCAATAATGACCTAGCAAACTGTCGTAGCATACATTCAGAAGGTGGGGACAAAACATGACACAAAGCCATTTAAACAGGGACCTTAAATGGCTTGGATTCAAATTTCATTTTGGTACTTTAAACAACAACACAAGGTTATTTTAAACAGGAACTTCAGACGAGTCAGAGTCAAACTGAACATAAAAATAAATGAAAAAAATTCCACTTAAACAGGGAACTCGAATGAAAAAATAAGTTCCATTTAGACAGGTAGCTGAAATGGAAAGAATTTCATTTAAATGGGAACCTATGTAGAATGGTGTTGCATCAACTGAAACAGGCCACATTAGTGATGAGGATCTAACCTAGATTCACTTCATCGAAACAATTAAGAACCATGGCCTCAGCCATACACTCACATCACAGATAAGTGCGTGTGCCCTATTTCTGTTTGCCTATGCAATTATGTAGGCCTACAGTCTAACATTACAATATATATTAATATTAACATGACTTGTGAATCACCAAAGACTCGTGTGTGTGACTCACTGAGTGACTGTTGCACAGGCTGGCCTGTGCCACAGTGCCGAATAAAATGACGGTAGTTAATTCAGCTGTTTCATGTTTACCCTGACTTTCGATCACAGACCTATACGTTTAAAATTATTCTACACGATCAGCTGTGACTATGAATATTTCAACGGCTAATTTTACATATACATGTATATTCCCACACACAAGCATGTGATCAGCTCAACTGTTAATTAAACCGACTTAGCTAACTATTTCTTTCATATCCGTATGAAATCTACCAAATAGATTGCTAATTCCATAAGCACCTATGTCGAGAATTCTACCAAATTACGACTGAGCATTTCTGTGTATCATAAAATCACAAATGTTCAAAGTTTGAAAGGTCTGAGACATCATTATCTGAGGCATTGAGCACATTCATTTGCAGGTCCAGCCTCAGAGGAGATGCGTACTCGAGACAGTTTTATGTGGCCGTGCTGAGGTTGGGAGCGCCTCTGAGTAGTCCCCTTGAAGAGGCGCTATACAAATTCACTCAATGAATATAATGAAATTAAAGAATATTTTATATTGTTGAGATTTCTCCAGTAAAAAGCATTCGAAGCCAGAAAGGGGATGCTGCCCTTTATCGCACTTCCACATGCAGAAACCCCTTTCAAAGCACATTTTATTGTCAAAGGGTACAGACTGCAGTCTGCACCAGAGGGTCGTACCCCAAATCGAATTACCAACAGCACAACCTCCTCAAAGTCGTTTTCAAGAACGAGGATCTAAAGCTACAAGGAAGTTAAGACAACAGCAACAACTTGAAACCGACAGAAAGTCGCTTCATTTGGGAATTTCCCGGTTACGACCTGTTTGCTCATCCCATAGCAATAAATCTAAAATGCAAAGTCCCCATTCTATAGTGCAACAGTAAATGGTCGTCTCTACCATGCTCATTCGTTTGGTAAAACATCGCTTTGGCATTCAAAATTATTCAATCGAGCAGAACATGTTGGATTTAGCATAAAAAATTAATCTATGAAAGCGTATACCCTCTGGACCTCTGAGTGGTTTTCTTGAAGAGGTGCTATATAAATTTACCAGCCAAATGCTTAGTCAAAACAAACTCGACCGGAAAGGATGTAAAATTCGGTAAACATGGTTGCTGGTCAAGATAGTTATGATTTTTAAAATAGTTTCTTTCATTGTAAATGGCCACGGTATGTTAGCAAGAGCCCAATAAAGCGAATATAGGCCTATATATATATATATATATATATATATATATATATATATATATATATATATATATATATATATATATACAAGGGTCAGGCAGGCCCAGGCCTTCTAAATTACTGTATTTAAAAGGCTGTGCGCAGGCACGTATTCAGATGGTTAAGCTGGATGGTGTTTAGAATTGAAGTGGTGAGGGAGGTAAACGAGGAAGAGAAAGAGGCCGTTAGGATTTCCGAAATGGTATACAGTTTGCAGTTTTAAGCGAAAGTTTTATACATATAGACATTTCCATTGTTGCATTGATATATATATATATATATATATTATATATATATTAAATAAATTTAGAGGAAGAGAATATATAGAGGAAGATATATATATATATACACTGTTAGGCAAAAGCAGATTAGGCCTAACAGGACAATCGACAGTTGTTACATCCTCTATCAATGGTTCATCAGGACAGCTGTATGTTTGCCACCAACAGAGACACGTGTTAAGCGGGACACGTCCCTCTTAGGCGCTACTTATGCTAGAGTAGACATCGTCATAAATTCCGCCCCAGCTGAAGGTGCTCAATTACTACTTAATTGGGACTGTGACGACGCCAATAATCAGCAACCGTAACAATCTTGCATGCTATTTGACTTAACTATACAGTCAAAATAGTCAGTGACAATTATTGTGAAGTTAGGCCAAACAAAAATAATGTTGTGTTTCCGGTAATCCGACCGACCCTCTTTCATTGCCGCGACTCAAATAATTTTGTAAAATTATTTTTATTAAAAAAAAATGTAATAAAAAAAAATTAATTAAAATTTTTTAAATTTTTATTTTTTAAATTTTTTTTATTGACATAATACGGTGACATTGCCTTCCGTATAGAGTTGGATCATAGGCCAAAAAAGTTGTGTTTCTGGTAACCCGACCAACTCACTTTTATTGCCGAGACTCGGAAAATTTTGTGTGATTTTTTAATTTACAGTGACATTGCCTTAGAGTTTCATGCCTGCCTAACTACTTCCTGGTTGCCAGCCTTGAAAAACCTCTAGCCTTATCATTCTCACTTGAGCCACCTCTAATGGTGACTAGGGAAAATAAATCTAGCAACGTCTAGGTGTAACTAGTCACTGGCTCGGCCAGTCTGGAACGACCCATAGCAGTGATGTTCTGTTCGCACTCATCTTCCCCTTCCCTTCCCACTTTATCTTACCAGAAAAGATGTCAACAAAATGAAATTAATAGAATTGTTTTCTAGAGCAATTTTAGGTACAGACAGTCGGAAAATAGGCAGTTTATACTTGCTTAGAACACGTACTTTGTTGCAGCGTGTACCTTTATGCAAAAAAGAGTAGTTGGGTATAATTTTTCGGATAGTCATTGTATAAAAATATTTTACCAAAATAAAATTATTTTTCGACCTACCTACCCAATTTTTTAGAGCTGTTACCGGAAACACAGCATTATTTTTTTTGGCCTTAGTAACTTGTGTTATTTTATCAACAGAATAGATGCAGAAGAATTTAATACACGTGGAAAGATACCAAGAGTCACGTGAGATTTTCGACGTTAATCTGTATAGTTCTCACGTGCCAGAGTATCACAGTGTGTGAAATAGTATGATCAATCAATCAATCAATCAATCAATCAATCAATCAATCAATCAATCAATCAATCAATCAATCAATCAATCAATCAATCAATCAATCAATCAATCAATCAATCAATCAAATCAGTCACTCAATCAACCAAATGGTTTACTTTGGTGATCAAATAAATGAAATTAAGTTCTCATATCATTGTAACAACATAAAGTGAAGTCCTAAAAGTGATTAAGAATCCTGCTAACTACGGAACCATGCTACCAATTAAATCATTGGATAACATTATAGATGGTGGTCTTAACCAAAGTACTCTGGTTGGCTAAAACATTGTAAACATAATAGTGACAGAGCAAAAACAGGAACTAAACATCTGGCACTGAAAACAGGAAGCAAGGAAAATGAAAGTGAAACGCTCAACACTGTTTGCTGATCCTATAAATGATTTAGAATAATAAAAAAATGTTTATCAACAGAGCAGGGATTATAACACAATGCCCATAGCAAGCGAAAGGTGTGATTTAGACAAGGTTACAGTAATCTAGTTAATTTAATAGAAAAACAACTAAAACAACTGTAAGCAACCTTCTCTTAGGCACCTTCTATTATATATACCGGTATAATATACGGTATGTCTGTTTGTTTGTATGCGCACATGTTATAGCGCCTCTTCCAGCCCTCAACCGCTACTCAGAGGCGCTCCCGACTACAGCGCAGACACTGCATCGGAGTTTCACGCCGAAGCGCCCGAGCAATTGCAAGTGAAGGACTTGCCCAAGGTCCCTACGCGGCGACTTGAGGTGGATTCGAACCTCGAACCTTCCGGCTTCAAGGCAACGACGCCACCACTACACCACCGCGCCCCACGTGTGTGTGTATATATATATATATATAACATTTTATATATATATATATATATTTATTTGCTTAATCAAAATCAAGTGGACAAGTCACAACACCGTTACAAGATGAAGTGAAATGTGCTAATTAGGTACGTGCTGCCTAATCTTTGTCTTTTTTTGGGGGAGGGGGGGTAATACCCAGAGGCTGCCAGGGGATAACCATAATTTTTTCTCCATTGTAATTTCCCCAGGTCGTTACTCCAATTGATTTGATAAAAAAACAAAACAACTAAAATCAAATCAATGGAAACATGAACAAGTAACCCATGATTTACGACTATAGCAGAAGCTAAAGCTGGTCACCTATATCTAATTATTGTGGGGTGTGGTGGTGTAGTGGTGGCGTCGTTGCCTTGAACCCGGAAGGTTCGAGGTTCGAATCCACCTCAAGTCGCCACGTAGGGACCTTGGGCAAGTCCTTCACTCGCAATTGCTCAGGGCTTCGGCGTGAAACTCCGATGCAGTGTCCGCTATGCAGTCGGGAGCGCCTCTGAGTAGAGCGCTTGAAGGGGTGCTATAACAAGTGCACATACAAACAATTATCGTCCACAGTTTCGGGGCACAACCATGAAAAATTCTTGAGATTCCATTTCCAATGAACATGGTCGAAACATGAAACATGGACGCACAGAATCACTTAAAAAATTTCGTGGTTTGAGCCCAACCCCTCCCCTAAATACTACCCCTGCACTGTCGAAACAAATGCTAAAATTGACATGACAATAACTTTTTACCCGCTCTAGTTATTGTCAACGCATTATTCAAATACTAGCGTAAAAAAATAAGTAAAGCTATGTATAGGCACTCGTGATTTTCGAGGTTGCAAATGATATGCAAAAGATCCAATGGACTAAAAAGATAACCAACAAACAGGTCTTGCAGCCGGACATTCCAATCTATTAAATAAGCAATTATCGGCATTCCTATGCTGTGCATAAATATACGACGACCCGTGAAAGAATAGTTGCTTCTGTAGAATAATCCGCTTCAAATATAAACGTTCGCATGATAAACCACAACTTTGCATGCGCATGTAATTAGGCCAGAATAATAAAAGTGTGTTTCCAGTAACAGATCTATTTGCAAAGAAAATAGCACAACTTTCAGGCCTTAGCCACACAGTATACCCCGCAGTCGGTCGAGTCGTGTACTATACTCGATTGACTTCGTCGACTTGGACGTTGTTTTTCTGACCAAAAATTGCTGATGACAGCTGCATTCTTATATCCCAGCATTTAAAGTAGGCCTACTCAAGAATTTCATAAACGTACAAATGCTTAAATCATAGATGTAAAAAGACGATAGAAACGATTGACTGAGGGGTATAGCCCACAGGGTAAAGATTAAGACAGTTTCTCGTTTGGCTCCCGTGGGAGGAATGACAATTTAGTGGATTTGAATCTAGAGCTAGCATGGCCAGTGGTAAAGGAACCCTAAATGGCGTGGCCACATTCAACTTGAGAAGCGGAGGAAAGGAATCTTAGCCCATAAATTCATTGGAAGAGAGAAGCGGACCAAAAAAACCTTGCAATTCAGATGCATAGGCATGCAAGTGTGTAATTAGGTATGTATGCATATATGTATGTATACTCAATCAATCACTCATTTAATCAATCACTCATTCATTCAATCACTCAATTTATCAATCAACAAATTAATCAATCATTTATTCAATCACTCACTCAATCATCTGTTCAGTCACTCATTCAATCACTTATTCAATCACTCAATTTATCAATCAACAAATCAATCAATCACTCAATTTATCAATCGACAAATCAACAAATCAATCAATCGCTCAATGTTTCAACTGACCTCACAGTGGACTTGATTCGGAACGAACTTGAAGTTCGTTGACTTCCGCTTCTTCTTCACGTTCGACTTGTGTTGGGGTGACCTTGGCTTCCCCTCCTCCAGCTCACCCTTCTTTCCCACGACACCAGAACTCTCGTCCCTGCTCGCCCTTGGGTCCGGCTCAAGCAGTCCCACGACAATCTCCAGCATCTCATCATGCTGTGGATACGACAAAAGACAACGGTCCTTGTAACGTGGAAACCGATCGGAAACCTTTTCCCCTTGTCCGTCTTCCAGGTTGAAATCATCAAGCGACGTTCCGCAGAGGAAAATCATCGTCTTTCTGGAATCACTCGAAACGCCGCTAACCGTTACTTCCGGGTGTGCGACGAGGAATTGGATGTATCCGGGTGAAACGATAAAGATGTTCACTCTCGACTTGGCAATCGCGGTACGGACTTTGGAGTGCGGAATGGAGACCTGGAGAAGGGCGTTGTCCTGGATCGATTCGACGTGGATGTCGGAGAAGACGCGCTGGAGGTAGTTGCTGAAGTAGTTGAACCACGATTCACCGTCGGTACTGTAGATGACGTTGACGGCGGCCATCTTGGTTCGCCTCTCTAAAATAAGTAATGTGATGTAATGTAGTTTGTTTATATCTTCGTTTATTAGAATTCTGTGTGACAAACAGCAATCAATGACAGTAGAGATGAGTAATAGACACAAAATTGAGAGTTAGCCAGAAGTGATCATGTTTAAAGTAACTTAGGTACATAGTTAGTGTCGGTTTTTTTGTCAGGTAGTTTAAACTAATGCTGCTTGGGGTGCAGGTCATAAGGACAGTAGGATACTGAACAATGGGAGGGAAAAGGTTATGCAGAACATGTAAATCATTGTCAAGACAGCTCTCAGCATTCAACCTTCAACCTCCTCAACTAATGACCAATTTAATTAGTAATTTCTGTAGCATCACTCACAGCTATTGCCATTCAGTAGCTTTCTCAGTGCAAGAGCCCCATTAGAAACACAGGGCTTAATATAAGAGATATGTAGGCAGCGATTCAGAAAGAAACATATCCGACTTACACGCGTGCTTTAAAATTAAGAAACATATAAATCTACCATCCGAGAGTGCGGTTCCGCATGGTGAAACATATACAGACCTGGCACAACTAGCAATTGTCCTCAACCGCCAAAGGCTTCAGAAAAAACCCAAATCAGATGTTTCTGACGGACTCTAACTAGAAACGCCAAGGGTCAATGATCACAGAAGCAAATGCAAGTTGGCTCAATTGGTGACGTGCAGAATCGAAAGCTTTATTGATGCAAGGGAAACCGGTTGTACAGTAATTTATAAAGCTGTGAAGCGCAACCTTTTTCAACACCAGATCCTGAGAAGCAAACCGAAATCATCAAGAATCCGTCCACAACAAAATTTACAGACAATGATGTATTTCACTTCCTTCCTTAAAAAAGCGGCTCAAAACTCACTACTTCTCCTTGGCTTTCAAGCACATGGATCTTTAATTGCATCTTCCTCTGGCGGCTGACTATCCGCACCTCAGATTCACATTCCGGTGTGACCTTGCGTGCGTTACAAATTTATTTATTTAATAATAATAATAATAATAATAATAATAATAAATAATAATTGGAAAAATCAACTCAAGTCGTCGAGAAAAAACCACATTAAATTATTTATCAAAGAAACTAAGTAAAACTAATTGAAGTTTCTGGGGAAAAAACTTTGATTACAACTTTTAAAACGGAAAACGAGTCTGTCAATGAGCCAAAAAAATATTGATCCACTGACCTCTCAGAATTATTCAGACTTCAGAGCAAAAAACTGTTAAAAACCCTACACAGCCAAATGATAGACACTTCACTTTTGAATAGGAAGATGGGAATAGCTTAGCAAAACTAAACAGATCAAAAAGATATTGATGTCTTAGCTACTGGTCGGATTATATTATTCCCTTCAACAAATTGTCTCTAACAGGCTTACTACATACCACTACAGTAGCTACTAGCGACTAGGCCTAACCCAAGTGCATATTTAACATAGGCAAGCCAACACAAGAAATGAGGACACCAAACTGATCTACAATAACAGCTTTTAAAAAATACAAACTGCCATAGCAGCAACAAGCTGTGGTTAAACTTTCTGAATAATATTAATACTACCAGTCGAAACTAATCCTTTGCATATTAACATAATAAAAAATATAATATATAATTAACATAATATAAAAATAATAACACGTCGGACACTCAGCAGAACTTTAGGCCACGAAATGTAAACAAGTTGAAAAGCGTCTCTCAACTCCGCAAGTGAACGATGTAAAAACCCTGACAGCTGTAGTAGGTAGTGAATAACTACGATACTGAACGTCCGTGCCTAGCGCCAGTCCCAGGTGTGAATGAAGGGTAGGGCAACTAATGATCGTTGTCAAATAGTGTCTTCAAGCAAACTACTAAGTAGAGATCCTCGGTGGCCGAGTGGGTTGGTAGCCCGCTCGCCGCGCCGGCGGCCCGGGTTCGATTCCCGGTCGGTCAGAGATTAATTTCTCGGATCTTTACTGCGGGTGGCTCGGTCGCAATATAAACGTGGAGTAGCGGTGGTGAAGGATCTCACCCTCAGGGTCGAAGCCATAACACAGCCGCTATATAAATTTGCGATTACATTTACATTACATTTACATTAAGTACTACAAGGTAGTGGAATAAAGTTCAAGAGCCTTAATGTTGTTCTAGCATCCGCAAAAACAAGAGTAGGCGCCTAAGTTTATTTTATTATTGACCAACAGCAATATATTTTTATTATCAAGTGTTAACAGAGTAACATTTTTAGTCAACGGGGTGAGCAGTGGGCTGAGATGGGAGGGGGGCAGATTACATAGCAATACTGCCGTACTTTTTGCCTTTTGTTGATCAACCCTTTGCAATAACAGATTATTAATTAGCTTGTACCGGAAGCGTCAAAAATGTACACGTAAGCTAATTAAAATGCCGCACAGCAAGTGTCCATATAAATACATTTGAACTCTTTCTCTTTCGAAGAGAAATGCCCAAAAGGGCCAAAACCCATATAATAAAATGATAATGTTATTGGTAAATAATAAGTCGCTGTTTTTTTTGTCAAACTGACACAACACGATTACGATCAGCATAATGAACGGATGATTGCAAGTTATTACAGAAGTCGGTATAGCCATACAAGTAGATAAAATACTGATAATGAGGATGATGATGACGAAAACGTTAACTTATAATAATAATAATAATAGTAATAAAGGAAAAAAATTACGACAATTTCTATATGGCAACGTGTCGGTAACAAGGGCGCTGACTTTGCACACACTAACATTTTTTAATAATTTTTTAATAATAATAATATTAACATTAAAAATAGCAAATACATACATAAATTTTAAATGCAATGTTAAGACAGTGCGCTAAGACAATATAACTGAAATTTGACAATGGCCTCCCATTATGAACTTCAGACGTGCAAACTGAAGACAAGCAAACGAAAGCAATAAGAACCTCAACAACTCTAATTTTTTAAGTTTAAGCATATACACTATACAGAGTATCCTGGTTTGAGAGATTTTAACATGAAGTGGTAGAGATATCCAAATAGACATGGCTGCAACAAACCAGCACTAAAAATGTAAAAAAAGTGTCTGGACCAGGGTTGTACACGAGGGTATACGCGGGTATACAGCATATACTTACCTCTGGGGAAAAACGGCATCGTATACTCACCTCCCAAAAAGTAGGGTAAGTGCGGGTAAAAGGAGGGCACACCGTACACGCTAGTAAATCAGGGGACACGCTGCTGCTGTTTAAGACGCAATTTGGCCCGATGACTAAAAAAAAGGAAAAAAAGAAAAAGGTCATCAGCTTTTTTTCGAAGGCAAATGGATGAGATTTAGGCCCGATGACTAAAAAAAATGGTCAGAAATTTCAGGGCCGAACAGGTCGTTTTTTTCCTCGGTCAGCGTGTAGTCGTGTACTCACCTCAAAATTTACCAGTACAACCCTGGCCTGGACGGTGGACCCCTCTTACCTTCCAGGCTGCACTGACCTAACAAGTGGCAAGACTGTGTGCAGATTTGAAAATAAGTGCCTAGACGCCGCTCATGACCGTCCAGCCACACTTTAAGCTCTGAGCCACACATCATAATCATCCTCGACCACCAACACCCATCCCACCACCCTACCCCGCCCCCATAATACCCCTCTGCCTTCAAGGCAAAGAGTCGTGACATAAAGTTGAGGATAAAAGCGAAGCAACATCAAAACCAACAGACATTAGTCAGTGTTATATCCATTGCAAACATCATTATCGAAGTGGGACAATGAAACTAACGCAAAATGTAACTGTAGCAAGGGAGGATTTCGTGAAAAAACGAAAGACACGAGAGAAAAGCACGTTGAAATGAAAAGAGAATCATATAACCATGAATCAGAAACTGACTGCAGTTCAATGTTTATATGAACAGACATGCATACATACATACATACATTAGAGACATACAATCATACATACATACATACATGCATACATGCATACATACATACATACATGCATGCATACATTAGAGACATACATATATACATACATACATACATACAGAGGCAGAGAGATAGACAAACAGACAGAGCGCTCAATTGTTATTAATCCCTGTAACAATTCAATCCAGGGCTATTTCCACTCTCCATTGTTGGGGGCGAGCCTGTGAGGGCCTTGGTCTTTTTGGCTACTGGTCCGAAGCACATCCCAATTCTGGAGAGCGGCATTGTAGCTGACTAGCTAACGCACTCTAGGCCTACATGTGCCACAGAGAGCAAGGGTTACAGACGCCACTCAGGCAAACAACTTAGACTCAATTGATCAGCAGCATAGATGTTCCCTCACATGTATGGTCCTGTGTGAACTTTCAGCTCTGGAGGTCTCATGTCAGAAACAGCTAGAACAAACTTTCCACCTGTCCTGCTAGCTCGTTAATATTACACAATCATTGCATCATATTAATATTATTATATTATCATTTTAACTATTATTCGGAGCTAAGCACATGAGATCTGCCTGTTAAGCCTTTAATAAATTAATCAGCTGCTGTATCCTCATTTCTCATAAATTATATCCCTACCATAAATCTATGACTAATCTGTCCTATTGGATTTCAATTTCCCTCTGCTCATGACCCCACTTATCGTAATCGTAATCTCGAAACTATCATCATCTTATGTGCTGATGCAAAGGTGCTATAGAAGTGATTATGGTAGACACATGACTAATTGCAATTGCCATTCATAATTTATATAGCGCCCTCCTAACCCAAACCAAAAGAAATCACATATGAATATGAATCCCAATCTGATTGTACTGTAAGACCATTCAAATAGAAATGTCTTCAACCCATTGTGATATATATAAAGCAAAGTAACTAATTAGGTAATTGAGTAACTGCACAACACAGCAACAGTGTAACTCAGTAACTGAGTAACTGTGTGATTACTAATATTACTAATGAAGTGACTACGCCAATTGATTAGTTTAAGAGTTCGGGAAGCAATACACAACTGTGCATATCTTAATTATTGTAGAAATAATTATAGAAAACCTTAGGATGGCAGGCAGGAGAACTATACAGTCATCATCATCTGCAATCTGCTCTTGTCACAATGGTTCCAGCCCTACTCAGACATTACTCAGGACTAATAGTGTGGCCACATCTGAAAACCAAAATCAAGTTGAGGTCTTCCTCTTCTTCATCTCTTCTCCTCCTCCTCCCTCCCCCATCACCGCAGTCCACAGCATCTGACATCGTCTTTCCTGGAATGTCCCACTTCCGTAGGCAGAGGCTGTCATTCAGTCAGTTGCCAGCCTAGGATCAGTTACTGCGGGCCTGCCCCAGTTTAAGCATGCACCCACAAATACACACAGTTTTCATGTAACACATCATTTAGCGTACAGACATACACACAAACACACACACACACACATTTATGTAACGATAAAAACTTGCATATACAAATATTATATATACATATTGTATGTATACAAACAAATTACATACGCCAAGCAAATTTACACAAACACACACACACACACACACACACACACACACACACACACACACTACATAATACATATGAATGAGCCTACTCATTAGGCATTTGACTTGTAATTTCGAAAAGACATGCATCCAATACGAATCTAGATGTACACGTCAAAACTGCTGTCCCGAAAAAGTAAGCTACGAAATTACACTCTTGACTTTGAAGAGCCTATATAACAATTAATAATTTTCCATTAAGTAAACAGGAATATTACGTAAGTAAGAGCGATGGTGGAATCCTCTGAGACTATTGACTTTGAAAATGGAGTAAGAACTTGCAGAAGTCGAGACTGCTCGAAAGTTCAGATTCAAGCATTCGTAGCTGGATAAGGATAAAAGAAAAATGTAAGCAATGATAGTAATTCAGGATAATTTAGAATAGTTTATAATAATTTAGAATAACGCCATTGTAAATAAAAAAAACTATGCATCAAGCTATTTCTAGGTAGGCCTACTGTCAGCTGTCAGCACAAGTGGCAGTATATAGAGTTAAATGTAATGTATGCAATGTAAAAAGTTATATAGCGCCTTCGGTGCCTTCCAAAAGCGTTGTACCCAACAGGTGAACCAGATATTCATTGGGAAACTATGTAGACGCACAAACAGGATTTGAACTTTGACCTGACCTACTTCCAGTGGATCCCGGCCATAGATTGATAATGATGATGATACAATGTGAAACAAAGTTCCATTAGATAGGCTTGAAGTAGCTAATTAACAGGGTGATTATGGGTGAAGCATAACAGGGTGATTATGGGTGAGGCAGCTAATTAACAAGGTGGGGTAGCATTGTAACCGGGTGGAGAGCTTAGAAGCATGATGGGGAGTTTCTTAACAAGGTTGGGTAGCTTACCAGCAGTTTGGGCAGCCTATTAATAGGCAGAGATATCAGTTTTAATGCTCAGTTCAGAAAACTAAAGAACAAACTGGAAGGTGATCTCAGTACAATGCATCTGATCTCAGTACAATGCATCGAATCTCAGTTGCTTTCAGAAGTAAGCAAAGCAGTGCATCAGTCACAAAACATTGGAGAAGTCAGGGTTGAAACCTGATTTAGTTGAAAAGCAACCAGAAGTCCAGCATTGGAGGATAAGCAATCTGAAAGAGATGAGTCTCAAGCCTAATTCTGAATAGCAGTAGAACCAGTGCTTAAAGTGCAGAAAAAGAAGTGCCTGGACGCTCATGGCTTCACCAGGCTCTGCTGTCCAAATAAGTGGCAGGACGGCGTTGAGATTTGAAAAGGAGTGCCTGTATGCCGCCCATGACCGTCAGTCCAGCCACAATTTAAGCCCTGAGTAGAACGTGTACAGAATGCACAAAGCGTGGCACAATTTCAAAGACCGGACCAGCCATTGAGAAAGTCCAAGAGCCGAGCACTGTTGTGGTGCAAAGAATACACAGGGAACCAGCTGACTGAGCGCAATGCTTTCAGATGCATTTGATGCAAAGAGCAAGTGAAGAAAGAACAATTTATGCGAGTGCATTGTTTTGCGAATTGTACAGTTGACATATAACTGCTCAAGCGAAATAGTTACACTGTTTGCTCCTAGAGCAAATTTGCACCATTTGCATCATATCATATCTGGAGTAATTTGTTCAGATCCTTATCAGCAAAACCAATAATAAGCAATTTTACAGTAGTCTAGATGACAAAAAACCTGCAAAGTCACAAACTTGTGAGATTCAGACAATTTGAGACATTCTAAGAAATATTTAGAGAACGAGATAGCCTGTAAACACCACAATGCGATGCATTCATGGTGCAATCCACTTAAAAACTTACTTAAAAAAGTGCATTTAATAAACTGGACAGAAAAGAAATTTCAGGACAAAATAATGAACATTCTATAAACTGCAACACACCCAAGCATGCACACTCACATAAACACCCACAAGATACAGATAAAAGTGCAGACCAAAATGACTGAAACACACACGCACAAACAAGGGCGGATACAGAAATTTTCGAAGGGGGGCCAAAATTTTTGGTGTTGCCGGCGAATTTTTTTTTTTACCGCTGAAAAAACTGATGACCTTTTTTTTTTTTTTTTTTTTTTTTTTTTTTTAGTCATCGGCCAATTTTTGTGAAAAAAAGTACTTGTTGAAACCAAATGGGGGGGGCCACGTCCCATGCAATTTTTAAATGGGGGGGGCCATGGCCGGATTGGCCCCCCCTGGATCCGCCCTTGCGCACAAACATACACAAACTGTCTAGCACTGGAAAATGCACTTACCAGAATGCTAATCCTTTAACTTTTACAAATCCTGGTAAAGAAATCTACCAGCAAAACGTCCATCACAATCTTCACAGGAAATTATCCAGTGTACACCCTAGCGATACATCTGATAATGACCCTTAGCTGGACAGGCTTCCAAAATTACCACAATAGATGACCGCGACCTTAAAATTGCCTATTTTCTTAGCGAATTAATCTTGTGATAACCTTCACCACCGCTGCTAAATCTGACTTAGCGCCACTTCGTTTAAGTCAAAGCGATTTACAGTGCCAGCACAGGATAGACCAATAACTGTTCGGAATACAGTCACGATCTGCTATTAGGTCGACCGACCTAAATTAAAACTTGGTGACTCGTGACTCGCAAAGCCCATCAGAGAAAACCTGGGACTTCAACAAGACAGTCATCGCAAATCATCTATAAAAAGAGGTTCTCGTTTGTATTTCGACACAGCACGTACCTATAAATCAGAAGCACGATTTCCGACGAAAGAAAATCAGTCGAAGCGTGTCTTACAGGATCCCTTTAACTTCGCAAATCATAAACCGGTAACCACTGGCGACCACCACCCCCGTCGCGAAAACTTCGCTCAAAATTTCCTAATAGCTCGTCATCCACGAGTTGAAAACTGTTCACGACATCTACACAATGCTTTCATCGCTCGAAAAGTTGAACTGCTAGAAACGAGGCGATGTTAAAATGTGGCAAATAATAAAAAAATCGTCAAACCTCAACCACACGGACTCGGAGCGGTCTGAATAGAAACTTCCTGGTTCCAAATTTAGATTCGCGCCCCCGTCTATGGAACGCCGCGTGCGTCATAAAATTTACGCGAAAGGCATCGGCTGATTCGCAAAATTGCTCGAAGATATAACAAATATAAAATTTTGCAAGTTAAAGATTTAATTATTCTTTAATTTAAAATCAAATGAGTACGGAGGAATAAGACCTTTTGTTTTTGAAGAAACCTAAAAAAGGAAGAAGTCTAAAAAGATTGAAAGTCGGATATTTTAAATTCGCAGTGAGAGTTTCAGGAGATCATGCTTCAAGAGATAAAAATAGAATGGGTATAAAAGTTTAAATATTAGGCGTTACCATGCGAGCCGGTTGGCTACAGAGACAGCCCTCAGTTTGTAACGACCTGAGGTTAATTGATAGGAATCTCCAACACAGTAGGCCTATAAATAACAAACAGTACGTTGACTAAAATCGCTGCTGTTGACTAGTTTTGCTGGTCACGTGATCATGACACAGTAAAACGCCTCCGTTTTAAATAGGTAATCTGAGTTAATGTAAAGATGTATGTGGACACTATCGGCTTAAAGAAAACGGGGCACGATGAGCGGGGCTAGCCCAACGACCTTATAATATGACGGGCTAGCCTCGCCCACCGTGCGCCATTTTCTTTAAGCTGGTATATCGCTATAGCCTCACTTTCAAAATCAGTCACACATTCTGACTACAGCAGAGGCCGGAAGTCGACGTACTGTTTGTTATTATACTGCTACTATACTACACTCAGTAGGGTGGTTAAAAAAATA
Organism: Lumbricus terrestris; assembly: GCA_949752735.1. Taxonomy (NCBI): domain Eukaryota; kingdom Metazoa; phylum Annelida; class Clitellata; order Crassiclitellata; family Lumbricidae; genus Lumbricus; species Lumbricus terrestris. The sequence goes on along the minus strand of OX457041.1, from coordinate 6,513,040 downwards.
AAATTTAAGCTAGATACCAAGACGACCTCTCAATTTGTTAGACCTGTCAATAGTATTATTGACACCAAATTTCAACTTCCTAGTCCAACTGGAAGGTGGTGCTCAACGACATAGAAATATTACCATATAGTTGTATTGGATAGAAATCTTGATTCATTGTAGCTTCATCAAAAACCTCAACCATTGTCGGGTAGATGACCTTGAAATAGTTTCTGGTGTGCTATTATACTTATTGCAGTCAAGACTAGACTGCTGTTTAGCCATCAATTGAGAAAATTAATGTACTTGATAGCAATGACATATTATACGCTGATCTGATCATGAAGCATTGAGATTGTTGGTGTCAATCACTGCGCAGCAGCGCTTGTGTGCGATCTTTTGTCCTGTCACTTTCACGGAATACCATTCACATGGAGTGCTTACGATGACCAGGATGGAGCATGCTGAAGCTGTAAGATCTGATTCTGTACCCACTTGCAGCACACTGGATATGTTGACTGCCTGTCAGTGCTAGTTTCAGGTGATGGTGTGGATAAACTCTTTATTGTGCCCAACTTTCCCTCTATGCAGGATATAATTTAAATCCAAGGTCTTTCATTATCTTCTGAACTTAATATGAAGACTCACTGATAATGTCCAAGCCTTGGTCTTTGATACAACACATGTCAACACTGGGTGTTTTAGAGGAGTATACGTTTTTCAAGAAGACACAATAGGTAACAAGTTTCTGCGGCTGGCCTGCTGTCGTCATTGGGATGGAGTTGATTTTAGGAAATATCTCCATTTTGTGTTGTGGTCCATCTAGTTCAAAATATAATCCAATATTTAATAGATTTAAGAATGTGTGGGATGGTGTGACACGTGACAACATCCGAGTTCTGTAAGTTGTATCCATTACAGAAGCCTCCCATGAGAGAGCATTCGGTTTTCTCAAGTAGTCTGCTGAAAATAAAGTCAGTTTAAGAGATGACTACCAAGAAATCATTGAACTGTCAATGGCTGTCCTTGTAAGTCAGCCCTCAATAAGAAACTGGAGAGCCCAATTTACCATACACGTTGAATGGCCAGGTTACTGTATGCCATCAAAACATACCGATTTAGCAATCAACGTGACGTATTCAATCTAAGAAAGTAGGAAGAAACTCAGATTCATCCATTTGTGTGATTTGGTTCCCTTCTTCTCTCAAGGTATGGGCAAAACCTCCTCTTGCTGCTGAAACTCCAGGACAAGATCTGTCAATTTTGATTCATCTAGGAAATATGATTCAGGCGACTACTATCTATAGGAGATCAGCGTTGAAGCCATGAATGTCCTAGAAAATCCCTAGTACATTGTACCTTTCAGATGAGGCTTAAGGTCTGACACTGTTATGTTGCCAACTGCCTGCTACAGATAAGGCGAAGATATTTTACGGAATGACTGTAAATCCTGGGTGAAAGGAAGTTGAGGAGTAGTGATGTGGAGCTGAAGGAGAGGGATAGCCTGAGCGACTTTGTAACCCAGACAGTGAACACTGACACTACTGCCACACCTGAAGTTTGGTGATTCTCTTTTTGCACTTACACCAGAGCAATAGATTGAGAATGAGGATTATCAGCAGGGCAGAGACTGAAGTCAGCAATTAAGAGTGGTCAACAACACGGCTGAGAGAAGTGTGAAGTTGTTCGAGGAATTCAACTGACTCATCGCTGATGAAGAAAAAAGCTGTGTTTTCTCCGAGTGGTCAAGACAAATAGGAAAGTTGCCCTCACTCAATCAATCAAGAAAACTGCTGTTGACACCGTGCTTGCAAACTGCAAAGCCTTCTTGAGTATAAGACAGCATCAGGTGTTGGAGTCATAAAATGGGAACAATTATAGACATTTGTGGATTTAATTATGTTTTTTGACATTTTTTGACAATTTCCATATTATTAAACCTACTGAAATTCTCGATTTCAAGCTGACCAACACTTTAAGTATCACACATATTGTCATGTTACAGTAATGTTTGATTTGTTTCGAAATAAGACTCAATTGTATGGGAATATATGCTCGACACATCTATTTCTGCATTAACGTCTATGCATTGGCCCATGCAAAGTAACACAGTCGTTGAGCACCGCCTTCCAGTTGGAATAGGAAGCTAAAATTTGGTCTCAATAATACTATTGATAGGTCTAACAAACGGGGAGGTTGTCTTGGTTTTTAGTTTGAACTTTATTTTTTACCATGTATCTGTGAACCACACTAACACTCAGGCTGTCATTATTTTATATATGTAGGCCTATGCCACAGTAGGTTATAATTATATAACAAACAGTTTACTGTGTGCTACGTCGATTCCCGGCGTCTGCTGCAGTGTGCGAACGATTTCTCATCCCGACCAATCACAGGCCAGCTTTTGTCGAAGGCTCAGATTCAAAATGGCGTTGTTGATCAACATGCAGCAATGCGAGTCAACGTACTGTTTGTCATTTATAGTGCACTCAGCTTCAGTGTGTGTATAAGTACGGTATAAAATTGATACTGTGTCTATATACACACAGTCAGTAGCGGTGCTAGGAGGGTCTAGGGGGCTAAACCCCCCTTTAAAAGGCCATCCATTTATTTCACATGCAACATAAAAAATTGACGATTAACCCCCTTCTGCCCCCCCTCCAAATTACCGCAAAGGTACGCACGAGGTTTGGCAGATAGCTTGGCGGTCACGGAAAAGGACCATTTTCCCAAGATTTCTACCAAACGACTAAAAAAAGGTTAACAGAAATTTTGACGGCTGAAATGGAAATTTTTCTTGAGGTTTTGGTCGATGACTTAAAAAAAGGTCATCAGAAATTTTGGCGACTGGAAACGGACAATTTTTTTCTCCAAAAAATCAGCCCCCCTTCCCAAAACTGAAATCCTGGCAGCGCCACTGAGCGCAGCGCCCGATATTATGTCGTATGGTCGTTTGTGCACTTCTGAGCTTTATAAGAAAATAATAGGTCCATAATATTGTATAATATCAGATACAGTTTCTGTTGTGTAGGCCTGCTCATTCATTTGTGTTTCCAATGTTCTGTTCAGTTGGTGTGGAAATTAATTCAGCATTACACTTTCAGCTGTGTGCAAGGATGTCATATCACAAACTAATTTTTCATGACTGTTATCTCAAATCAGCCGTAGACTACACACAAGCACACATGCGTGCTTGAATACATGACTATGCAAACCAATATAACACATGCATGCATGCCAACATACATACATGTAGGCTATAAATGCATACATACATAGGCCCTACACTGTGGCTACACATATACATACGTGCATTCTCTCATGCATACAGACATAATTATATACCGCCCAGGGGCGGATCCAGGGGGGGGCCAATCCGGCCATGGCCCCCCATTTCAAAAATTTCTTTTTTTTGACCAGCTATTTTGCTCGAAAAGTAGACGTGGCCCCCAAAAGTAGTTCCATAGGACTTTGGCCCCCTTCGAAAATTTCTGTATCCGCCCTTGATACCGCCATGCATATAAATTACACACATAGGTCTATGTGCATACATAAAACATGCATAGGCCTACATACATACATGCATGCATGCATACATACATAAAACATGCATAGGCCTACATACATACATACATGCATGCATGCATACATACATACAGACATACATACATGCATACATACATACATACATACATACATACATACATACATACATACATACATACATACATACATACATACATACATACATACATACATACATACATACATACATAAATATTAACCACCTACATGAAGTGCACGTCAATAATGAATTCTGATTGGACATAAGTAAACATTTTGTTTTAATGGGAAACCATTGAGAAGGCGAGCATTATGTTTACTAAAACTGACACTAGGTGTTGCCAGCATCACGAGAAGCGAGAACCATAGACGTTTATTATAAGCATCTGTCACTTGTGCGTAGATCAAAGTTATCTATGGTGTAGATCCGCATTGTACGGAAGCCCATAAAGGACAAGCGATATTTTTTATATTATCTAGATAGATGATAAGATGTTGATAATAATAATGATGATGATGATAATAATAATAATAATAATAGGCCTATTAATAATAATAATAATAATAATAGTAATGATGATGATGATGATGATGATGATGATGATGATGATGATGATGATGATGATGATAATAATAATAATGATGATGATGATGATAATAATAATAATAATAATAATAAAAATAATAATAATAGTATTCTCTTTATTCAACAATCTGGTTGGCAGACCGCAACCGGTTACAGTGTACAGTTATGCAGTTTAAACAATTCACAAGAACGGAGATCATGGAATACACAAATCTTAACTATACTAACTGTCAGTAACTGAACAGATAGCCTGATGAGGACTTGATAAATAAACTCCTCGTCCAACGCATATCCCATATGGGCCTCCGTAGCATTGTTAATGTGCGTGGTTAATTACACATGCGTCACGTTTTATTGAAAGAGTGGCTTTCCATACCTAACCGTTCTTACTCTCTATGTTTCTCGTGCACGTGCACTCCGACCGCCTGTATAAGCTTTCATAGGCTACAGTCATGACGGTACGTCTGTCTGCGTCTATGTATCTATGTGTGTATTTGTTTGTGTCACTCTGTACGTCTGTATTTGGTTCATTGAGATAGACACAGCGGGAAATATTTAGTTACGTATCCGACATGATGAGCACAGCCATCTAGCGAAAGACATGAAAACATGACTTTTTTATGCTGCCGCTGCCGCTGCCGCTGCCGCTGCTGCTGCTGCTGATGATGATGATCATGACGATGACAATGAAAACGATGATGATAATGTTGTTGTTGTTGTTGTTATTGTTGTTGATGATGATGATGATGATGACGACGATGATGATGATGATGATGATGTTGATGATGACGGTGACTTTGACGCATTTTATCATGGAGGAAGTCGTTGTGAGAAGGTTTTCGAGCATTGAAGAACACTCCAACGCCTCTTCCAGTGCTAACCATTCAAAAGCGTTCTTGTCGTGACCGCCCCATTGCAAGGAAATAAATAGGCCTTCAAGCAGCAAACGAATGAGGGAGGAGGCCAGTAAATTAATATCTTAATACGGATAGAGGGATGTAGGTCATTCCGCATAGAAGGACCCACAAAGGCAAAGGCACGGTGTTGGTCCATCATCCATGGCAGTCATTGTCCGGGAAACTGCAGATCAAGTCGATCAGCAGACCGGAGAGAGCGGGAAGAGGACGACGAAGAGGGAGGAGTTCATGCATCAAGTCACGATCGAAGTTATTTAGGAACTTGTCCCTGTTGGAAATCCCACTGAGCAGCGGAATTTCGCTTGATTACAGTCCATATGCAAAATTATGCATGCATGCACAGTTGAATGCAGACGCATACAAATGCATCACCTGCACCTTATTGAAACTGGGTCGTCAAACGGGGGTGGTTCATAATGTCTACACAGACCAAACAACAGAATTAATATGCACGTGACAACGTATAGATCCGCAATTCATACACAGACTTCTCTCAATCGATTTTGAACACCTGCCTGAAAATTTACTGCGGCTTAACAAACGATCTGCGCTTTCACAAACCTGACAGTCGATCGTATAGCCGCAGCCGTACACAGCGAACTGAAAACGCGCAATAACCTCAAATCTGCAGAATTATTATTCTTCTTAATAAAGCATACGGATTTTTTCCACTAAATTGCATCGACAACGGGAGAAATGCGTCGACAGTTGGCCTTCCTTATCGTTTTAGTGTTAGGATATTCGTTGATTTTGGGAGACGAAACAAGTAAGTCGTCATTAAAACATATGTAGACCTATGGTACAAAAAACAGAAATGTGGGCCTACTTACTACGTGGCTCTGAGCATTTTCGCTGACAGTTTGTGCAGAGCATCCTAAAAGCAACTTGCTACTGATGATGTTCTTGAAACTTCGATAATCGCAATTAGGATATATAATTAAGAAAATGTAATGTGTTGAGGTCAGGGTTTTCTTCACCGTGCGCAGTTGTTGACAAAATGTGCAGTTATAAATGGACTTGTGCAGTTGTAGAAGCACTTCTGCAGCTAAGAATAGTATAGAAAGGTCATTGTCCTCGGATTACATAGGAGTAATTTATCATGGAACATGGGAAGGAAAAGAAGATCTAGGTCGTGCAGATATAGGGCCTACATTTAAATTTATCAAAAATCCTGGTGAAAGTTTAGACCTATTCACGTTTCTTCTGCATGATTTTTAAACCAATTTCGCCGACTTCCAAACTTCCCTTCTATGTCAAACCCGACTAAATCGTAATCGTAATCGTAATCTGCAAACGTCTAAAGCGCCACTCGAAAGTCAAGTGCGGAGCACCAGCTCATTCACGAGCGCTGCGTTGAGCCAACAGGATTGTCCGTAAGATGCGTCCAAAGAAGAGCCGGGTCCGGTTACCATAAGATCGGAGGAGCGGAACAAGTAATAGTCAGGAGGGTGGCAGATCTGGATCGGGAAGTGGAAGATGAAAGACTGGATGAGACTGGGTAAGAGTTCTTGAAAAGGTGTGACCTCAATGATTTCGAATGATAAACCCGATGTGTGAATACCGTGTGATGGGTATTGGAGCATGAGGAAGGTGATGGTGAGTGATTAGTGATGATGGTGTAGGAATAAAACAATGATCGGATGGAATCATTGAGTGGTGAAGACATGTGAGCTATGGGTATTAGTGTGTTACATAGAGAAACAGCCTTCACAAATCTGGATATTTAACTACTGGCCACATGCCGAATGACTGACTAACCACGTCTCAGATTTTCTTTTATGGGTATAGGCCACTACTTTAAACATTAAAATTTTCTTACAGAAAGAATACTAGACATTGTATGTATATATGCATGCGTACATACATGTGGGGCGCGGTGGTGTAGTGGTGGCATCGTTGCCTTGAAGCCAGAAGGTTCGAGGTTAGAATCCACCTCAAGTCGCTGCGTAAGGACCTTGGGCAAGTCCTTCACTCGCAATTGCTCAGCGCTTCGGCGTGAAACTCCGATGCAGTGTTCGCTCTGCAGTCGGGAGCGCCTCTGAGTAGGGTGCTTGAAGGGGCGCTATAACAAGTGCACATACAAACAAAAACATAGGCTTACATAAATAGGCCCACAATGTCATGTTTTTCTAGCTAGCTGTTAACTTTAGAATTTTTACAAGCAACAGTAAGCCCGGAACTATTATTTATATAAACTTATTACTACAACAAGTAAATAGCAAGTTGCTTCTCAGTCCAGCGACTTAAAACAATCGATTGTTTCTGTGAACAGCTGTCGTTCCAGTCGACACGACAACCATTGAGACGATTTCGAACGACACTTTGACTAACATCACTTCGGAGATACCGGTATCCAACGCAACGACTCCGGAGTCTACCAGCAGTACGAGTTCATCTGGTTCTTCTCCACTCGGTCCAACCACGGTCCCTCCTTCAGGAGTTCCAATTAATCCGCAGAACAACGAGACGACTGATTATAACACCACGACTGATTATAACACCACTGCCACGCCAGATGGACCACTCCGCAACGAGACCGGAAGTCCTCCTACCTCGTCGTCCTTGAATACTGATCCGAAGGCTGAGAAACGCGATGACGGGCAGCGGTTCGACACGGCTTCCTTCGTCGGAGGAATCATATTGGCCGTCGGGGTTGTCGCTCTCGGGTTCTTCCTCTTCAAGGTCTACCAGTCAAGGAAGGGACCGAGGGCCGAGTACAATAATATCTAGAGGAAGAGACTTCTGTGTTGAACTGGAGGAGCACTATTGTGCGCAGGATCGAGTAGAGCTGCGCTTGTGCCTCGGGGACTAATCATATTTCGGGCGGGAAATTGGGGAGGAATTTAGGATTCAAACTTGGAGCAGGGCTGAACAGTGGTGGCGCTAGGGGGAGGCTAGGGGGCTAAGCCCCCCCTAAAAGGCCATCCATGTTTTCTCCCATGTAAAAAATTTAAAAAAAAAGATTTACCCCCTTTAGCCCCCCCAAACTGAAATCCTGGCGCCGCCACTGGGGCTGAAAGTGGTTTGGAAAAGTTGCCGAGTCTGACTTTGACGGATTAGCCGACGCTTTTGATCCGAAAAGTTTTTGTCTCCATTTTACCTGGTTTTGGGGTGCCTGACGACCTTTTTTAGCCATTCACAACTGGTTTTGGTAAAACAACCGACCCGGCTGAGACCCGGCAACAGCAGGTCTGGAAAATCGATGCCGGGTTGCAGATCCGGAACTACCCGGCTCACTTTCAGCCCTGTCTTGGAGTATGTTTTATTGTGTTAAAACGCTTATATTGTGGGGTGCAATCGCTCTTCGAATTTGACGGAGCTCGAAAGAGTCTGGAAATTTTGGATGTATCTAGAAGGTTATCTTGGAGGAATTTTTGAAGGGATATTCTAGAAATGTTGGGATGGATATGGTGGAGAATCTTGCCAAAGTATGTGGATGAATCAAAGGAGTGTTCCGGGGGAAATCCTGGATAGAACATGGGAAGGAATCGTGGAACTATGATGGTGGAAGATAAGTAATCAAATTATTATTATAAGGGATCACGTGTATTGTACTCTTTGTGATGCAATTATACTAAATTGTTCTTTGTATTGTTATAGTAGTGTAACAATGCGGCTGTTGTGTATTTATAATGAATGGTATTGCGTTGCATTGTATCTGTTTTGTATTGTTTATCCACACATGGAAAAACAAATCTCTTTCTGCATTACCGTACTTGATAAGCTGAAACTTTAGTGATGGACTGCAATTTAAATAAAATGCAACGTATGCATCTATTGCAATGGAATATCGAGACAATTAGGCCAACTTCAAATAATCGAACCCGCTGTAATCTGGCCAATCATTGTCTATGTCACTATGTGTAATCAAATCTAATCCAACTGATCATTTAGCGCTATCATTTTGATGTCACAAGACATAAGATGGTCGGCATAATATATGCAAACTCATTATATACAAACTCATTATATACGAACTCATCGCGGTTTCAGATGAATATAATTATATAAGTTCTATATTTACGATTGCGACGTCAAGTCCTCGAGAAGTCCTGGCGAACTCCAGAAGGATGTTGAAATAAATTTGATTTAGACACGAACGACGTTTTAAAACGGCACAGAACCCCATGAAGGGAATTTCACAGACTACCTGCTTAGCGAGCGTAGCCTATTATATGGTCTGATAGATAGGCTACCTTAATAATTATGGCTTCAAAGATTCATTCAGAAAGACTTGTTGTCACTTTATCTTTGTTAAATTAAAAATTACTAAAATTAACAGTTTCTGTTGATTAATCAATCATCTGTTGTAAAGCGATAGGCCTAGCGACTGCGTGGATGTCTTTTACCAGACATTCACTGGAGGACGGTCACCGGGATTTTCCGACTTTAGCCTAAGTCTTATAGGCCTACATCTATAGCGGAACTTGCGGAAGTCGAAGGCTCTTCCGTTGGTCAACTGTGTCATATTGGATCGTGTCGTATATCTGAACGTTTAGAAAACGCCTCTCACATCAGTATGATTGCATTCAGAGGCGCTCTCAATGCAGAAGCCTCAGGGGAAGAGAAACGCCTCCAGAGAACGAGTACGTTAATCGTAATCCTGATCTCCACATTTCTTGAGCGCCACTCGAGAGCCAAGCGCAGGGCGCCGACTTATTTACGAGTGCTTTGTCTAGTCAGAAGGGTTGTCCAAAAGTGAAGTCCAAAGTAGGTCGTAGCCCGATTTACAAATAATCTGAGGTGGCGGAGTACAAGGGCGGATACAGAAATTTTCGAAGGGGGGGCAAAGTCCTACGGAACCACTCATGGGGGGCCACGTCTACTTTCCGAGCAAAATAGCTGGTCAAAATAAAGAAATTTCTAAATGGGGGCCATGGTCGGATTGCCCCCCCCTGGATCCGCCCCTGGCGGAGTGGCTGTTAATGTTGGTGGCGTTTGGGTCGAGAAGTAGAAGGTCGAAGTAGACCTAGACGAGGAGTCTCGAGGCCCCAGACACAAGCTTGTTCCGCAGAGGGGGAAGGCCAATCCAAGGAGAGGAGCCCAGCGACAGTAATCGCCCGATCTTGGACTAGAGACCCTAGTCCGCAATTCGCATTACGTGATTAACTGATGCCTTAGTCAGGCATAGTGTGATGGACTGCAATTTAAACATTCAATGATTGCAATTGGTCCAAAGAGCGCAACGAACGAAGGGAGGTAGTACAATTGTTGTAAGCCTTTATAGCTGACCTATGAAGGTTTGCGCATGAAGTCAGACATAATTATACCAAAGTCTACCACTGGTCGATGAATGAATTTTGGGTTCGAATATAATATTATCTGAAAAATAAATGACAACGGCGAATTGCGGAGTCTGTGTGCATAAGGCGTTAATATAATACATAGGACTGCAGTGCATGGCATTGTTGTGGAAATAAATAGATTGGACCACGAATGGATGCATAGCAATTCACCCAAACATCGGTGGTAATGTCCACGATGCCAGTAGTTCCAGTCAAGGTAATTCCAATGTGGTAAGCAAATACCGAGTAAATTATTACCAGTAATTCCAACCAAGGTGTTCTCAGTGTGCCAAGCTGTGTCGGACGATATACGTATGTATATACTTCGTAGTTCGAATAAAAGTATTCTCTTGTGGTAAGCCTAAGCCCTAGCCTCTCCGTCATATCCGGTCTTAGCCATGGTTTTATCTGTGGTCTCTGTCCTCGCCATGTCCTCACCTTATCTTTGGCCTCATCTTTGGCATGCATATCGACTGTATAGAGGACAAACGTGTTAAGTCCATATTTAATTATTTCGAGAAAACTGAATTTCTAATTTCAAATGCTTATGAAAAATATAACAAAGCAACATTATCATACTTTCTTGGTGTCATTGAATAGGTATTTAAACAGGGAACAAGGTAAGCAGAGCAATGCTATCATGTGACATGAGAATAACACTAAAAAAGGAAGTTTGTAGGGGCGGGGTGCCCGAAAATGGACATACGACATTTGTGCTCTACAGAAATCTTTGTAACATGGACATATCACATTCAACTGATCATTAATAGGGCATGGTTACTGGGCTTGTCTGCTATCTTGTAGGGCCATAACAGAGTCAAGCAAACCTGCAAATAAGCAAATAAGTTAAAATGGACATGTAAGCTTGTTTTTACATGAATTACATGCTTAAATTTCTGCTTTTGGTCACACATAAAATTATTGTTGCTTTTGAGCTCATGGAAATTTTGCAATTGTAACAATTCATTGGAAAAGATAAGTGCTAGCAAACTGGATTTGATTTTTGTCTAAAGGATTCACGGCAGTGGCGCAGCCAAGGGGGAGGGTTCGGGGTTAAACCCCCATAGGATTATGAAAAAAGTTTTTTAATGGTTATTTATCCACTTAAATAAAAAAAACAATTGCTTGTAGTAACAATTGTTTTTCTTACTTTATTCCCTTTGTTACTTTATTCCCTTTTTATTTACTGTAATACTGTTGGGTTGGTGTCAGGGAGGGCATCCGGCCAGGCCATAAAACCCCCATTATAAGTTCTGGCTACGCCACTGGTTCACGGCATCAAACAAATGATAATGAAAGATGTTGATGAAAATGGTTACTCTCTGGCAAAAAGTCTTGAATTACTGAGCGTTAGGTAGTCAAACTTCTGTGTTGGCCACCTCGATACAATGAAGAGATAATGTTTTGCAGAAAAGCTTCTTACACTCTTTTCCTTCAACCATTCACCGTTAACAACACACATGGTTCATTTTTTATGCTATCAGATGTTCCAACCAGTAGCTAACAATTAGTTTTGGAATCTCAAGAGACAAAGCAACATACAAAAAGGAATAAAAAAAGATGCAAGAATATACATTGATGACATTACACAATCTCTGTGATAAATTTTACATATGACTTGTGTTTGATAATTCATTTCTGAGAAGGCTTGGCACTGCATATTGCAGGTAAACTCGAAAACATTAAACCTATCAGTCAGGGGTTATTTTAAGGAATTTTCTCAACTGCACATAAATGACGTATTTTGAGACTGGACATAAGAAAGTCCTTGACCAGGGATTTGTCCCCCAAAGCTGAAGCAGCTTTTGGTGAGCGCTCGTTAATAAGCTGATGCTTTGCGCTTGGCCTTCGACTGGAGCTTTAGATGTTTGAATATTAAGATTTTCCGACTTTATAAAAATTCATATTAAAGATCAAAATCAATTGTTATGACAATGTTTGACTTTGACTAAAAGTTCATCATGGCAAAATCTCCAGATAAATTAACTAATGAAATCAGCTAGACGTTCTTAGACGTTTAGACTTTTCAATATCCTTAATCGACTAGAGATCCCTTAAAACAGAGGTTCCCAAACTTCTCTGGCTCGGGACCCACTTGGGAATATTTTTTTCTGTCTCTGGACCCACTAAACAAAATTAGGTACAGAGTACTAAACTAACACTAACTAAGGGTTGCTTCATAAATCGGGATTAAGATATGCTGATTTACATCCAGCATTTAGAAATTACCACATTTAAAACAGTAAAATTTAACTTAAGAAAAAGCCAACATTTATTGCAATACAAGCAACTGTTATATCAATGTAACAGTAACTAATCGTTAAATTTAAACTTTTAAACAGTTTGGACGGTTTCATGCTAGCATTCGCAAGAATTTCCAAACAAATCACACACTGAGGTCTTGGTTCGGTTATATTCTATAATGACTCGGTAGCAAGTAACTTTTTTTTATAAATTTGCTGAAAAATATTTCCTGACGAAATTGAAGCGGGATTTATCGAACAAATTCTTGCCTAAAGAGAAGCTGGATCGATTAAAAGGATTCTCGGCAAACTAGAAGTTGGATTTATTAAAGATAACAACGCTGCAACGTTAGTTCTTGGTGTCTACCGAGTCATTCTAGAACGTCTACCGAGTCATTATAGAACTCTACCCTTGGTTCATCGCCTGAATCAGTTGAAATAAATCCGAATTTCAGATATGAATCATAATATTTACGTTTCGGCGGACATGCCTTCTTCGTACTCGGAAGTCGATTATCAAGAGTTGAATTAACATCATCGTCCGACTCTGAGCTATGACCACTCACACATGACAAAGATTCTCGTTTTCGTTTCAAAAATTTATCCATGTTTTTTCGCAAAGTTTTAAAAATTGAAAATAAAATCTGTGAAATTTAAATACACGTTGTTTATTTTTGAATGGCAGACTTTTTATTAATCATGCTAAGTCTCGTTGCTAAGTCTCGTGCACTGTTTCCTGTTCACATACACGCACAAGTAGAAGCTAGTTATAGCCCAACCATAGTCAAATGTTGTTTCACTAGTTATAACGGAATAATAAAGTATGACGTTTGAGGGTTACTGGAATAAATACTGAAATTAACAGAGAAATAAGAAGAACTTTCGCGACCCACTTGCCAAAGCTCTGCGACCCACTTTTGGGTCGCGACCCACAGTTTGGGAAACGCTGCCTTAAAAGATCCCTTATATTACAGATCCTCTGCTGTTGCTGGAATTTGAAATAGCTCAGAAAGATTGTTAAGTGTAATAAAGTTAAATGGTCCTATGTTCCTGAACACTTCCAAAGTTTCGCTAGTAGACCTATGTAAGGGTAGGTCTAAATGTTGCTTTTCTGCTCTGAAACCCTGGTCAATAAGATCAACATGATATTGTTTTTGCTAAAGCTAAAACTAGCAGACAAGATGAGATATTTCCCCATGAAATAAAATCTTTGAGCTAATTTCAAATTTTGTATAAAATATAACACACTAACTGCAAAATACGATGTAAGACCGATAAATATCATTAGCAAACCTCCCAAATGGTCATTATTGATCGATAGGCCTATACTGACACCCACATCAACACGAATATGTACTGTGTAGGCTAATAGCAGTTTTAACCAGGAGCCGCGTCGCCGATCTACATGTAAATGATATTTTACCACACCATGACTTGGCTTAGGGTACGACTGCTGGAAATTTTGATATGCTACAAGCTCTGGTGTCATTCATCCATGAGAACCAGAATGTGTGTGTGTGAACAAATAGCCGCATACTTGGTCCTGGGTTTGTGGAAACGAACGAGCGACCGAAGGACAATAATTTCCAATGCACGAGCACCATAGCTGGGTAGGGGTTTTGGAAGGTGATGTACCAATCCCATTTTCGAATTTTGTTTAATTTCCACACTGCACTGGTGGTGTTCTAAGTTGAAATTTAGCGAGGTTGCTCATCATTTCAATGTTGATAGTCATGGTTTAGGACTTTAATAAGTGTCCCGTCTTATTGTTCAAATATTTTTTACAGCATTATAATGGCAACTTTTAGACTGTGATCTTAAAAAGATTGCTCACAAATTTTACGCCAAAAGGCATGGTTTGAGACTTCAATAAATGCCCTCCCCATTGTTTACATTTCTGAGTTCTCACACTGTAGCTGTCATCTGAGCAAAATTGCTTTTTTTAATGCTGACAGCTAAGGTTTTTAGAGTTTAGAGAGTCTCCTCCTTATTGCTTAATTTTTTCATTTGCACGCTGTTAATTGCGAACGGCCATGGGGTCTTTGACTACACTGTGGAAGGACAGAACCATTGGAGCAGGGCTGAAGCTAAGGCTTATGGGGTCACTGGTGTGGCCGGTGGCGCTGTACGGCTGTGAAACTTGGACGCTAAGGAAGGAAGACAAAAGAAGAATATCAGCGTTTGAGATGACAACATATAGAAAGATGCTGAGAGTCAGCTGGAAGGAGTTTAGAACAAACAAATCTATACTGGAAGAGTTGCAGCCGGAGCGGCGCCTGCTGGAGGTGGTGAAAGGAAGGAAGCTGAACTACTTCGGACACATGATTAGAGCCGACAAGCTGCCGGCATTCATATGTCAGGGCTATCTTGATGGAAAAAGGGCTCGGGGAAGGCCGAGGAGAAGATGGATGGATGACGTGGAGGAATGGACGGGGATGGTGATGGCCGACTGTGTGAGGACCGCGAGGAACAGAGAGCAGTGGAGGAAGATGGCGTCGTCGACTCTAATCCCCGATCCGCAGCAATGAGGATGGTCATGACGGACGAAATGCTTCGTTCCAGTGGCCGAGGGCAACGACGACGACGACGACGACGCTGTTAATCTGGCGTTTAAAGCTGTCATTTGAAAAAAATACTCATAATTTTCTTTCCTCGCTCATTGTCTGAAAAAAGTCATTTGCCCACTGTTGTAATAGCATTTTAGGCTGTTACCTCGACAAATTCAATCATAATTTGGTACTCAGAGACGTGGTTTCAGAATTGAATAATTCCCCCAATACCTGTATCTTAATTTTTTTAATTTACACAACGTAATGGTGGCAGTTTAGGCTGTCATCTGTATCAAAATTGATAATTACGGACAAGCAGTGGATAACACCGTAGAAATATATAATAATGTTTGTGATAATATTTCTGAAATATTGGGGGATATAAGATATAAGCTATCTCCGTCACCACCACAAGTTCCGGGTTCCGTTCCTCGATCCTATCCCATCTAAGTCTACACCCCTGTGCGGGATGCTAGTTCGATAACATAGGCCTACGTGTACATTGTATCTTTCAGATTCTGAGGATGGTGATTTTTGTATGGGATCACATAAACTCAAAAAGGGTGCGTGTAATATGGGGATATATGGAGAATTTTGAAGCAAATTTGAGTATGCATTGACCTTCAATCCTACATCATGTATGTATGTATTGGATAGCCTGTGTGGCTGAAAGGCTAGCTCATTCTGGATGTCTGCCTGATTAATTCTTTTCTTTTCATCGCCTGTCTCCAATTAGATACTTGGGTTGTTATATTGATGTTACAGTTAGTGGCATGTTGGTAAATACAACAAGTTCACTTGCTTCCAAAATAACCCATTACACATGACACCAACCATCACCAAATAGTCAGCAATTGATTTTGGTTATCTAAATAAGTAAATTTGTGACTTTGACAGTCCAAGACTAGCACCACTATCAGTGACTTCTTTCTCTATACCGATCATTGCTTCTTTACTAACAGAACCGCAATCAGTTTTCGCTAACAATTTCTCATCATCGTGGATAGTTTAGAGATTAAAAATAGACCAAAAAAGGTCAATTGATTAGAGCATTTAACGTGGCTTAATTATTCAATCAGTGTACCAATTTATAGAATGCATATAGCCTGTAATACTTTAATACAATGTGGCACAATGTGCTCTAACTGCGACGAGTAGGCCAACAATAAAAGCGGCTTATTGAAATAAATGTATGGGTTGGTTGCAACATGTTGCAACCATCCCCGAAAAAAATGTTGCAACCAACCCCGACGCAATGCCTGGACAGTGTTATGGAACAAAATTTCGACCACGGCGCTGATCATAAATAAACTGACTAAATGCATTTTCAAGCTTAATTACTTGTCCAACTTATAAAACCAAACCGAAAATATTTCTTCAAAACATTCGGTTATATAACGAAAAAACAAAAAAACGAAAAATTTACTTTCGATTGCCAAAAATAAATTTTTCCGGTAGTCTTTATCAATTGCCTGCTAAGAAATTAGGACACATTGGCCTAAAATGTATTCTTTACAATATAGTTTGCTTAATTTTGAGTTGCTATTATGTACCGGCGAAATATCGATGGTGTTGCAACCAACACATGTTGAAACCAGCCCCGGTCTCCCCTACATGTACGTCCCTTCCTGCTTCAGCTTCAGGGCAAGCGGCAAAAACAGGAGAAAGTAGAATATACGATGGCCAAGAAATTGTCATTATATGGTAGGAAGCATAAACCCGGCCTTTACAACTTTATCAAGATATCAACCTACAGCAGGCCTTGAATCTGCATCTGCCCATACATTTAGCCTACAGTGCTGCCTACTGCAAATGCTTCTGTCTGAAGCCTATGTGTGATTTTTAGCAGAACCTTGTATAAGTTGTCTTCGATTACATCACCCATTTTCCGCGCTCTTACTTCATGCACACGGGTGACCTACGCCGTATCGGTCTAATGCTTGACTTGAAAACTGCATGTAATCACCATATCTATTCTATGGTTCACGCCAAATTTCAACAGGACTGTTCTTTTCCTGAACATAAATATCACCCAAATAAACCGCCTCAAAGATGTTCACTTTGGGCTATTACTATCATGTTTGTGTCCAACTTTTACCACTAACTTATCGTCGGTTCACGCAACAAGGCAAAAAGTAACTGCACAAGATTTGATTTTCAACTGCACAAATCTCTTTTCCAACTACACACTTTGTGTCCAGCTGCACGTTAAAATAACCCCTGCTATCAGTTATCGTGTTAAACGTCTGAGGAATAAATTATAGGCTATTGGCATACCAAAACATAACATAATTTACGATTAAAGGCAATTTGCAACTCGCTGCTTGTCAAATATAGCAGTAGCCTACTTAATACTGTTGTCAACTTACGATTGGTATTCACACTGTGTGATGTCGAACACGAGATTAAGACCATTGACGATGATGACTTCGCAAGTGAAGCGAATATCTGGTAATCACTACTTAACTTTATAAAGACGTCTTTGATTACTTTTGACCGATGTGCAAATAAAGACTGCCATTTAATATGAACTCTTTATAGCAGTAAGCTCTTATCTACTAAAATAACAAACTCCAAACAGTCAGCATGCCGACTGTCTGGAGTTGACGCCATTTTGCATAGAATTAGCGTAAACAATTATAGCTGATTGGCCGTAGCCTATTTCTCCGAGCACAAATGTTGTATGTCCACATATCACATTTGTGCTCTGCGGATTTTTACGAAGAGGACATACGACATTTGTAAACTGTGTAGGCCTATTGTACCGTGAAAACGACCTTAGCAGGACATATAACGTTTGTGCCCTGAAGCCTTATGCCATTAGCCTACCTATTAGAATCGCTAAAAACATGGATTTTGGAAAAATGTGGACATAACACGTTTGTCCTCTATACAGTCGATATGCAGTTCTAATCTCTACTCTGGTCTCACTACTGTCCTCTGCAACCTGCCCTCTTCTCTGGTATGTGTTCGGACCTCGGCCTTGGAAACACATCTGCCATCAACTTGCCCTAATATCTGGCCTCTGTCCCGGCTTTCTATTAGACCTGTGTGGTTCGCCGGGATAATTAGATCTATTGTTTTATCAGCCAACAGTGGGTCTACAAGAGACAGGAGAAAGGATATACTATTGCGAGTTATGCCGTCATGTTTCTATGAGCCATTCAACAGAACCAATTAGATGTCTATTATTAGCGATTTTCGTGAAAAACAAAACAGAAACTTCTGGCACCGAGTGTCCTATGACTGGCTGCTCTGCAACAGTTACTGTTGTCTGACGTTTGCAACTGATGAACCCGGAGGATGGCTACTCACCAGAAATGCAAATCAAAATAACAAGAACGACATCACACACCGTGTTGTAGAGTAAACACGGAAAAGTTCGCGAATAACTAGGTCTATTATATTTCACAATAGAAAAGACCTTCTGAAATCAATTGGAAAACTATCAAAATGACGATCTAAAATCTATGGAAAGACCATAATATGAAACGCCCGGCAGCGTAGCCAGAAGAAATTCGGGGAGCCTTGTCCATTTTTTCGGGGTGGGCTTGGGGGTTGACTCCCAATGGACATAATTATACTCGCAAAATACATAGAAAACACACAGAATTAGGCCACTTTGGAAAATTAGGAAATTCCATGTTTTGAGGGTTGAAACAAGACTGGCCCTCGAAATATGACAATTGCATGATGAAGGATCACATTCGTAATCGTAATCTTCAAATGTCTAAAGCGCCTCTCGAAAGTCAAGCACAGGGCACCAGCTTATTCACGAGCGCTGTGTCAGGTCAGAATGGTTTGTCGGGTCATTGAATTTAGAGAAAAGACCCTAGTATTATAGAAAGACCACCCGAGAAGGCCATCGGGAAAGACCATTATGAAATGACCTCTGGAAAGACTATCTGCACGGAATATACTGGAAAGATCATCTGGAAAGGCTATTTCTAGACCGGGTCTTGCGCTCTGCAGCGCGCCTCATTGAGCAAATCCCTAAATATGGTAAAGTCTCAAACTAGCCTACATGCCGGAGGTGCTTCACAGCTGGCTCCCTATTCGCCAGCGTATTGAGTTTGAGTTCAGGGTAGCTGCTCTGCTATGGCGATGTCGTCAGGGCCTCGCCCCAATTTACCTCCGAGTGCTATGATGCTTTACGTTTTTGTATCCAATTGGATGTCGTCCACTACGCTCTACTGAAAAAGAGTCCTTTTAGTACCTTTTGCTCGTGCTTCTACCATTCTCTGTAGTTGACCCACTGGTCTGGAATGGCATTCCTTTACAGCAGCGCCAGTGTGCCACACCCTAGTCCTCTACCAGGATCCTTCCTTACCTTCATTAGGCCTACTTTTGGGTGCGCTGGAGTCGGGAGGGCCTCTGAGTAGGTTTCTTGAAGGGGCGCTATATAAATTTCCAAATGAATTAATTTGGAAAGACCATCCGAAAGACCACGTGGAAAGACCTTCAGGAATGACTGGAAAGCTATCTGGAAAGCCCAACTGGAAAGACCATCTGGAGACTGGAGAGACTATATCTAAAAAGACCATCTGGAAAAACTATCTGGAGAGACCATCTGGAAAGACCATCTGAAGTGTGAGATAAAAGGAAAAGAAGAAAAACTGAAGAAGAAAAAGAGCCACACCAAGTCTAGAGAAATCTAGCGAAATGAAGTATCAATAGAACATTTACAATGGCGACATCTCAAAACATCCCAATAAGACGCGCCTTTATCAAGACCGGATTAACAAATGTGTCTTGGCTCTATTCAGAAAAACTAAGAACAGAATCACATCAAAAACCATTAAAACGTCGTGTCAAATTCAACGACAATGCCAGCAGGTTGTAAATAAAATGTAATCATTCGGAAGTATCCCCAAAAGATAGACATGCATGTTTCCATGAAACCAAGTGTTGCGTTTCATATTAAGAAAAGTGTCTCTGCCGCTATAGCTCCATAGTTTTGTCAAAATAGTATAACCGGCATAACAACAGTATCGGGAACCTTAACGTCTTGATGGTCGGTTAGGGTCAGGTTGGAAATCGTGAGGGTCGGTTAGTGTAAGGTTTAGGATTAGTACCGTCATTGGAAAAGATGAGCTTACTGTATCTGCTTCGGTTCCCAATACTATAATAGTTATGTGTACAACCATTGAATTACCAGTGTAGGCTATCACGCAGTGTAAGAACCATTCAGCAGGTCTAGTTGTCTCAATTTAGATTCTAGGCCTATCTGCACGAACGCGGAAGTCCGTTTAGTGATAATAAATTGGTGACGTTTCGAGTTTCAAAATGGGAATGGTAAAGGCAATTACATGTAACTACGTTAGGAAAATGAAGTAAACTTGAACAATAATGCTGTACACAATTATTTATTATGATAGCAGCAGTCTGACTCTGACAGAGGAAGGAGTAATTATAACTTTAATTTGAGCAAAACGACCATAATTATAAAGTGGCAAAATATTTTCGCATCAACACCATTGGCTAAGTAAAAACAATGAGTGATAAGCAGTGCTTAATCTAGAAGTCTCTGCGGAGGGTGGGAGAGTTCCCCCTACGAATGAGAATTCCCCTCCCAGAAAAATGCTATACGCAACATGTGTGCCCCCCCCTGAAAATTTCGACAGCTCCTGTTTACAAGAATTGTAGTCTACTATAAGAAATTATGTCAAATTTCCCGTCAGAATATTATTAGTCGTCTGTACAGCACCGAAAATAAGGTAATCAGATATTAAAGCAAAGAATTTATTGTGATGAAATGAAAAAGATGGTCAGAAAAGTTTTCGGCTAAAGGGTTGTTGTTGGTCGTTTTTCCCGCTCCTCCCCAGAAACCTGAATTTCCCAGATTAAACACTGAGCTATAGGCCTCCAGTGCACTGATTTAGATGACGTCACTAAATAATGCGTCACATAATTATAGACCTAGCACGAATTCCGGACAATTGAGTTAGTAAGTGTTTTAAAATTTAAACAGCAAGAAACAATAAATCTTACAAAAATTTCTGTTTGATTCTTAGATGAATCTGACTGATAATGGAACTCCAAATTTTGAAGGGCCAACACACGTTCGAAAGTTGTAGGCCTATACAGTGTAGGCCTATAGGTCTATTAAAGTGAGTAGCTCTTGTTTCGAATAACTTGCTCTGAGTTTTCGCACATTGTTACTATTAGACTAAACAGCCGGCTCAGTGGACTCGTTTAAATCACTACTAAAACAAAAGCCTTTAGTATACTTGTTCGCTAGGGCTTATCCCGCATGTTTATAAACATGCGGGATAAGCGGCATCATAAGCCCTTTGTAAAGGCGCTTTTGTAACGGCATGACTATATGTTATGGCGCCATATAAATTATTATTATTATTATTATTATTATTATTATTATTATTATTATTATTATTATTATTATTATTATTATTATTATTATTATTATTATTATTATTATATTTTCAATCTTTATTGAAACACCACTCAAGCTTAAAACAAAAATCAAAATACAGAAGTGTTCAAGCGTAGAGTGCATTGTTCTCGTCCTCGGGGTGTGGTGCAAATGTTCCTCTAAAAGCGACGGCGTTGAATCGCTGTGTACAAATTGAGATCCTCTGGAAGAGGTAGATAATCTCCCTCGGATCTCCGGAAACAGTGGCACAACGGCGGCCTAACTCTAACAAAAACTCTCGACCAGCGCGATTGATGGGGCCCAACGATTCAACAGCAATGGGCACAAACTCGTGGGAGACAGGAAGAGTGGAGTATTTGTTGGATTTCCGATCCGCCGCATGTTCCGCAGCTCCTCCAGGTACCGTTGATGAAAGATGAATATAGGAGACTGCACAAGTGTGGATGGCTGTGAAGTCCCAGGCGATATATTTTCCTCTGGACCATGGGACGAGGGTGGCTCCGTCAGGTCTTTTGCCGTCAGTTCTTATCAGGCCTGGCGGCTCCTTAGAACTCGGGATATCCGCCTTCACGAGCGCCCTCCACACCAAGTCGTTGACCGCAAAGTGTCGGGCAGCTCTTTCAGAAGAACGTTTGCAGACCAACCCGTGGTGTCCTCTTGAGTCGGCGGTATCTCCGCACTGACACTGGTGCGGTGTACATAAATCCAAGCCCAGACGCAGACCAACGGCCACCCGGATTGCCTCATTGCTTAGGTCCAAGCCACAGGCGGTCACAGGAATAGTTGATAGCCAGTCCCCCGCATGAGGGGATATCACCGCGAATAGCCTGGCCATGTTGACCGGATCGCTGTAGGCGGCCCATACCGCTGTCCTGTCTACCTCAATCAGTGGTCTATCCCACACGCTCTGCCTGCTCCAAAAGGGCTCTGCACTGCTCGGTTGGGTGTTCTTGCGGACCTCGAGCAACTCGTCGATGTGGACATCATCCCACTCCTCCTTGCACAGAATCGTACTCACGAGTGACTTTGTCGATGCGGCTGATGCCAGGTAAGCTGAAGATGCCAGCATCGATACACGTCTAACTCCGAGTCCTCCATCTCTAATTGGGAGTGAGGCTTGTAGCCATTGAATGTTGTTGAGGCTGATGTTGATGATGTTCTCTAGCCCTTTACGCATTTGATTATCCATTTTCTCATGCAGTGGATGGCTATGGCATGGGGCAGTTCTCAGTAAATAAGTAAGTTTTGCTGCCCCAAAACTTGCCCGCAGCAGGATCAACGCTGCCTGGGCTCGAAGGCAGGCCAGGTCCGTCACTGCCCGTTCCAATATCTCGCTGTGCCTCAGCAGCGCCCCGTCCAAAGCCCCTCCTTATTATTATTATTATTATTATTATTATTATTATTATTATTATTATTATTATTATTATTATTATTATTATTATTATTATTATTATTATCATTATTATTATTACTATGATTATGATTAAAATAATGACATTAATAAAAAATATTGAATTTTTCTTGTTTGTACAGTATGTTGGAACTCATTTGTGGGTGCCCTAATATGTGGTACCCATACATACATATTCAGCTGAACATGTTTATCATACTTGACCCACCTCTGACTCTCGCGCAGAATTTGTCCTAAAGAGGTGCCGTGCAAAGGTCTCTTCCAAATAAATTCAATGTCTGCTGTCAAAAGCCCATACTCCGACGCTACTGTACATGTATGTACCGAGCAAGACCCGGTTTCAATCTAGGTTTCGTTTTTTCGTTTTCGGATGTCCCCACGATTCGCGCAGCCACATAATTAGATGTTTGCCTACGGAAGGAAGATAGTAATTGGTCCGTAGGCCAGGCCTATATAGGATGACGGCCACCTCTCAATAGACAACAAGGAAGTCTACCACTGCTCAACTACACGACCGTACTCTAATTATAGTAACAGTTCGAAGATGCTCAACTTCGTCGCCCTCCTCCAAAATCCAATCAGGCCTGGCACCGTCTAATTGCAACAGTTGAACGACATAAGGTCTTTGACGTCAATTGGAGAGATATCCACCGTTTATAACGCTAGGCTAACTGCGAAATTTCATTGCGGATTTGTGCTGCATGTAGGGGATTGTAGGCCCGATAGCCTACCATTGCAATGTCTGACGACTCCTTATAATAATATTATTATTATACGACAATAACCGCTGAGGTATTTCAGTTCATTTTTAGCCTATTATAGGCCTACACGCGTAATAATGCAACATTCGACGCCATGCAGTAGGCTATATAGACCAGGCTTGGAATCTCAAAATGGCACTGCTAGAAGCAAATCATGTAACAATTTGCTAACCGGTGTTTCTAGACTAATTTGACCCTGCTGAAAACGAAAATCGCTGTTAGCAAGCTGGATTTTTGGCCGTTCAATGGAAAAACAAGATGGCGGACAAAATGGCGGCCAGTTGCTTAAAATGGCTATAAGTAAAGTATTGTATGTGACAGGAATACGATTTTAGACTCTAAATTAAGATTATAGGGTGCAAGGAATACAATGGAACCAAATACACATATGTAGCACTGAAAGAAAATCAAAATGGCGGACAAAATGGCGGCCAGAATCTTAAAATGGCTGTAAGTGAAGTTATGTATGCAGTGGAATCATGATTTCAGGGTCTAAATCAACATTTTCGGGGTCAAGGAATGCAATGGAAGCAAGGTAACATATGTGGCATTGCACGGAAACCAAGGTGGCGGACAAAATGGCGGACAAAATCTTAAAATGGCTATAAGTGAAGTTATGTATGCAATGGAATCATGATTTCAGGGTCTAAATCAACATTTTCGGGGTCAACGAATGCAATGGAAGCAAGGTAACATATGTGGCATTGCACGGAAACCAAGATGGCGGACAAAATGGCGGAAAAATCAATCTTAAAATGGTCATAAGTGAAGACATATATGCAACTAAATCATGATTTCAGGGTTTAAATCAACATTTTCGGAGTCAAGGAATGCAATGGAAGCAAGGTAACATATGTGGCATTGTAAGGAAACCAAGATGGCGGACAAAATGGCGGACAAAATCTTAAAATGGCTATAAGTGAAGTTATGTATGCAATGGAATCATGATTTCAGGGTCTAAATCAACATTTTTAAGGTCAAGGCATGTGATGAAACCAATGTCACATATATAGCACTGCCTGGACACCAAAATGGCGGCCAAAATGGCGGCCAGATTCTTGAATTGGCTGTTAGTGAATTTCTGTATCTAATGAATACATCAATTCAGAATGTATATGAGAATTTTCGGAATTAAGGAAAGTGATGAAATTAAAAGCACAGAATATATTATGTGACACTGCCAGAAAACCAAAAACCAAAATGGTGGACAAAAACTTCAACTGGCTATGAGTGATGTCTTGAACATATGCGATGGAGACTTTATTTCAGTCTGGACTAGTAATTTCCAGGTCATGTGCTTCCAACAAAATCACATGCAATGTTATGCAGTGAAATTGTCATACCTATAGTAAAAATGTTTAGTAGCCTATGACTGCATCGCAGTTTAACTTTTGCTGGCTTTATGTATATACAGGATGCATGCTTCAATGTTTCATAACTTGGCCTATCAATAGTTTCAACTTTTCATGACTTGACGGATATAGGGTACCGTAGAGTCAGTTCAGGCCTTGCTGCTGTCAATGCAATTGCACCTGAGTGCACATGACAAGATCGCACTTCGATAGCAGCAGGGCCTGATGCTACGTTTGTCAACTTCACATGATTTGCTGTAGACAAACTCTATAATGTGGCTTTGGCGCACACTGGTAAAGATTACTTTCTTCCATCACACTCCATCCGATGAAGGTGAGGATGATATCTGAACATCAATATCTAGAAAAATGGGCCTTTTCAAACTTACAACTTGGCTGCTTGGTAATGACCTCATAATGGAATGCTCCAAATGTAGAAAGTAAGTGGGAACTTTCAAGTAGTTTATTCATGCATTCTTTCAGCTGATTACTGCTAATTATGTCAAATCACATCCAGTTGTAGCATGAAGGACACTCAATTCTTCATAGTTACGTGATTTGGATGAGCTTCCGTTCCGCTGATGTTCCTGACATCACCAAAATACCGTTAAATATAAAGCAAACACATATGACCCGGCAGTAGACAACACCTTATCTTTTTTCACGTAACCACCAGCAATCGCTCTAGTCCAAATCTCCAAATGTGGCTGTTGAGAGCTGAATAGACAGGAATGTTCAAAGCTAGATCAGTCTTTCTTTCAAGCATACCAAGAACATTCACCAATTTTCTGACAACGAAGTATTTCAGGACTCCATACAGTGACAGAGTTGTGGTGGTAATTTTCTGTATGATTTCACTTTTTAAAAGCAATGTCCACTATATCTTTCGAAGGCAATAATTATTAACCCTCTTGTAGCCAATCGAAAGTAGGCTACCTGTACACAGGTATCCACTGTATCTGTCAGGTCACCAAATGTCTTCGCGTTTGGAGGTTCACTATTGCTTGAGCCATTGCTTGTCCTCAATAATTTGTCTGCAACAGGTTGGATGAACTGCGTTGCGACTTATGGGCATATCACAATATTTGGTCATGTCTCATACAATATGAGGGATGTCTTGCATTGGCCCCCTTTCCCGCAGCGGATTGCCTGCAGGGTCTGTGTGTTGCTTAGGTAGTGCCTTGATGGACTAGCCCCATTATGTCTGAAAGAACTGTTGTTTTTCAACCTCGGATGTCCAGCGTCGATCAACTCCTCGGTTGGCGGACCAAGCTGAGCTGGTTCACTCGCGGTCTGCTATTCGACATCACCTTTCATTCTCTGTAGCTGGTACTAACATCTGGAATGGGAATGGCCAACCCTTTTCACAGCGCTTATTGCATGCCCATGGGTCACTCCACTCTGTTCCTTAAGAATCTAAAAACTGTCTTATTTAGTTGTAGTTAAGTCGGGAGCGATTCCGGACAGCCCACCTTGAAGAGGCACTACGTAAAATATTCTAAATAAACAAATGCTATGACTCTGCTATAGAAATGCGGACTGGACAAGTTACTTTTGCAGAGAGAATCCAATCCCATTGGTTTTGAGAAAAGTCCATGGCACAATCGTGTTTTTAGATCCATGGGACAGTCAGCTTGATACGATCTAATAAGGCACTGCATGATATACCAATCTTTCTTTATAATTTTTTCAGTGTTCTTTTGAAGAACACTCCTTGGTTTAAGACTTGCTGAAGGCATTGCGATAATTTGAATGATCATATCTGGTCAAATAAGGGAACATTGTAGATAAATTCAACTGCGCAGGTTTCAGATACCATCTTGCAAAGACCTGGCAAACAATTTAAATCAAGTTCCCATTGCATGCATGACTTCACTAACATCCATTTTGAATTTCTTGCCGCCATTTTGTTCGCCATCTTGGTTTCCTTACAATGCCACATATGTTACCTTGCTTCCATTGCATTCCTTGACTCCGAAAATGTTGATTTAAACCCTGAAATCATGATTTAGTTGCATATATGTCTTCACTTATGACCATTTTAAGATTGATTTTTCCGCCATTTTGTCCGCCATCTTGGTTTCCGTGCAATGCCACATATGTTACCTTGCTTCCATTGCATTCGTTGACCCCGAAAATGTTGATTTAGACCCTGAAATCATGATTCCATTGCATACATAACTTCACTTATAGCCATTTTAAGATTTTGTCCGCCATTTTGTCCGCCACCTTGGTTTCCGTGCAATGCCACATATGTTACCTTGCTTCCATTGCATTCCTTGATATCACCGCTTTCGTTGTCGTCATCATCATCATCATCATCATCATCATCGTCATCATAATGTAACTACTATCATCATTTCATAACATAGACATTTGGAATACGAACGAACAAATCTGAATAGATCAGAATAATAATTAGTAATTAACAATAGCCTAATTAATTATTAATAATTAATTAATCATATTTAATTTCATGGGAATTAATAATAAGCAATGGATAATGACTAATAGACTAGAAGAAAAATAAATTGCATCAGGTCTCTCTAATTTGTCAATACTTTATAAAATTTACTTGACTCTTCCTGTTACATCTGCCATCGCTGAAAGAGGTAATTCAGTAAATGGAAGAGTATCCAAAATTATTTGCGATCGACAATGACAATCAGACGTCTATCTGGTTTGGCATTAATTTCAATTGAATGTGTTCCTGCTGAGAACATCTACATTGAAACAACCATAAATCTACTTGCTTCAATGAAATCACGCAGAAAGCAATTTATATAAACTATCAAGTTTCTGCGTAAAGCTTGGATGAATGTCCAATAAGTAACATTGATAAATAGTTTATATATAGGCGCCTAGGCCTAAGCATACATTTCTGTAACTTAACTAAGTAGTCAAGTTCATAAGTTTAACCCTCAGGCTACCAAGCTTTTTTTGTAACACTGACTACCAAGGGGGGGTGGTTACCACCCCCCTGGATTTTGGGTTTGGTTTGAGATATCATAACTTGTAATACAGCATTGGATTCAGCATTCATTCCTGCACAAAATGGTATAGCCTATTTAGGTTCAGAAAATATGAATGCCCCTCGAAATTATGAATTTTTTACCATGGGTACCCGTCGATTCCACAAATTGTATACTTTTTACGCATAAGGAATAAATTAGATTCTGAGTGTTTTGTACATGATTTATATATAAGAAGTAGTTTACATATAATAAAGTCCAATATTCAACTATAAAAACTAGTAATAAGTCTGTTTTATGATCAAGCAAAACAAAAAAACATGTTTTAGCCGATGAAAAACGTTTACGCAGACATATTCGCTTGCGTTGTAAAAAATCCCAACATTTTCACACATTTTAATTTATTTTGAGCACTTCGGGTCATCAAAAAACAAATTATTTAGTATCAGAAAATAGCCCTAAATGCCCTCTACAGAATGGCATAATTTATTTCTATTAAAAAATAAATTATGGATAAGTTATAATAGCAAAAACATGACAATTTTATGAAAATAAAACATTTATATATATATATTTTAATTTATTTTGAGCACTTTCGGTTGTCAAAAGACAACTCAGTGAGCATGGAAATGTAGCCCCACATTCCCTCTATAGAATGGTATAATTTGTGTCTCTTAATATTAAAGGGCGCAAAAGTTACAGATGATATTCTAGGGGGTGGTGGTATCCACCCCCCTGGTACCTTGGGTATATCGGGTGTAACTTTTGAACGGTAGGGGGCATCATCAAACATTTTAGCTCAAAATGTGTCCCAATGAACCCTCTACAGCTACCAATTTTTTCCAAATTTTATTCCGGACGGAACGCGTTTGATTTGGAAAAAACCTAGGGGGTGGTGGCAACCACCCCCCTTGGTAACCCGAGGGTTAAAAATGTTTCTGTTTTAAATTCTTTACTCTGTTTTATGTATTAAATCGGATGAATTATAATTAATTACTGTTTTAACTATGCAAGTACAGGCGTCCTCTTGAAATTCTCGTCGCTCCCTACCCCCATACAATAAAACCTAAATCCGTCACTGCCCTAAGGTTCAGCGGTGTCTTGTCCCGAAATATCATGGTTGACGTAGCCTAATACTTTGGCCCCATTATGCCTTTCCCACCGTCCACTTTGTTTGTCAAATAAACTGGCCTTTTGTTTTACTCGTACTAGAACTCAGTTTAGAACTATGGATCATTTCCCTCAATTGGTCCTTCTTTCTGGACTCTGGGATGCGTTTTCGACTCATGTTTGCTCTGCAATTCTGTCTGGCAGTCTCTCTCCTGCCGTCTCTAATCTCAAAAGTGCTTCTTCTCGCGGTGCCTTGCCTACTGGGAGCGCTTCTGAACGACTCACCGTATACTAGAGCCGCTTTAAAAATGCCTAATTCTCAGGCAGTACATTCCATGTTCTGATGAAGACAGATACAGTAGGCCTACAGAGTAGACTATATTCGGAAGCAGAGATAGCCTGCTTCACGATAAGTGCCATTAATTAAGCCACCCGAGCCCCCGCTGTCACCGATCCAGCTAATGATTTGTAGGAGGAGTCTCGCGCCTTTAATCACCTCTAGAGGAATAGATTAACGCTTCGATTAGAGAAAGATTTGAGCAAGAAACTGGCGACAATGTCCAGCGAATTTGGCTTTATCGGGGCACAGTGACGGGTCCATTGACGAAGGCGGTACTGTAGTAAATAACAGTTTATCGCCGTATAAGCGCTCCTTAGGAGTGCACACTATTTATATGCAATCCAAAAATTGTCCGTCTCCGAATTGTCCAGTGGCGTCTACCAATGGGAGGCTGGGAGGACGTTCTCCCACAGTTTCTGAATTTTTTTCTGTGTAGGCTACATCAGTCTACATGTAGGCTTGCTGAAGCTACAAGTCATCTCCGATAGTGTCCTTTCAGTTTTTTCGTGGTCTTCATCTCTTCCTTATAATTAATTAATTAATTAATTAATTAACTAATAGTTAATTAATTAATTAATTTGTTAATAATTACCCATCATTAAGCGTATGTGGGACTATCATAAAATACGCTTAATTAGTCTACATTAAGATTAGATTAGATTTCATTGGAGTCAATTAGATTAGATTAGATTTCATTGGAGTCAATTAGATTAGATTAGATTTCATTGGAGTCAATTAGATTAGATTAGATTTCATTGGAGTCAATTAGATTAGATTAGATTTCATTGGAGGCTCATTGCCCGTCTTCCTCGATTCTCACACATATCTACATTCATGGCTGAACAACTTCACTGGCTTCCACTCTCAGCTCGCATAGAATTCAAAGTTATAAGTTTGGTTCTCAAGTCTCAACGAGGCCTTGCTCCGACGTATCTTTGTGATCTCATACTTCGCCCCATTTCGGCCACTTCGCTGCGTCCTCTTAGGTCCTCAGATCGGCTTGACCTCTTTGTTCCTCGCGTCAGGACCGCCATGGCTCAATCCAGATCATTTGCCTGCATAGGTCCCTCCCTATGGAATGGTCTTCTCCCATCCGTTCGCTCTGCCATCCTCTCTGGTAGTCTTTCGTCATCTTTCTCTTGTCTAAAGACCTGCCTTTTCTCTCGGAGTTGCACGCACTGGGAGCGCTTCTGAAAGGCTCTTGCTGCAAGAAGCGCTTTACAAATGGTCAGATACGATACGATACGATAGATTAGATTAGATTTAATTGGAGTCAATTAGATTAGCCTTGATACGATTAGGCCTATCTGTGATTACCCGGCCCTCGTCAGAAATAATTTTATGATCACCCAATAACTTGCCTCATCGTTTCAATAAATACATCTTAATTGTCCAATGTGAAAACAGTTTTGAAACTAAACCCTCGCTTCTTCGTTCGTCTTCCGCGTAAACTTAATACCAGTCCCCAAAATAATTGCTCCATACTTCCTTATCGGGCCTTCAAAAATAATATTAATGATGTCTCATATTCCTGCTGTGCTTCAATTGAAGTCGACCTCGCATTAAAGATACTTTTGCAGTTTAATGCATCTATCAGATTTTGAAATAATTGGGTAACATTGAGAACTCATAATCCGGTAGTCAGTCAGCCTAAGCAAAAATAAAACTGCGACCTCAGCGTATTGCAGTCATATATGCCTACGAAGACTTATCCCAGGTCCCCATGCAGGCAGTGTCTATAGGTATGGGCGGAGTTTATCATGGGCTAGGGGGGCTAAGCCCCCCAAGGAGACCCAGATTTATTTTTAACCGTGCAAATGGTATATTTTCCGGGGTTAGCCTCCCAAGAACGGAAACCAAACTCCGCCCATGTCTATAGGCCTATATTATATATATATATATATATATATATATATATATATATATATATATATATATATATATATATATATATATATATATAGTCTATGCAGTATGGTGAGCTTCCCTTCCACAGTGCATTCGATGTCAGTGGAACAGGCATGATTTGGTGGGCCTATTAATAAAATTGTGGGCAAACAAATTCTTTCCTCCCGATTTGCACTTTCGCCCAACTAAATAATAGGTAATTATTCTACGTCATCAGGAGTCGTTGAGAAGACCAGGATCATTCGAAATGAGCGCGAAAAAAGCGAGTACAAAGGAGAAGGAGGAGGAGAAAGATAAATAGGAGAAGGATAAAGCAGAGAAGAAGAAGGAGTAGGAGAAAGATAAAGAGGAGAAGGAGTAGGAGAAGGATAAAGAGGAGAAGGAGTAGGAGAAGGAGGAGGAGAAGGAGGAGGAGTAGGAGAAGGATAAAGAGGACAAGGAGAAGGAGGAGGAGAAGGATACGGATGAGAAGGAGGAGGATAAAGAGGAGAAGAATAAAGAGAAGGATGAGAAGAACAAAGAGAAGATGGAGGAGAGAATAAGGTGGACAAGGAGAATTAAATGGCTAAATGGATGAGGATGTGAAGAGAAGGAGAAGGATACGAAGGAACACAAGAAAGAGGAGCAGAGTAAGAAGGCAGTGGAGAAGGAGAAAAGTAGGAGGAGAAGGATTTCGGACGAACTAGGAGAAAAAAAACAAGAAAGAGGTGAATGCGAAGGAGAAGGAGAAAAGGGAGAATAAGAAAAGGGAGAATGAGGACATGGGTGAGTGGAGGAGGGATGCAAGGATGGTACAGGGA
The DNA here is from genome assembly GCA_949752735.1 of Lumbricus terrestris. Lineage (NCBI taxonomy): Eukaryota > Metazoa > Annelida > Clitellata > Crassiclitellata > Lumbricidae > Lumbricus > Lumbricus terrestris. The sequence goes on along the minus strand of OX457041.1, from coordinate 6,480,869 downwards.
GTAGCTATAGAAAGAGATGAATAGGGAGCAGTAGGAGGAGGAAGAGTAGGAGGAGGAGAGGTGTTCACGTTGTACGGCTGAACCTTCTACGGACCCAAGGGGAACAGGAAATCTTGAAATATCAGTTTGACCTTCGCGGAAATGTGAACTCTCGATTTCCTGGTTAGCCTAAGAGTTTAAAGAATGACAGAGGAAAAGAAAGGAGCGGGTCCGACAACCTTTTAAACAAAAAACCACCGATCAGGGATGGGTAGCTGCTGAGGATCGATAATCATCTAATCGATTATAGATTAAGAGACTATAAGAGCTAATCGCAAGATCGGATCAATAAGATTTTGCTAATTCGATAGACCTGTTCTGATCAATTAGTCTGATTTAGCTAACAGGCAGAGTGTCGACGGTCGATCTCTGCCACGAATAGGCTATAATTAATAGCCTACATGTAGTGCAAGAGAATTCGTTTTATTAATCTCAGGAGTCTCAGCCTACGAGAACGGGCGGTCAGTCCTCTTCCTCACCGTCTCATCCTTCCATCAACAGTGCATCATGGATTCATGGTCAATGCACTGAGTACAGTACTCATCAGCAGCCTATAAATAACTATGAGCTGCTGTGTCGGAGGCGAATTAAGGGTGTAGCAGAAATCGCGAAAAACATTCTGACATAACGGCAGTGTTGTTGAAAGTATTGGGCAAATGTACTTAAGTAAAAGTAAAAGTAAAATGGGTTTTAATTACTTAAGTAAAAGTAAAAGTGCTCAGCACAAATTTTACTTAAGTAAAAGTAAAAAGTATCCTTCCAAAATAATACTTTTAAAGTAAAAAGTAAAAGTACCGAGTCTTTCTATTACTCAATGGCATCAATGCATTATTAATCTTAAAAATACTAAATTCTCGAAATAGTTATCGTTGAGTCTAGCGCGCATGCTTCTGATTAATTGTTACCAGAATGCACAGCTGAAGAGTCGTTGTGCTGCAGAAATGGTAGTGCATCCAGCGTGCACCATCCATCGAAAATCTAATTTTAGGCATGCAAAAATTGCAAATTCAGATGAGCTGGTTTATCTCAGCGTGTCGAAATGTCAATTAGCGCATTGAAGTAGGCCTAACGAACATTGTAACGAGTGTCACATAAATTGTAACGAAGTAAAAGTACTGAAATATGAGTAAAATTGTACTTCGTTGAAAGTAAAAGTATTTCGGTTTCTTGATACTTCGTTACATGTGAAAGCATTCAAACTTTTACTTAAGTACAGTAACGCGTTACTTTTACTTCGCTACTGAACCACACTGCATAACGGGCAGTAGCGGCGCTAGGGGTAAGGGGTCTAAGCCCCCCTAAAAAGTCGATCCATTTTTTCCCCATGTAAAAATAAAATATTTGCACGATTAACCCTCTTCAGCCCCCCCCCCCCCCCCCCCAATGCCGTAAAGGTACGCACGAGGTTTGCCAGAGTTTGTCGGAATATGAAAAAGATGAAAAAGGACCATTTTCCCCAAAATTAAAGGTCTTCAGAAATTTTGGCCACTGAAAACGGAGAATTTCCTCCCGCAAATTCAGCCCCCCGCCCCCCATAACTGAAATCCTGGCGCTGCCAATGATAACGGGGGATTTGAACTTCTGTTGGCACTCCAGCCCGCTAACGACTGCAGCTCATTAGCCTACGTGACGTCAATTAGGCCTATAACATAACCCACACAACCTTATTGGAGCCATGATATGACGACCCTGCTCGTAATGAGTTGTCAAACTTGATTTACCACATGCGTCAAATAATAACTATAGCTAGCTTGTGATTAAGCAGGTTCAAAAGCGCTTATCTTGTTGCTAAGCGCTTACTTAACATTTAACCTTTAAGTCACCAGCATCATCATCATCGGATTCTGACGATATGCAGAAATAAACATAAAATTATATATACATCACACATACATAAATGCATAAATTTATACAGAATATCTGCAACAGACAATAACAGATATAAACAAGCAAACAAACAGACACAGTCACCTCGTCCCGCAGCAATCGTCCGATACAGCTGCCTATAAATAGTTCAGACGCCTGTGCAACGATGACGCTGGGTTTTCCCCCAATGACGTCGAAAACTGCAGAGATTCCAGAAAGCGAAACTTCGCGATCTCGGCCGCAGATTTTTTCAGAAAAATGTCGAATAATTTTCGATCTCGTCAGACAGTTGCACGCAGCCAGCCGCCAGGATTTACTGCTGACGAATTCTCAAGTCTGGATTGTATCGAAAAACTCAGGATTTGCTCGTTTCGAAGAAGTTTCGGTCGGACGAATTTAGAAGCGCGGCGTGCGATTGTGGGAGTTGAATAAGCGCTGCGGGTCTGCTGGCAAGCTGCAGGCTTAAGCGAACCATATGTACAGTCTCGTCAGCCAGCTTCTGCTTTATCAGCTGAATAAGTTGATATCGTTTTAAACTTTTTTGAGGGCGGTCCCGCAATTTGTCTTTGTCAACTGGCGAGTGCTGGGGTTGGCTGTGAGATATTCTGAGGAGAAATTTAAAGATGAATCTGAACTTATTTGGTAAGCATCGTTTCAATGTGAAATATTTTTATTCCTCGTGTCTCTTAGGCCACTACTCTCCACACGCTAGCCCTGCTCATCTGCTGCCTCTCTCCCGTCTTCATCACTCCTCACATGGTGATATAATGACCGGGGTATTGAGGGGCTCAAGTTCAACCCCCTCTAGTCTTTATTAGTTCCCCGTAGTAAAATCTTCTTTTCACACCCAAACTCTGACTTCTGATAGTTGGCCTACATTCCTACAATTCTCGTACTAGTCCTAATTCGTCCCTCGTCCTCCTCGTCCTCTTGTTTCACCCTACATAGTCCTCATATTCCTTCAGTGACGTCATCCGCTCCTTCTATGTATAATTTTCTTTGTCGTCGTACCCAGTGGCGTAGACAAGGGGGGTTTGGGGGGTTAAAACCCCCATTGGCCTAGGGAAAAAGTTTTTTTTAAAGTTATTTATCCACTTAAAGTAGAAAAACGAAACAAATGCTTGTAGTAACAATAATGTTTTTCTTACTTTATTCCCGTTGTAACTTTATTCCCTTTTTATTTACTGTAATACTGTTGGGTTGATGTCAAAAAAGGCATCCGGCCAGGCCATAAACCCCCAACCCCCATAATAAATTCCTGGCTACGCCACTGGTCCTACTTATCCCTTCTTCGTCCTTTTATTCCTCCCGTCCTCTTCCTCATAGCCTCCATCTTTTCCTCTTCGTCTGTCCTATTTCTTCGTCCTCACCGTCATTGTCCTCATTCTCGTCCCCTAGGCCTATATGTTGCCCTCATTCTGCTTGATGCCCTTTTTATCTGCACCTTTATAAATCTAACTTATAACAGCAGCTAAGTGATAAAATTAAATATAATCATCGTCATCCTTATTCGTATTGCATCATCATTATCATCATAATCATCCTTATTAGTATTGCATCATCATTTATATCTTTTAAAATTTATTTCTCGTATTTGCTATATCATAACGCCACTTCAAGTTATCTACTCAGAGGCGCTCCCAATGATTGCATCGCAAATTCGCAATTTCACATCGAATCGCAATAGCAATTGCGAGTGAAGAACTTGCTCAAGGTCATCATCATGGTCGTCGTCGTCATCATCGTCGTCGTCATCATCATCATCGTCATCATCATCGTCATCATCATCATCATCATCATGGTCGTCATCCTCATTATCACCACCACCACCGCCACTGTTACCATCGTCATCATCATCGTCATCATCATCATCGTCGTCATCATCATCGTCCTCATCATCATCGTCATTATCGTCATCATCATCTTTGTCGTCGTCATCATCATCATCTCGTGTATTATCATCATCATCATCATCTCCAGCAGCAGTATCTTCAGCATCCTACACTGCAGTCTGGATACGCAGATGCGTTGCCTATCTTGGCATCACTTACATGTAATTGCGAAAGCAGTAATTAGTCTTATTGTCAACAGGAAACCAAAAACTGGGGAAGGTTTCGGTTCGTGGAAGAGACAAGAGGCTCTGTCTCTAGCTCTGTCTGCCTGTCTGTCTCTGTCTGTCTGTCTCTGTCTGCCTGTCTGTCTGTCTCTGTCTGTCTCTATCTGTCTCTCTCTCTGTCTCTGTCTCTATCTTGTTGGATGATTAATGGACCCAGAATACAGACAAGGTCTATTCACTTGAAAAACAGAAATTAGTGTTAGGCGAAACAAAAAATTTTCAAGGGCAACGGCAACTGTTGTCATAAGCCCTCGTCAAATCTGGATCCATCAGTGTCAGATTATTATAATCAGCTTCTAATCATCAGCCCATAATCATCAGCCTCTAATCATCAGCCCCTAATCATCAGCCTCTAATCATCAGCCTCTAATCATCAGCCTCTAGTCATCAGCCTATAATCATCAGCCTATAATCATCAGCCTCTAATCATCAGCCTCTAATCATCAGCCTATGATCATCGTGCTCCATTCGTCGGACTGCAGGGTGGGAAAAAACCTATGGTTTGCTGCCAATATCTTGGCCAGATATAAGTATGTGTAAATGAAATTTTACAGGCTTAAAGAAAATTCATATCTAAACATGATTACCAAATTTCACCAAAATATTTCAATCAGAACAAAAGTCATATTACTTTGAGTGAATCCACCCACTGTCTTTTGACGATTCAAAAACATAACAATACATACAGCTGGGTTCAGTGGGGTGGGGGGGTTGCAGGTGGAGCAGAAAAATGTCTGCCTTGGCGTGGATTTGAACCACCCACACCTCCAGATCGACAGCCAGCGCCCTAAACACTACGCAATCGAAACTCTATCGAGTGCCCCCGCACTCCCGCAGAACGGAGGTCGATTCAACTTTAGACAGAAAGCGTGGGCAAACAACATGACGTGAGACTGTGGCGGACGGTTGGTGTGGGCGTTTGACCGGCAGCAGGTGACATACCTATGCAGTGTACTTGAATGTCGTGTAGCTATGTAGAACGTTGGTAAAAATTCAACAAAGGTACAGTGTGATGAGGGGGGGAGAGTATAGTTGTAAAAACGCACCTCAGCTCACTCTGGTGTGGTGCTGCGCAGTTGCGGCGCCAGGGTGGGCTTTTTCTCTCCTGGTCTAATGCACTGGAGCGCCTCTGATTGGTGTGCACTATAAGAAGCGCTATATAAATGTATATATATATGCAGTACGTAACCGGTGACGTCAGATGGAACTGCTGTTAGGTGAACAATTGATAAGTATGCCATAATGCGAGCTATGGGTCGGAAAAGACTGCAGAGGTTACACAAAAGATCATGTTATGATAATGTGTGACAGTCGAGATTGCAATCTCTGTGTGTAAATCCGGTTGCGCCCAAAATTATGGAGCATTTCTAAGTATCTCTGGGCGGTTTCTGTCTAAGTATATATATGTAAATAAATTATATATATGTATAACGTATATACATTATTTCATTTGGACGATAATATCCGTTTAGTGTTACTGTTACACTACCCAGTCTAACTTATATTTACGAAAGTTACTGCATAGCTATAATAGTCTAACGAAGACAGTTAGGCATATACTGTCTACTAGACTATCCAATATCCAGTTCGGTCACTCTTTTTTAAATTATTTTTCACCCAAGGTATTTCTAATCCCTCATGCAGAAGGCAAAGAACTGTTCCTAAACAGTTAGTCAGTTAGTGGCATCTGGAACGGATATATACGCTACATCGAATTTTGGCAAGTCAAAAGTAGTCTATAATTATAATTAATATTTTATTATTATTATTATTACTACTACTACTACTGCTGCTGCTGCTGCTGCTGCTGCTGCTGCTGCTTCTACTACTACTACTACTACTACTACTACTACTACTACTACTACTACTACTACTACTACTACTACTACTACTACTACTACTACTACTACTACTACTACTATCATTATTATTGTTACTATTATTACTATTATTTTTTGCCCAATTAGGTATTCAGGATACCTCAGGGACTTAAATATTATTTAAGATTAAATATTTATTATTGTTTTATTACTATTATACCTATCTTTGCATGCCTAATAATAAATAAAATAAATAAAATAGATTTTCTTGAGAAAACAGGAAATTCAGCAGGGAGTGCAGCGAAGCAGACAGGCGGACAGAAAAATAGAGGCAGACAGAGAGAGACATAGAGAGACAGAGAGAGAGAGACAGAGACAGAGACATTGACAAAAGGAAGGTCACCGACATGAATTCAAACGGATCATCGTTGAGAATAATCTGGCATAGGGGTTATATGAATTTATTGCATATGGGCTACATAAATGTCTGGGTATAGAGGCACATTTACCGTTGCCCAAGGTGTGGTTATAGACGGTAATTACCGACCAATAATTGTTGACGTTTGCTTCTCGTGTAGGCTATACGGGAAGAGAGGATTGTTTGTTGATTGACTGCTTTTCATTTTGTCAGCTGATTATAATTGAAAGACAACGTCCTGCGGTCACATTTGCGAGAAGAGTTGATAAGGAGTTGAGACCTGAGTGGAGTGGATGGAAGGGAGAAGATAGGACAATGAGAGGAATTGGAGAAGATTTGAGGAGATTGGAGGGAGGAGAGGGGTATGAGTAGAGGAATTGGAGAAGATTATGAGCGGAGAGAAGTAGAATGGATGAGAGTAACGAGAGAAGATTTTAGAGGACTGAAGGAAGGAGATTGAAGAGGATAGGAATGGGGGGAAATATGAGGGGAGAGACGTGAACTGGAGTGGAGAGGGGATTATGAGAGGGGATAATTAGAGGAATTGGAGAAGATTCAAGAGGAGCAATGTGAAGGGGAGGAGATGAGGGAGGAATGGGAGAAGACATATTAAGGAGAGAGGAGTGGAAGTGCAGAGGAAAATGGGCGAGAAGAAAACATTCTCTGGCAGATGTCGTACACTGCGGTCTAAAACCGGGTCTCATTTTATCGGATCTCTTCAGCCAATGCAAATGGTCGGCTGTTCGTCCATAGAGTTCGTGAGAAAACCTTGAGTCGGTGACATGCCTGCTCTCCTTCACTGGCCTCCTCAGCCCCCCGAAGGGCGGATACAGAAATTTTCGAAAGGGGGGGGCAATATTTTCGGTCTTGGGACAGGGAAAAATTTTCATATTGGTCGTCAAAAAATCTGATGACCTTTTTTAGTCATTTGTCTCGGAATTCCCAAGTAAATATACCATTTTTTCCGCCAAAATAGTTGATGACTTTTTTGTCGTACGGACCTCGTATACGGACCTCGTGGACGACGTAGGGAGGGTCATACGGGACTACTCATGGGGGGGAGCACGTCAACTTTCCAAGCCAGAATGGCTGGTCAAAAATTTAAAAAAATTCTAAATGGGGGCATGGCCGGATTGGCCCCTGGATACGCCCTGCCCCACCCACTGTTTCTCAGCGCATCTCCTTAGTAGTGCAACCATAAAAAATTGTTGGGGTTTCATTTGGGCGGTTTCAATTGCTGGCGTAATCTCAAAATACACAATATACGCCTTTTATCTCTGTAGTCGGTCTAAGCCCTTAGGTCTTTAGAGTGTTTCCAGAACTTTTTCAGTAGTTTCCAAAGCCTAACACCGTTGTGCTTTCGAAAGCCCGAACACTTGAGCCTTTTGAGAATACCCAAATACCTTTGAGAAACGACCAAAGCCCGAAGCTGTTGAAGACTTTCCAAACCTTAGTGGTTAAGAACTCTTGTGGAATTTCCAACACCTGAAACCTTTGGATTTCCTATCAGCCTGAATGATTAATAGCTTTTGAGATACGAGGTCAATGACATCAGCGAAACCTTCATGCATTGACGGACAATTGACAGGTGAAGTAGTCCGTGAAGTGTATTAATGCGCGTCGGGTTGAGGTGGTTACTCAAAACTCACGTTATGTTGTGAAAATGAATCTGTTCAAACAAATATTTGCTTGTTGATCACACTCTGAAATTGATCGCGTCGTCGATCAATAACAGTACTGTGTTGTTGAAAGTATCGGGCAAATGTACTTAAGTAAAAGTAAAATGGATTTTAATTACTTGAGTAAAAGTACTCATGACAAATTTTACTTAAGTTAAAGTAAAAACTATCCTTCAAAATAATACTTTTAAAGTAAAAAGTAAGTTTAATAGTACCAAGTCTTTTTGTAACTCGGTCCGTTACCAACCTTAAAAAATACTTTGATCTTCGAAATGGTAATTATCGTTGAGTCTAGAACGCATGCTTCTGATGCATTGTTAGCACAATGCACAGCTGAGAAGTCGTTCTGCTGCAGCAATGGCAGTGCATCCAGCGTCGTGCACTACCCAAAGAAAATCTATTTTTAGACAATCACGTCACATAAAATAATGGACATAGGCTACAGAAAGACACAGAGACAGACTGACAAACATATACAGACACATACAGGTATACTGACTGAATGACTGACTGTGACTAAAAATCGCATTTTCTGCCCTCCCCTCTGTTGCAGCTCTTACTTTTTATGGAACCCTCCCTCATATGCGTATATGTACAAGTAAGCTTCTCTACACTCATCCCCTTACAAAAGTGAAGTAGCTAAAGACTCCCATAAAACATTTATTTTTACCATTGGCTACCATTTATTTTGCTCGGCATCATATTTGCTATAGCTAAAATTTGTTCACTTCTATGGTTACTGTTTAGATCACAACAACAGAATCTAATTAGCCTATAATGCAGTCAAATGCCATTAGAGGATAATACAGAGTTAGAAATAGGCTAATTTGGACGTCACAATAAGACATTTATTTTGCATCAGCCCCACTTCCTATACGCACCCGTACGCAAATCTAATAAACCCCCCCTTTCCTGCGTGCGTACATGTATGTGTGGACAGCCCCTTACTAGCTGGAAACAATTATTTATAGTATAAAGTTCTAAACGAAACTTGATTTATCCCCGAGATTATGCTGTCGTGCTGGGGTTGGAACAAGGGCTTATAGCCAGCATAACTGTAGGCTATATACACGACCATGCGATATTATATTGATTATACTTATGTGTATACACAAAGTTTGATTTTATTTAGGACTAGTTGTTATTTAAAAAATTATTTTATGTTGAAAAACATAAATCATTAACTTTTTATAACTACTCGGAGGCGACTAAAAGTCGCTGGACCCTGGTGCATTTGCCATCGGCACCCCCCTCTCCGCGGGCCTGGCTCCTGCATGCTGTCAACTGGAACCCTGGAGATAGTAGGTAGAACTTTCGGGGAATTCCAGAACCACGTCCAGAGGGTCGAACGGCTGCGGAGGACTAGGCCTATGTTAAGATTTTCAGCTGCGAGAGAGAAAGAGACAGACAGACAGACAAACAGACAGACAGGGACAGAGAGAGATAGAAGGACGGACAGGCATGGACAGAGACAGATAGAAAGACAGACAGAGATAAAGAAAGAGACAGAAACATGTAGATAGATAGAGAGAGACAGAGACAGAGTGCGGAGAGAAACAGAGACATAGAGATATAGAGAGACATGGAGAAACAGATGCGGACAGACACAGACATACACAGAGCACAGAGAGTCAAACAGACAGACAGACAGACGGATCGGGAGACAGACAGAGTGAGAACGGGAATGGCATTTTGTGGAAATGGAGTGGTTTCACCTTTGCCAAAAGACCTGAGCATCTATAGATTGTAGGAGTGGCCGCACCCTTTAGAAGAGTGGAGGGCCCGTGCACGGAGCGTCCCCCCTCAGGCTGGGCATTGAAATTTCAGAAATGAGCAAATATACGAACCGCCATCCCACACGCACCCGGTCACGCCTATTTATAGACACAGAAACAATTAAATTCGCAGAAACCCTGCAGAGGATTTATCTCGACTTTCGATTCAACATAATAACATTTTATCTGCCTCTTGCATATAATAATAATATTATCATATCCTATTGCGATATCCGTCTGCCCTACTCTCTATCTGCCCGTATGTGTAGATGTCTGACTTTGTGTATGTCCGGTTTCCTGTCTATAGATCGTCTCATCCGTCTGTCTATGTGTATGTATGAATACATGCATAGTTTTATACATACGTGATACGTACATGTATATGCATAACTGTGTAGTCTATAATAAATATATAGGTATACGCACTTAGGAGTGTAGGTACTGAGCATGCTTCAGATAGTCTCACATAGGAGATAAGACCATAATATTATAGTTGCATAGGCTGTATAAATATGTAGGCCTATATGTCATATTTGCATTATATGGGCCAAATATATATATATATATATATATATATGTATATATTATGGCCCTATCCGATGTTATATCTGAGGCATGCTCGTTGCTCACGACATACATACATTATACATTCCTGAGTATATAATGTACATATAAAGTAAAAATAATAAAAATAATATATATGCATGCCTGTACCTATATATTGCATGTACATATTGCATGTATGCGTATACATACATAATATCAGTTCAAAGCGTCGTAGTGGCACGCAACCGAAACTTTTAGTTCACGGTTGACGTGTTGGCCATTGATACCAGTGTAGTAAATAGCGTTGAATTTTTTTTATCTAGGCAATGCGCTTGCAGCCATTTTTATTGCCACAGATGCGACGATATCAACTGTACACACGACGATTGTGTAACTCCAGGTGCGGTCGAAAACTATCTCCGGTCATGCTCGGGCGGATGTCGGACGCTGTGGTCGAAAACTGTTTCAGTTTGGAGTTCCTCTTCAGTCAATGCAAATGGTGGGTTCTCTGTTGATATTATTCGTAGGAAAGCCAGTGGATATTTGCGGTTAAAACTATGTTAAGTTAAATCAGAGCTGTGAATTGGGGCTATGCTAGCTGATGGTGGGCTGAAATTTTGATTCAGCTCACGTTTCTATTAGTGAACTCTTATACGTCGTCGTTGAATATATTTTATTATTTTATATTTTTGATTTAATAAGACTGGCTTCAATTTAATTCAATTCAAATTGGGACTAGTATACGCTAGCTACAGTGGGATAAAATTTGACTGGATGATTGACACAAATGGAAATAAGTATAATAAATTATATGAGGATTGATTTAAACGAAACTGCATTTTTAGTTATGGTTATTATGATAATTTAATGATGCCACACAAGTGCAGTAAGGAAGTGCTGCTTTTAAAACTGCATTTGAACGTCTATACCTATTAGTTTAAGTTATAGTATTTGCGACGAAATTTTTGTAATCCACCCCAGATGTTTTAGTCCAATTCAATCAATCAATCAATCAATCAATCAATCAATCAATCAATCAATTAATCAATTCATCCATCCACCCACCCATCCATTTATCCATCCATCCATCCATCCATCCATCCATACGTCCGTCCGTCCGTCCGTCCGTCCGTCCGTCCGTCCGTCCGTCCGTCTGTCTGTCTGTCTATCTATCTATCTATCTATCTATTATGTAGTTAGTCATGTATTAGGTAAATTCTAATCAGCTATATATAACAGTTACTGTCGTTTATTTACGATTACGATTACATGATCATCTTCTGATTTTGACAGAGTGACCAGAGGATGATGATGACCCCTTCGACCACCTTCGGGGTGACCTCAACGACTGGCACTCGACCCATCGCCGTCGTTGCCCCGATGTGTCATCACCCCACCTCAGCTCCCGTCGTTAAGACAAGCATCCTTCGACCGTGTGGCGACCCATCAGCAGCTGGGGCAGATGCCTCCGTCCTCCCGCCAGCACAGGAGGCAGGCATCAAGGACTTAACGGGTCCCTGTGGCGGGGCTGCAGCGTCCAACTCGATCCAGGAAGGTCAGGGTAAAAGCCCGCAAGCAACGGGGATCCGGTCTGTGCCAACGCTGAGAACCGTTCCGTTCTCGAACTCGCCGCAGCCAAGTACTGTGCTGAGGACCTCGATGCTAGGGACCGCCATCTCGTTGCTAGGATCCCCCGTGCAAGGGACATCGCTGCTAGGAACCCCAGTGGTAGGGATTTCGCTGCCAGGAGCCCCAGTGCAAGGAATCTCGTTGCTTGGAACCTCGTCATTAGATTTTCCGTGTTCTGAAACGAGTCCCACGTGGATTGGTTCAGACTGTGGAGCTACCTCTGGTGATGGCTTCCAAATCGAAAACATAACTATCCGAGATCGCAGACCAGCGTCCGTTCTGGGTCATCCCTGTGCGGCTGCTGCTGCTGGCAAAACCTCGGAGGATGATCTTCTAGGTGGTCTGACTGCCTCTCTCCAGCGGTTACTGCTCGACTCCAATAGAACTAAAGGTCAATGTCCGGATGTAATTCTCGGAGAGACGACGACTCCCAGTTCGGTTTCCAAGACACCGTCTAGTCAACCCACGGACCCCCTTCTCGTTCTGTCCCCGCAGGAACCCACGGACCTCTCAAGAGCCGTCGACGAATGCAACTTCTACTACGGTCGCATGTCGAACACCGAGGCGAAATCCCGTCTGCACCGCTGCCCCGTCGGGACCTTCCTACTCCGGGACAGCTCAGACTCCCGCTTCCGGTACTCCCTAAGCGTCAAGACCGCCCGCGGGACGACCTCCATCCGGATCGTCGGTGGCACGTCGTCGTCGGGAGAGTTCCGGTTGGACAGCGATCCACACCAGGGATCGCGAATGCCGGGCTTCCGCTGGATCCTGTCTCTCGTCGAGCACTACTACTTCCTCAGCGTCAAATCATCGTCGGCCAAATCATCGTCGACTGAGAAGGGTGGACATCATCATCGCCAGAGAGGTCAGTGTGTGCTGCTGGAGAGCAGTGGACGCTACGACACCCCGATGCTGCTTCGGAGGCCGCTGGAGGTGTCACCCGCTCCGCTGGCCCACCTCTGTCGCCGCACGCTCAACAACCTCCTCGTCCCCTTCCCACCGTCCGCTGAGTGCCGAAGGAAACTCATCGATGCCCTCGTCGTAATTGGGTTAGACGGTCGTCGGCGGAAATCCGTTGAGGAATATTTGATGCGATATCCGTTTCGGGTCTAGCGTGTTTCCGAATGGGTTACTTGAATGTAATCATGGGCGTGGACAGGAAAAATGGGACGGGATTTCATTGTTTTTTGTGTTTTTTCCCAATGGACTTGATCGCAAAATATACGCAGAATTAGTCTAGATGATTGTCGGTAATTATTTATTATATGGGATGGGTAAACCAGCGAATCAACAAAATAAGCCCGTTTTTGTGCGTTTGAAGAATTCTTACTACGTGCTCCTAGACATGATTGAGACTGAGTGCTTATAATCTAAAGAAACGAATTTCAAAAGCGTTTTGTGACCACTGACCACCTTATTCGTCGTATCAAACGGATGGATGTTCAGAAGGGATGCAAGTGCATGAGAAGAAATAATAATATTGTTATCGCTTATTTAATTGGCATTGTCAGTCATTGTGAGGTCGGCATTGCCTCTGAGTTTTCCATCGCTTTACAAGTAGTATGTGGCCTATCTCTTATCATGGAGAAGTTGTACCGTTATCTGGCTATTTGTGAAACGTTTTGCTAATCACGCGCAGGCCTATAATTATAACACTTAAGCAAACGGGGTCACGCTCTGGCGATTAATATCGGATAAAGGCACATTATATTCTGCCCTGTCCTCAATGGGAGGAAAGTCTTAGACCTCACGCTAGACCATGCGTGGCTGGCTGGCTGTCAGGCGGGTTAAAAAGAGCTTCAGAGGATTTTTTCAGTTCGGTTATTTATTGTGGTCACTTGAAGCGCCGCTATCTCGGTCTGCGATAAAGGGTATAGGCTAGGAGAGTTTGCCACGGATCGGTTAGTTTAATTGGACCAAAGCCGCCACGGGTCTTATCTGACTACTAGCGAAACTATCGTCCCTATGCGAAGTCAGTCAGTTGGTCAAACAATATTTAACCTTTGTTTAAAGATGTGATCTAATTATTGTGGCTATTATAGGACTTTCGTTATCGGATATTTAGAGAAATTTATAGCCTACGCCGAACAGTTTAAACCGTTATCACTCAATAAAATCATAAATCTTGGCGACTTGATTTATGATGTAATCGCCAAAATTTACTTTCAACTAGGTCTATGGCGTGAATGCTTACTTTTGATCAAAGATTAGGCTCTAAACTGATAAGCCACTATTAGAAGTTGATCCAACCCAGGGGCGGATATAGAAATTTTCGAAGAAGGTCCAAATTTTAGGTGATCTTTGCCAGAAAAAAATCTGATGCCTTTTTTTGCCGTTTGATCGAAATGTCTGGAAAATATACCAATTTTCGCTGCCAAAATAACTGATGGCCTTTTTTAGTCATTAGTCATCTGATCGACGTAATCTCGGGCAACATACTATGACATATCTGGTCGTCATATCCTACTTTTCTCTCCCGCTGCATTGATTTAATGCTTGTTGAAACCAAATGGGGGGGGGCACGTCCTATGCAGTGTATGCACTATTGAAATGGGGCCATGACCGGATTGACCCCCTTGGATCCGCCCCTGATCCAACCCATACAGGGTGACAATAAGCAACAAATATGAACAGAGGTATTCATGTAACTCCGCATAGCTTTCTTTTGGTAATGCTCGCAGAAGGTGTTTAAAAAGCTGCAACTGCGAGCATTTCAAAGCTTAATGGTCTGTTAACAAAATGCTGGCATTTGATCTGATGTATCATTATCCTAATCGAGATATCCTCATCATACGAACTGCAGTCTGCATAAACCATGATATTCAAAGGCTCCCATTGCAACCAATCGCAGGTTCGTCAGGTTCATGTACGAGACAATATCCGCCGCATGGTTGCGACATGGTAGATGTAATGTATTGTTAAGCTCAGATATTTGAGCGGCGCAGATAGACTTATATCTGGGAAGTTGTTCCATTGGTCATTGCATAGCAAGGTCAAATCCGCAAGAGACAAATGGCTGAATCAGTTGTATCTGTGTCAGATAGGATCTGTAGGTGAGGGTGAACGTGATGTGCCAGTTAAGGGCAGGCTGACCGTGAGATGATACTTGGTTTCAGGGTGAACTTTAGGTGCCACTTGGTGTCAGGGTGAACTTGAGGTGCCACTTGGTGTCAGGGTGAACTTGAGGTGCCACTTGGTGTCAGGGTGAACGTGAGATGATACTTGGTGTTTGGGCGATCGTGAGGTGACACTTTTTGTCAGGGTGAACTTGAGGTGGCACTTGGTGTCAGGGTGAACGTGAGATGATACTTGGTGTTTGGGCGATCCTGAGGTGACACTTTTTGTCAGGGTGAACTTGAGGTGGCACTTGGTATCAGGGTGAACATGAGGTGCCACTTGGTGTTAAGGCGAACATTAGGAGGTTGCTTTGAGAGTGAGCATGAGGTGACCATGAAGCGCCGAGATGCATACTACTGCAGGTAGTTCATTTTATTCATTCACTATATGTATTTATATAGCGCCCATTCGAGACACTACTCAGAGGCGCTCCCAGCCCAGCCGCGGCGAAAGAGAAAGTCTTGCGAGATTTATGAAGCAAGTTAGTGGTGTGCAACTGTGCATAGTTATGAAGATAGCGGTGGACGAAGGTATTCCGGGTATTGAAAACTCTTGCTGCGTTTGTTTCGTCTTGAGTTTAATGGAAGATGTTTAGGAAGTAGATGTTGGTGAGGAGAATTTGACAGATGGGAGAGAACAATGGATGAGTCATTGAATTGTTTAGTGAAACTGAAGTCAGAAAGATCTGCCGGAGAATTTGATATTATAATTATGCGTGGCTGGCACACAATAAAAATAACAAGTTGATTGTTATTCTGAGAAATCAACATGTGAGCGAACAAGATCAGAACGGTCAGAAAACAAAGAATATGCGCCGTGTTTGCCTAAAAAATAACAACAGTACATCTTAAGGAAACATCAGGTGGATCCTCAGAATGGGTCAGCGAGAAAGGGATACGCCCCATTAACTCTCTGTAACCAACCCTAAGCGAAGATATTGTAAGCTGGGATGTACTGGTAAATTTTGAGCTGCATGAGTACACGCTGACCGGGAGAAAAACCGACTGTTTTGGTCCGAAATTTCTGATGACTTTTTTAGTCATACGGCCCATATCTTCTGAAAATATCAACAATTTTCAATTTCCCGTCCGAAAAAGGTGATGACCTTTTTTAGTCATTCGCTCCGAATTTCATGAAAAATACACCTAAATACTTTGCCTGTGGTGGGTATACGCTGTATACCGGTGGGTATACGCTGTATACCCGCGTGTATACCCTTGATTGCAGCCCTGATCGTGAGGGAAGACGGCGAAACTTGAGATCTATACAAAAGAAATACTTGTGGTTGAGAAGGAGAAAACAGGTAATAAAAGGACAACCCAGATAATATTCTGTATCGGTATTGTAATCGATGCGGAATAAATAACTTGTAATCAGAAATGTGCCTGTGTCATGTTATATTCAGAGCAATCAAATATTGATTGATTGATTGATTGTATTAAAAGCAATTATGTAGAATACAGGTGGGACTTGAGCTGGAAGCATAGATGCTCATTGACTGCTATAGAAGCAGATGAACTTTTAACTGCAGATTTTACAGGACAATTTTGCATGTCTTTCCAATTTACCATTGATGCAGATTTAAAAAGATCAGGTGTGTGTGTGTTCGTGTGGAGCACGGTAGCCGATTTGTTGAGCACTATGCCTGCAACACGGAATGTAAGTATGCATAGCGTAAAGTGACCTTGAGCAGATTCTTAAATGCTAATTGCTCAACGTCTTTGATGTGCATTGTATACACTTCTGAACCTTTCAGTTGTATTGTTATTGTACATGCATAAGTAGGCCCTATCTAAACATTTATTTAGCTCATTTTTTACAAAGCCTCAATGCTGCATTTTTTCACTGACTTGATCGGACGAGCTGATCCTTCAACACTGGGTGCCGCCCGTTTGAATTGGTGCCCCGCTATGGAACGTTTCCTTGAAACGAACCGTGTTATAGGTCGAGTTTATGGTCTCTGAAAGTTCACGCACCATTGTCTTTGGATCGGATTCTTCAAGCAAAGAGGCATGGCATTTGGGATATACAGAAAGTTTTAAACCGAAGGAGCTACTGGGCCACAGCTGTTTTTTTAATAGGGACATCTAAATAGGTAAGACAAGTTACTCTACTTTCCATTCAGGTCGAATAATGGATCGTATCATCGGACCAATGGCGGATACATAAATTTTCGAGGGGGCCAAAAGTTTCGGTCTTGGTACTTGGGAGAGAGAAAAATTATCGTCTTGGTCGCCGAAAAATCTGATGCCCTTGTTTTTAGTCATTTGTTTCGAATTTCCAAGAAAAGATACCATTTTATCCGCCAAAATAGTTAATGACTTTTTAGTCGTACAGACCTCGTATGCGGGCCTCGTGGACTTGGGGGAGGGGTCTGCGGAACTACGCATGGGGGGCACGTCAACTTTCCGAGTAAAAATAGCTGGTCAGAAAAGAAATTTCTAAATGGGGGGGACCATGGCCGGATTGGCCCCCTGGATCCGCCTCTGGATCGGACGCCATAAGATAAAGCTTAAGCTGTCTCCTTATCACCATATAGTGCGACCGTACGTTACCTACCGAAAAACCTAGCCTAGGCTACGCGCATGCCTACCATAGCCTGCACCAATAATTACGGAAAAGAATATAGCGTAAGCCTACGTGTAGGCTACGTTAAAAATGTAATTGCAATTGAAAAATCGGCACGTATTCAAGCAAATGATAGTCTTTTAAACAAAGTAAATTATGCTTATTGGCACGAGGCAGCTGCTGCTGTAGCTTTTTACGCAATACATACATACATACATATATACATGCATACATGCATACATGCATACATGCATAAATGCATACATGCATACATACATACATACATACATACATACATACATACATACATACATACATACATACATACATACATACATACATACATACATACATACATACATACATGCATTTAAATAGGCCTATACATATATTTATATACTTAATACCGGTACTTATAATCTTCTTTTATTGTCTTGTTTTGCCGTTCATTACTAATTTAGAGTTCAGAGAAAGCTTCATTTTTCTTGTTAGACTTCATATTATTATTCGGTTGTTTATTCTGTTCGGTAGCTTTGAATCTGGACTTGTGCTGATTTAACGCTGAATTAAATTATTAGGCTATTGTTTTAGATCGACCTTCTTTTGACTTAAATGTTTAGGAAATAAATGTTGGAAATTGTGATCATTTGTTGTTTTGACAGTTACATTAGTTAGAGTTAGGGTTAGGATAATGCATTTGATCCATGAGAGATTTATCTTTCTGCGAAAAGTCTAATCATATATTATTTCGTGTTTTATAATGTTGTTTAGGCTATATGACGGCTTTGTGTTGTAGATCTATAGGCCTACATTTATGTGTGTATTGTATTATATTGTATATGTAATGTATGCAATGCAGTGTACTTGTGCTCTGTATCTTTATGTCTCTCCCTTCTTCTTCTACGTCTTCTTCTTCTTCTTCTTCCTCTTCTTGTTATTGTTATTGTCATGATCATGATCATGATCATCATGATCATCATCGTCATCGTCGTTGTCTTCGTCATCATCATCATCATCATCATCATCATCATCATCATCATCATCATCATCATCATCATCATCATTTCGACACTAAATTGTTATGACGATATTGCTTAAGGACAGAATTTAAAAGAACTGTAGCTGTGAACACAGCTAAAGGAAGTAAGAAGCATAATATTAATTTCATCGTACCGTAACAGTGTACAGTGTACAGGTGAATTAATGAAATATTGAGAACAGAAGAAGCTGGAGATACATTTTTCTATCGTGTATGGACTAGGCTACGATAAGTATTTGGTCATCCAACTTTGGTGTACATAAAACATTGCAGAGGCAGCTCTGTATCGTTGCATCCTCCCATCCAAACCCTCGAGCGAACACTATACAAACAATCTACAAGTTGTATATGATACTATACAATGTAGTCGTGCATATAGTGCACCCTCTTTATCTCACCCACCAGCAACTATAAAATACGTTGAACAATATTGTAAGGTTGTGGTGGTTGAAACATTAAGCAACCAATGACAAGATAACCACGCCCGTCTTGGTATTACGGACTCAAAAGATAAGTCTGCCGAAATTTGCCTGCCTTCCAAACAACAATAAGCCACACGCATTCCACGCTGGTTTATAACAAACATTTCCCGCGCGTGACGTTGCTGTTTGTCTCCTGCTGCACACCCGCATTGGCACATAACGAAAACATGTGAAATTAGTTTATTGTTGATAGACTAAACTTAGAATGAATTTTATAGGTAAGGCTAAATACTCATTTAAAATAAGTATAGAACTACTTAGACTGAAGAACTGATATATGATACAAAATTGAGACTGTTTCTAGTAGTTCAAATGAATTAATTGGCTGCTTGAGAGCCTATGTCGTGTCATATCGCCACTGTCGCTTCTTGACGGTAACCGTTGGCTACGCTAAGGATCGTCACTGTCCAATGTCTCCCGTCGTGAGTCGCATTCAGTAGGCATGTGCCCACGAATCCAGTTCATTGCGAGACGTTGTCAAGCCACGAAATCCTCGGTCACATCGTCCTCGGACTCCTTCCACGAGACCCGTCATCAGACTGATTGTGAGCTTATGCCATTACGTAACTACACGTCGTGTTGGCAACAGGTGACGTCATTTATGATAATTGCGCCTTTTGTGCATTTAAAGATTACAATTATTAGATGGAGGAAATTCAAGAACGACGTAATACATTTTAATAGAGAATCGTCAACTCGAAAACTTGCACAGCGCCAAATTAAGCGGAACAGGCATAGCCTACACATACAGACAAACAGACTCTCCGGCATTATTTTCATTGAGCCCAGTTAGAAAATTAGACTGTTCGCGTACCACCAGCAAAGTGAGATAAATAGAAACATTATGATCTTCTAATAATGATATTATTAGCAATAACCTTGCAGTCCGTCAGGCTCTTCGCTCTTCCGCAAACGGAAGCTTATGCTTCAGCGAATTCGCAATTCTATTAGAATTCTATTAGACAGTGCCAAGGTTTTTCAATTGTGGGTCTCACCGTCTGGAATGGCCTCCAAATAACCTTGTGATTTATTCCTAGACTAAATTCGTCTGCTATTTATAAGTCCCTCAATTTATTTTTCTTAGCTGTGGCGGGGCTGGGAGCGCCTCATGGTCGATCTCTTGAAGAGACGCTACATAAATTCACGGAATAAATGAATGAGTCACAGTCCGTTTAATCATAGGGGAAATCGGTGTTAGAATCACAGGTAGAAAAAAATTATATATATTAGTAATTAATTAAATGTAAATTATGAAATCACTATTAGAAACAGGCCTGGTCCTAGGGTTTGCGGGCCCACTGCAGCAGCGCGCCCCAGGCAAAAATTTATGAAGTTCATATTTAAAAATACGGCACTCTCACTACTATATTATGCAGGCCTAATTAAGTAATGCAAACTCATGTGCACCCACACATAGGGTATGAGGGGCACTTGCCCCTCTGGAAAATTAATACTATTTTTGTCACAAAGTTTTGCTGTTGACAAATTCCTTTGCGCCAAAGCACTAATGATGCTATTGATTTCCGTAGTGAAAGAAAAATTTATATTTAGACACCTCTGTGAAAAAATCTATGTTCATAATTTCCTGCTTTGAATTTTTCAAACTCTTACTAAAACGTTCGACGTGCCGATTGTGGTTTGCCCCTCCAATAAAAATGTCTCCAGGCGCCCAGTTGCGATATTGAAGTTGATGAATGCCAAATGCAAATCTGGTTATTAACACCAGAAGTTTGCTCTGAAAGCAATAATTAGGCACAATTTTAACTTAACTGTTTGAATATCTAACATCTAAAATAGGATGCCTGGATACCAACCATCGAAATATTTAAGAATCCGTCTGACCTAATTGAAGCTTTTGAATGTCAGTCTCTATAGACTAGGTTATAGACAGAGACGTGAGTGCTATCTTCCAAAACGTTTCGCATATCTACCCAGCTTTGAGTTAGGCTATGTAAAATCATAAATGATTTCACAATGCAACAGCTTTCTATTGACAAAATAGTCAATTTAGTGAGCCATTCTTAAAGTGGGCTTACATGTAGGTCTGTTGATAGCATGGGACTTTTGATAAGTTTTAGCTATTAGGCCTAATAGTTTGTTTATATTATGATTCCCATTTTATAATTTCTGCCAAAATCGCGATATCTTTTTGGTAGCATATAGGCCTATCCCTTAAATAAAAACAATTATAGAACAGAATAAATTGAAATAGAAGAAATTGTTAGTCAAATTGATGAACCATTTCAGTATCGCTCAAGCATCAATCAAAGATACTGAACACTTGCACAATAATAGGCCTTAATAAAAAGCAATAATCAAGTAAGCGGAATCTTTTTAATAAAAAATGCCTTTAAGACAAGCCCATCTCAGTTAAAACAGCAAGTCACCAAAGAAGACTTAGATTGTGGATCATGTCAAACCACGAATAACATTATATCCTATTTTTTATTTTCGCGGTCAAATTAACCTTAATTGTATATTTCCATGTCAAATGAAATCACTGTTTTAACTATGAACTAGCTATATAGTACTGAAAGAGGCGCTTTATAAATTCTCATATACAATACAGTAGTGTCCATGAATAGAATACAAGGTTATTCGTAAGGAGAAAAAACCAATAAAAGCAGAGGAGGAATATTAACAGAAAACAAGTCACAAAACAGGGTTGCTCGATAAAAGAAATGTCGTACCGGAAAAAATGCAATTTCTCTTAATCCAATCGAACGTTTTCTATGGAAATAGCAGTGTTTATGCACGTAGTCGGAATATTTCTTAACAACCCCTGAAGATTGCGCTAAGGGATGCTCACTAATTTAAAAGTTATATAGGTATTGAAATTGTTTTCTCATTTTTTAGATTTCCGCAGAAACTTAGAATTTATTTGTCCAAAGTTTCTGAGGTAGATAAAAATGGGAACACAACGTTGCGTTATACCAGAGACCGGGCATCGCGTTATCATAGCTAAATTCAGTGTGAAAAGTGGAGCTTGGTCTGCAAGAGTGTAGATGTTACGGGGCCAGGTGTCGGAAGAGACACAGGAAGTGGTCGTTTGGTCTGACGGAAAGAAGCGTGATGTTCGGGGAAAGTCGTCTGGTAGTCGAGAGTGTCGAGTTTGCACAGCACATCATGGTTATTGCTGGCGTGTTTGGAACGGCGGAAAAGAAAGTCTGGCCCTCATCCCAAACAGTAAGCGCCAAACTTTACGCTGATGTCTGTTACCCAAACTAATTGAAGACTGTAGGTGCATTCTTGCATCAGGTTTTATTTTCAAGCGCAAAGTTGGTTCAAGACTTTATTGTCATCAACTGCAGTAAATTTATGGGATGAATGGCCACTAAACTCCCCACACCTTAACCCTCTTGATTATCACGTCTGGGATATACCATAATGCTGGAACGCTACAAGACATTTAATGCTAAGTTGGAGAACATAGGCCTAGATGAGCTGAGAGTAGCCTTGCTGCTAATAGGGGACCAGTTACAGCAGGACTCGATCAACAAAGCTATACTGAGCTTTACAAAATCAATTAGAGTATGTGTGTGAATACAGGGAGTGGACACTCCCATCATAGGCCCAGTGGCGGCGCTAGGATTTCAGTTTTGGGGGGCTGAAGCCTCGCGGAGGAAATTCTCCATTTTCACCGCAAAAATTTCTGACGACCTTTTTTTTAAGTCATGACCGAAATCTCAAGAAATTTTTCTATTTTCACCGTCAAAATTTCTGACGACCGTTCTTTTAGTCATCGACCGAAATTCGTGGAAAATCGTGGAAATTTAAATGTAAAATAAATCGGATGGCCCTTTTGGGGGGGCTGAGCCTTTTATAAGGGGGGGGCTTAGCACACCCTAGCCCCCCCCTTAGCGCCGCAACTGCATAGGCCTACTTCAAGTTAATGTGATAAACGGAATTCTTAGTTCGTAGTAAAAAAAGTGATTTCATTTGACATAGAAATATACAAACAAGGTTAATTTTAACGCAAAAAATGGAATAGAATGTTTAAACAGCTGTAACTCTTGCAAAAATGAAAAGTTTTACGTGAACATCTCAAGGGTTATTCAGAACACTTTCCGCTGTAAATCGCGAAATTTTCGTTGGTTGCAGGGAAATTGCATTTTACTGGAGAGACATTTTGATTGAGCCACACTATATTTACTGTTGACAGTGGCGTAGCTTTTCATGGGCCCGTGTGCAGAAGTCCCGCATGGGCTCTTGGTTGACCTTGTAAGGCCGGTATTTTTAGTTCTTGCAATCAGCATGAGAATTGTAGAAAAATTACACGGGTCAGACTGTGTCTACTGTGGAGTTGGGCGTACAGTGAGGACTTTACTATGGCGTCCTAAGAAAGACTGGGGAAATTAAACCCACAGCCATCGGCAATTCTCACTGCCTGCAATCAAGATCACCACAACTAATCAATGGCATTTGCTTTTAGATGCAATACAGTTCACAGAATAAACATGAATGCTGCACGAATGAGACAGATAAATTAAAATGCCATAACTGAATTAATTTCTTAGTCGAATTTAAAATCTATCACTTGGCATAATTATATAAGCCTACTTATCCGCTTATTATTAGTAGGTCTACTAGTAGACCTAGAATGACATGGCATCGTAGAGTTTCTTTCTAACATTTTGCTCAGCAGAAATTGTCAATCATCTATCAATTCCGGCCGATCAATTGCAATGTGCACACCAAAATGACACGATCATCAATATTTTATTGTACTTAAAAACAAGTTTAGCAATATTCCCTGCAAGTGCACAAATAGGGGCAAATATACAATATACATGCTACCCTACGACCTCATGTGCTCAATTTTGTGTCTCCCTGATTTTGAGTATGAGAGCTGAGAGACGTTGAGAGCAGTATGAGGAATGGAGTTTGGTTGTGCAAAGTGACAAGAAGACTTAACTACCACCTCAAACCTCTGCAAATGCAATTCTTACACTGGTTGAGGTAGATGTCAGGTCACTGCCGTTACCGTTTCCTGCAAATGACCGGGATATACGAGTATGACTGTGACAAGTATGAGATCTCTGTGGCCAGGCCCGCATTAAGGTAGGTGCTAAGGGTGCTGCAGCACCCGGGCCCGCGGGTTTGAGGGCCCGAATTTTCGGAAATGACTAAATTTATTAGTGAGAATGCTGCAATATTAATAAATACAAAGTCATTGTCGAAGACATTTGCCAAAGTTCTTCCACACCTCAAATTTAGTAGCTCGACCTAACAGTTTATGAATTGGTTTAAATCGCAAGAACTTATTATTATTGCATGCGGAAGTATGACCCTTCCACAGTGATGTCATAAACTAGGCTACGCATGTCAATCATTTTCGCTGGCATATTGAAATAACAGAAACAAAGTTAGAAGAAATCTTATCGGTTAATTCTTGATTTCTATAGTTTATCATTTCTTCTCTAATTTTCTGCCTCCTATTCCTATAGGCAGGTTGCCGATCCCGTCGCCACCCATCTCAACGTTAGGCCCCTTCTTCTTCGAACGTTCCATTTCCATTTGTTTTCATCCAATCCAGCACCATCTGTCATGGTTCTCCTCTTGTCGCTTCCCTTTCATTTTTTTTCTTCGACGACCGTTCTTAGTAGTGAGTCCTCATGCAGTCTGTGGCACTCTGCCGTATACCTACTTCCATTGTCTCTTCTTTACTGTGTGTACTTAATCAGGGCTCTTTCTTCTCCGATCAATCTAAGAAGATCATGACGCTCTTAGAGCGGTTTACCGGGACATCACTGAAGTCTGCGAAAGAAATAGGATTTTATTAATCCTAAAATAGGAAGAGGAACTTAAAATTTGAATATAAGAATTTTGATAAACTGAGCAGAAAACGATTAACAGGAATCCGAAGAAACGGGTGTTAAAACATTGATATAATTTTATGGAGTGTGACGCTATAAATATTATGGACCAGAGGCATCGACATCGAGAAAAATTAATATACGGTAGCCTAAAGAGAGAATGGAGGCTACCGATTGTAGATTTGGAGAACAATAAAGAAAATCAACTGGATGGAACATAACCATATTTTACCAAATTAGGAAGTCGTTCGTTCCTTCTGTCACTGTACGTAGACCTAATAACGTCGGGAACTTATCCTTACGAAACAAATAGGCTACACCAAAGGACAGTAGGCCTATCCTTAAACTTTACACGTTACCATACATGGTATAATTATATGCCTGCTTGACCGGTGGCTGACAGAAGAGGGGCCCGCAAGGTTATTACAGCACCCGGGTCCGCACTAACCTTAATGCGGCCCTGTCTGTGGCGCACCGTTTAATCACAATACACTGATGTTTGTTTGTTTGTTTGTTTGTTTGTATGCGTACTTGTTATAGCGCCCCTTCAAGCTAAATGTGACAGATAGACGGACATAGTTAGCACAATGTCATCTATCCTATATAGCATAGGCACACCGATGCCATTTGCATAGGAAAGCGAATCGGCGAAATATGAATCTAATGCTGGTATGATTCGTTTCTTGCTCTCAACTTAAAACTATATTAGACCTCTTCTTTCATGACTCGAGACGAAAATACAAGTTAAAAGAAGTTTAGTAGGACCTATAGTTTTCCTGTCAATAGCACGGCGGTTGACAGGCGTCAGTAATGTAGCGAAGAATACAAGTGTGTTCACAAAAACTACATTTGTCACAAAATAATGTGAATCACAAATTAGGTTCTATTAATAATTTGGCGATCTCTGTGGACCCCTGGAGGTCGTTGGCCCGTGTGCTTTGCACACATTGCACACATGGCAGCTACGCCACTGACTGTTGAGCGTTGATAACAGGACACAGCACGCACTCATCCTCAAAATCTGTGGGACCTATAATTATGGCATAAATTATATCACTGGTTAGTTACCAATGCAGAAGTAATCTGATCATAACCGTTCGATAGCAAGTATACAATGGCCATAGTAATTTATTTATTCAAACTCACAGACTGGAGTGCACAGAACAATTGAAGAGGAAACAATTAAGTAAATTGTCATTAGTTAACTGAATGTAGTAGTTGCCATATATAGTTAAGACATTAATCCCATGTGGACATAAAATGCACCTTTGATCAACGTCTAAACTGACAAATGACTTGAGTCAAGTAAGTTCTATTGGTAGACCAGGGAGTCGACCCCAAAAAGTCGACCCCAGTCGTAAAGAGAAGTCACTTGAAGTTGTTTCCTTCTCAAGTCGACTTAAACCGACTTCACTCACTTAATTGAGATACAAACAAACCTAATTTTTTACTTGAAAACAATTAGCTTGGGACCGAATAACATTTAAGCAGTCAGAACTATAGGTCGACGGCTGACTGCCACCACGGGCGATCCTTGAGATATCACATATATAGGAACTATCTGTTCCAGCGCTGTGTTCATTGTGTGCACAACGCTACAATGCAATAACGTTCAACACTGAGGGGCGGGCAAGAACTAAGAACCACATTAGCGATAATTATTCGTCGGAATTGCTTTTAGAAGCCTGAGGCATTATTCCTACCTCGGGCAAAGAAAAAATTATAATGGCTGAAATCGGACAATGGACAAGTTAAAAAAATAATCTGCGTTCATATTGTCAACTGCATATATAGGTCTGCCAAGTTCGGCGCCATCGCCCGTCACTTTCTGAAAAGGTGGCGGGCAAGTTCGGATGCCTTTCTTACTAGATCTCTGCACGGCATGCCTGTTTCCTTCTTCACACCGCCGACGTTTTTCCACCTGCTTCCGTTCGTCTGTTGTGCCTTCTTCGATCGGGTTGCATTGTTGTCTGTGCACTTTCGTTTGCTCGCCTCAACTGAGAAATTGATTGTGACCGAATCACCACCCGCCGGCTTCGCGCCGTTTGGCGCTCCTGTTACGTGACACAAATTTATGCACGGCTTAGTTACGAAGAGATGATAAAATGTTCAGCAAGAAATTCATTTAAAAATATTCTGACTGGAAATCTGTTTAACATGAATAGAGGCAAAGAGGAGATTTTTTTATACGCGGAAGTTGTAATTCGGAGTGTGAACTATGAGTTACGAAGCTTATATCTATATAAATAAAGAGAAGATTCTGTCTGTCTGTAGCCTATGTCTGTTTGACCGGGATGCATTTCCACAGTTTTTGAGCTTTTCACTCCAAACCTTCACTACTGTGTAGGTTTCAACATGAGACACCTCAGCGAAAGGTTGGCGATTCTCTACCACCATGGGGGCCAGGGTGGGGCGGGGCGAACCCCCAAATGTGTCCACTTTATTCAGCAATTTCTCTTAAACTTTGCACCCAGACAGAGGGCCATCAGAGCCACCCGGTGGAGTGGTTGGCGAATCTCTACCACCATGGGGGCCACGGTGGGCGGGTTGCGAAAACCCTATTTTTTGCTAAA